>CM070041.1:24064046-24090352 GCA_036250615.1 Ptychadena robeensis
GCACTTGAAGAATTTGGGACTTGCTAGTGACCTGTTGCTCTGGTCATCTAAGATAGCATAAATTTTTACAGCCTTTTCCGGATACCCCAGTGAAGCAACTCTGACCAGACATATAGTATCTTTGCACAAGATCTTCCACACAATTCTTTGCCACATACTTCAGTACACTTGTTGAACACGGGAGTTCCTCAGCATTCTCCCCGCCGTGATTCAATGTGGGATTGTGGGAGTCAGTGTTGGAAGGAGCTTGCCTGGATGGACCTGAATGGTTGGCTGTCACATGCTTGTCACTGTTACATTCAGAACACTTGATAACAGCTTTACAGTCCTTGGCAACATGCTCGCTGGATGCACAACACCTATAGCAAATGTTATGATCTTTCAAGAATGCCTTTCGCTCTGCAAAGGGTTTTTTCTTGAACACACTTTCTTAGTGGATGGGGCTTTTTGTGGATAGGGCATGTTAGGTTAGGATCAGGATCAGTAGGTTTCCATTTCCTTATTTCTGGAGTGGCTGTTGGCTTACTGGAAGAGAACCCAGTCTTTCTGATAGAGACAGTTTTCCTAAGATCCTTGCGCCACCTTGCTATATCCCATGTAGCAGGTTCTGTAGCAGAATGGCTTTGATCTGGAGGTAGGAAAATTGGGTCATTCTTGGCTTTAGCCATTTTCCTGATGAATTCACGAAAAAAGGAAAAGAGTGGAAATAGAACCTGATGAAGTGATTTGTACTCTGAGCCTACCATATTCCATCTATCTTTGAGATATGGAGGCAGTTTTTCAGTGATAGGATACAATCCATATGCAGTGTCCAGACAGCAGAGACCTGGAAGATGTGGGTCTAACTTTGCTGTTTCCAATTCAAGGAGAAAGTCACTTCGTTCTTGTAGCTTGCGGTTATCTTTGTTGGAAAGGCTTGGGATGTTGTAGAATCTGTTGAGCAAAGTACGTTCAATGACTTCAGGGCTGCCATAGTCTCGCTCTAGTCTTTCCCACACCTGAATAAGTCCTCTGGCTGGTGCCTCAATATTGACTGATTTGAGCAACCGAGCTTTTTCGGGTGATTTAGGACCAAGCCATTTGATTAGCAAATCAAGCTTTCCCATAGGTTCGATGTCCAGGTTCTTTATTGCTGCCCTGAACGTGGCCCTCCAACCTCTGTAGTGTTCTGGACGATCATCAAATTCTGTCAGTCCAGTGTTGAGGAGCTCACGTCGAATCATTTATTTGGCGAAATTAAACATATCAGTCTTTTCAGTTTTTATGTTGGTTGCTACTTCTGGTACTTCAACCTTAGGAGCGGGAGCAAGCACATACTGCTGGTTTGGAGGAGGAAAAGGTAATGCTGATGGGTTTAGTCCAGACAATGGTATAGGGTTAGGAGGAGATGAAGGCTGTCTTGTAGAGAACCCAGGGGTCAGTTTGGCTTCCCATTCATCCTTTAGGGTGCGCACTGCGGCATAAGCTGGTTCAATAGGTCCCTTGGTTTGATAGGTGTGTGGGTTGATTAATTCAGTTGCTTGAACTTCTTTAAAGCAAAAGACAGGATCTTCAGTTTGGTGCACTGGCGAACTGTGTGCAGTATCTAAGACTGTAGGGATCGTCAGTTTTCCAACTTCTTGATCCAAGACAAACTGTAAGTAGGGATGGACCGAACTGTTCGCCGGAGAACAGTTCAGCCGCGAATCGTGGCATATTACGCCGATCCTGTATGCGCCGGAGGGACAGCAGTACGGGTGTTCGACCCGGCCCCGTTCGCCGGCCAGTAAGAAGATCTAAATTGATCTTCTCTGACACGGGCTAGGATCAGAAGGCGAGGAGATCGTGCCTGGGAGAGGAAGGAATATTTTCACTTTAAAAGACTGGCATGAAGCCGGTTCTTGTCTTGTATGTGATGAAAATACTGGCTAAGAAAGGAGAAGCGGCTGACGAAAGGGTCAGTGACGTCCACAGCGGCTCCCGCACCAGGAAGATATGCGTTCCAGGATGCGTTCCAGGGGATCCGGATGTGAACGTCATACGTCCACATCCGGTTTTTCCGAGTCAAATTCCCAGCCTCGAGGCGGGGAGAATTTGAATCGGTGGCGCGAACAGGCGGACGGCGGACTTCTTTAAAGTTCGACCCGCCCTGTTGCCGGACACTCCTTGTGAGAGTGTTCGCCATCTCTAACCTGTAAGTTGTCATGACTGGGTCTGCTGGGGTTGTACAGACAAGGGACGGTACACTTCCAGCTGCTTACATACTTCACAAGGATTTTGCTGTAGAGACATTTAGTTTCTTGAGTTAGCTGGCTACTGCGTCTTCCCTTTGCGTCTGTGAGGAGGAACTTCTATGCTGTGCCTCTGCTTCTGACTGGCTGAGCCGCACGAGCAGCCTTTGCTTGTGTCTCGGCTTGCAATGCGAGCAGGATTCTTGGCTTAAGTCTAAGCTTGCTTGGCGAGGTGGGGCTATGCTTGGGTTCTCAGATTGCTTGCGAGTGGCCTATAGCTTGGGTCTCAGCTTGCGTTGCGAGTGCCTCTGCTTGGGTGTTGCTATTTGTGCCTTGAGGGCTGCCTCTCCCTCTTATGCATGATGCTTGGATCGTGGGCTTTTGTTCAAGCTTCTTGGCTTCTGGCTCTTATTTCCGGGCTGCCTTAAGGACGATTTTCGTTGACAGCAGAATGGTCATATGTGATCTTTCAGACATCACTTTAGGAACTTCCAGAGGGATAGTGGAAGCTTGGCTACTTATCATTAACGGTACAATGTTGGTCTCTCGCCTTGAGTGTGTGCGTTGCAAGAAGGCAATTTGTCTTTGTGAGTAGTGAAGTAAATTCATTCAGCTCTTGCTGAGTGCTATCTTCAATATGGGCAGTTGGACAAAAGGGAAGAATATTCTCTGAAAGTCTCTTATAGTTACAATATAAGGCACGTTCAGCCTTGTTTAGTGCATGCATTATAGCTGCAGTCTGGTATTGCCTGCCTCAGCAGTTTGATGGTGATGCAATGATCTGATTTGTTTCATATAAATCAGACGAGGGATTTATTAGCATAAGTTCATCCTTTTTGTCTCATATAGATTCTATGCGATTTTTTAACAGATAGTTTTAATTCTGCGTTAGAGGCTGTTCTGCCTTCTAGTCGTTAGGTCAGCTATTTCAGCAGTAACAGGTGTAGGAGGAGTTCTCTGATGAAGTCCATCTTATAAAATCACTGAGTATATGAGCAAGATGCTATGCAGCAAGTTGTTCAGCAAGCTATAATCTGGCACGCGAAAACAGTGTTAACAACAAGATTGTAGGCAGTCAGACATCATCTGTGCTTTGGAGAAGCAGGGGAAGAAGTCTCTGGAACAAGTCCAGACATGCAGGGTGCGATATGCTGTTACACAGACAGGTGTGATGCTGTTTAATGGCTTGTGACAGTTACACACAGCTTTCTAAATTCCTGAGGGTGGTAAACTTGATAGAGAATATCCTGACCTTCACATGAATCCAGATATCACGTAGCCAATGTGACAACTTGCTAGAAGATCAGCTATTCTTACAATGCACACACACAAGGCTTGCAGAAGATAATAAACTTGATAGCAGGCACACAATACAGTTCTGTGGAAGGCTTTGCTGTACTTACAGTTTTCAGTGTTGCAGGCCCTTGGCTGAGAGGTGTTCCAGTTACCTCAGAGTAGATTGTAGATGAGCTCACAAGTTTCTCCAGAGATTGTAATCCGATTGCAGAGATTGGATGATCGATCTGCTGGATAATACAAGGTTCTTACTGTATGATACAGGTCCTTACTGTATGATACAGGTTCTTACTGTTCTGTCCCCAACACGATTTATGCAGAAGTCACCCTTCTTGAGGCCCTTGCTCGATTAGATGGCGTAACCTTGCTGATATATGTTGGTGGTCAGAGAGTTTACTCCATAAAAGCACTGCTAGATGTCCAGTAATTCTTTAATCCAGGTAAATGCACAGGTACATGTAGATACTGGATGCAGAAAGTTGAAAACAATAACAGGTTTTATAGGTAAGAACCTATAATTTTGCAGCTCTATCTGACAGGAACTGAACTAATCTAGGGACAGAAAAGAGCGGGAAAACAAGCAGGTGGGCAATACTATGTAACAATAAACAGCAGGGGAGAAGGAATATACCATAACATAACACAAAATGCAAAGACAGGCTGATGTGACAGCACACATAGTCAAATAGCTAAAGCTCACAGGGTCGCAGTGAACAGCAGGGATGGGCAAACTTTTACCATTGACCGAACTCCCCAAAAAAACTAAGACTGCCAAGTGCTTTTAGGGCTTTGCCAACTAGGATTAAGTGGAAGCAGCTGTCAATGGAGCTGTCATTTCAGACAAAAAAAAGAAAGAACAATATATGAAAAAATTTTAAAAGACTAAATGCCCGGCAGGCCATATTTTGCCCATGTCTGATCTATACAACTTTTAGGTTGCCATATACTTGTAATGACAAAGATGAAACTGCACCAAAAGTGATGCACATTTCAGAAGCTGATCTATTTTAGAAAGTGTGAAAGCTCTGTTCCAAGCCCCAGGAACAGATCTTACAGGAGCCTGTCCTGAGCGTAGAGGTGGCACATTTGGGAGTTTTTTAGGGTACTATTAAGCCCCAAAAGGAGTTTACACACATCCATTGGTATAAGTACATTAAGTAGTCCTATTCTTTGTATCCCTATACACATGTACAGTAGATTTTAATAAATGTATAGTGTACCTCAAAACCCAGTAGTCAGTACTGAATGCACTGCATTATGGCACATTTACTTTACATGTCTATTATCGTCATTAAGCCACATGAGATGCAGACTCCACCCTCATTCTGTCCTTACCTGATAGAACACATATTCTTCTTGGTTCCCAGGAACCTATTGGGCAGTCATTAAAGATGTAACTCCAGCACATGTGCATGGTTGCTTCTTCATCCAATGCACTTGTCTTCTACACATGCCAGGATTAAGCTAGCATGTACACGTGTAAAAAAAGCTGATTGGTGAAGAAGAGTTTTTTTTGGCAGCAGGACAGAGACTTATTTCCCTCTCTTGATGCAAGAATAAAGGTGGCCATGCACAGTTTGATTTTCCTGTTGCGTTAACTTAAAAAGTGATTGAAGAAAGAAAAGAAAACATGGAAGACCATGTAGCAATCAACTACTAATGCTCTCAGCAATCAATTGGTACCACACCTCTGATTAGTACAAAAAAATATATGAGGAGAGGAAGGGGCTAGGAGGGAGACAACCACTATGGTGTCCCTTTGTGGGGGAAAGTGGTTGAGCCCCCTACACCTGACTCCTCTATCTGCCTGAGGGCGCATTTAATATCTAACCTGTTACATCTTAGGACAGGGATACCTGTGAATTCAGGGACCTGCCATTCAAGCATCAAATGTTATCAGACGGACACTCATTGTGCACATGATTGTATTTATAGCCAGTAAGCACCAATCCACCATAAGCCTTATGTTATAATGCAAGCATTCATGCCATAACGTTGTATGTGTATATACATATGTATTGAAATAATGTTTCTCTAATATAGATTAATGAATAGACATTAATTATCCCTAAAGAAGTCCACCATAGCGTTGGATCGTATGTAACCATACTCCTGGTTTACAGGGAAAAGGGATGTCTATCTGATAAGGTTCTTTTTTATCCTTACTATTTGTGTATATGCTTTGATTAACTTTAAATGTATGGTTTTTATGCTAAATTAATAAAATTATGTATCTCTTAACTACAAAATCATGAATACATTATAATCTTTATCGGGTATGAGATACCACGGTACCTTAAAAGCCTCACTCACTTTTCCCCACCAAGGGACACCATAGTGGTTGTCTCCCTCCTAGTCCCTTCCTCCTCCCTTCCTATTTTTTTAAAAAGTGATTGATTCCTTTTTTTAGCTGAATCGATCAACCAAGAGTGATCCAAATTGAAAAAAATTAAATGAAAAGGGATTGAGGTCGATCATTTAAGTATCTGACGGGTTTTCTTGGTATTTTTATCCATTTGTATACAATCTTACAATCTTCCTGTGGAGCATGCATACAAGGATAAGGAAAGGAATCGATCAATTGTGAAACAATCACATATATGTGTTCCAAAACTATTGTTTTTACAACAATTGCTTTAAAGCGTTTGATTTTTAAGTGAATCAAACGGAAAATCGAGCCATGTATGCCTAGCTTAACTACACATGGTGTGTCCTTTTTGAGACATGGCACTTGCTTTTCTAAAAATGAGAACTCTCCCTCAAAGTCTCTGCTCACAGCTAATCAGTGAAGCAAGCAGAATAAGTAAATCCTCTGCTCAGTGGGACAATTCCTTTTTCCTCCTGCTTTTTCCTCACTGTTCCAAATGTCAACAGTGTGAAGTATACACAATTAGTACTTGCCACAGGGATCAATGTGTATATTGCCACTTAGGAACCATGCACATAAACACTTTAAACTATCACTAATATGAATATGGCTTCTGTTGACTCTAGCAAGGGATTCTGTTCCCTGAATGCTGTGGTGAAATCATGGAACCCAGAATGAAATGATTATTGTTTAAATTCTTTATAATATTTACTAAAGGATAATTTTAAGTTTGTTTAGTTGGCAAGATGGTCAGCTTGACCCCCATAGCGCTCAGCTATGAGTTTTTAAAAAAAAAACTCAGAGTATAGAGTATTCTGCTTTGATTTTATGCCCACCTCCTTCCCTGGGAGTCCCGCAGCCCCACCCCGCTTCTTTATCAAAACAACCTTCCCCCGAGCTACACTAACCACTACAGAAGGTAAATATACTGTGTAATAATATCAAATTGCAGCACTTATAGCGCCAATACAATTTCTTGCATTGGACACATGTTTATGGACTGCCATATTTTTCGGACTATATAAGATGCACCGGACAATAAGACACACACAGTTTTTAGGGCAAGAAAACCAGAAAAAAGTAATATATATTTTCACATCAATTAGGTTAATGCAATCCATTAAATGAATGCAATATCAAATTCAACCAGTAGATGTCACTAGCAGCAGTACCCTCACAGCACATAACATCAACTCCACACTGATAAGGAGGAGGGGGGCAGACAGCTGCACAGTCTCCTCTCCTCTGTGCCTGTGTCCATGGAAGCTGCAGTGATTGCAGTTTCCACGGACATGGAAAGAGGGATAGATGGCAGTTCATCTATCTCTCTCTTTTCCTTGCTTATACCAGAAGGATTCTGAGCTCTGTTTGCATAAGGAATAATACAGTTCAGATGGGAGAGCCGGACACCAGCCAGCATCTCTCATCTGACAGCTCCTCCAGCTCCCAGACTAATCTCCTTGTCAAGAGAGCTGGCGGGAAGCCAAGGGGGTCTCACATTCGGACAATAAGACGCAGGCACTTTTTCCCCCCTTATTTGGGGATGAAAAAGTACGTCCTATGGTCCAAAAAATACAGTATATACAATATCACACAAAAGTGAGTACACCTCTCACATTGTGGTGGGTAGTTTATATGTTTTCATGAGACAACACTGAGGATATGACACTTTGATACAATGTAAGTTTGTCACTGTACAGCTTGTATGATCTTTTAAATTTGATGTTACTTTACAATAACTCAACACACTAAATGCCATTAATGTTAAAGCCTCTGGCAACAAAAGAGAGTACTGTAGCCTATATTGGTACTAATTCTGGGTGACAATCCTCTGTGCCTAGACACCTCTTCAGACTTGTACAAATGCTTGATAAATGCTGCCCAAGACAAGCTATTGTATAGCATTTGTACAGCTGTGAAGGGAGAACGTGTAATGACCAGCCCATTTGGGGATGCATATAGGAAAGATTTGCTTATCTTCACTCCAACCCTCTTCATCTGGCAAAGCAAACCCTGTTTTTATAGCACTCATTCATTCTCCACTAGGAAGAATGCTTGTTCCCAGGGAGTACAATTGAACACCTGTACAGAGGTTTGCATAATGTTATCTAGTGGGGAACCCCTATATTTTTATGTAGGGTGTCCTACAAACTCCTCCACTAATGGGCAGCATGAACCTAAAGAAGATTTTCTAATATTGAATGAACAGCATATAAGTTAGTGCAGTAATTCTGCAAGTTCAGCTTTAAAATATTCTCACTTAAAAGTGACAGATTTAATATACTGTTCAACATCCATTCCAAGAACATGACAAACAATTAATACCTATTGTGTGGAGTGACCACACAGTGATTTCCTCAACTTAATAATAATAAATTTTAAATTTTATCTTCTGTATAAAGTATTCAACAAGGACAGGCTTTAAATCTGCAAGTCAAGTGTTTAATCAAAACATGTAGTTTATCACACTTTTTATATATTTTTTCTTCTTTTATTTTAATAGTCTCTATGGTAACAGACATTTTCTTGGAAAGAATTTGGAGAGTAGCTTATATGTTGAATGGGTCCAGCAAAGTGGTTATATGAACTTGGCATAGGTTTCCAGAAGTTAGTGAGTGTTGCTAGTGCATAGTAAAAAAAAGATTTGGCAAGAGACTTGTGTAACTGTTCACAATCAGGCCAAAGAAGCTTCATAGAGCATCTGGAAGCCTGAGTGAATAGCGGACACATAGTTGCTTGGAACGTGCGGCTAACTTTGTACGTGGGGTTAGTTGTCTTTGGGTTCATTTTGACACCGGGAAAAAAGCAATTACTGTTTATAAGAGTAAAGGTGGTATATGGAAAAATAAACATATACAGGCAGGAACTAACATATTTTTTATTACATGTCATTCCATACTGTATCATATAACAAGATATAAAACATGATTAAGTCCTGTTAATTTTATTTAGTCAGTCATATGTATTTTTCCTAAAGATCTAGCATGAAAGACATTTGTATTTAACAATTTTTAAATACAATGTTAATCAGTTAAAAAAGTCATTCCTAGTATACTACAGTAGGTTTAAAAAAAAGAAAAACAGGGTAGACTTGCCAATTGTGCATCACATTACCAAATAAAATTATTCACTAATAGGATTTTCAGATTAGTAAATGGCATCAGTGCGATAATTTCTACAGTCTTTCTCTATTGTTGTACTATTCCTGCTGAGGTATTAATAATGCAAGAAAAAGTATTTTTAGTCCTAGTCTTCGAGTGTCAAAATTGAGGTGTTGGTCGCTTGTTCAATGTATTTTAATTGATGCATAACAACACATTTTTCCTGTGTTTATGTGCATCATTCATTGAAAATACATTGGGAGTGTCAAAAACCTGATTTTTGGACCTGTTTTTGACACACTATTGCCATAGGATAGATAAGTTGTGCATTTTGGCACATTAGAGCTTAATGCATCCTGAAGCTAGTTTTTCTATAAATTATGTTGATGTAGATACTTTGTACTAAAAAGAAAAATCATTAGAAAACTTTATACATATTACTTATCTGTCCAGGAAAACCAATTCATAAAAAACACATACTTACCTTCCCCTCTTCCTCGTTCTTACATAGCCATGCTTTAAGGTGGCCGTGCAGCCTCTTATTTTCTCCCAGTTACAATGGATCTTTATCTGGTTTCTGCTCCACCCCTCCCAGTAACATTTCAGTGGGCTGCCAGGCACAAGGGGACTTGGGAAGGTAGACATCACTATCCACTTGTGCCCTTAAGCTGACCACACACGGGTAGCTGTGCAATCGACCGGCAATCAATTACAGCGTGGTGACGTCACGGTCCCCTAGCAGCCAGCTTCTCCGGCTGGCTGGCAGCGCTGTCCCCTATTCAATGAAATGGATGACAGCTGAGCTGGAAACACACAGCACGGACCCAGCCAGCCCTCCTCTCTTTTTGCAGAGCTGACTGGGTCTGTGTTGGCCACGCCCCCTTTATACATACACAGAGCCGTAGCTGAACACACAGTTTGCTCTGTGTCTCCAGCTCAGCTGTCATCTATTGCATTGGATAGGGGACAGCGTGCACGCCGCCTGATGTTCCTCTAATCTGTTACTTCATCAAGCCGTGTGTGGCTAGCTCTAGCCAGGGTGGCAGGTATCTGGAGGGGAGTTGCATCACTGTATTTAGCCATTTTTTTAAGTTTTGTTTTTTCATGACCCATTTTGTCTTATAACTAGTGATGAGCGGCATAGGCAATATTCGAATTCGCGATATTTCGCAAATAATTCTACTAATATTTGATTGCGAAACTAGATTCGAGATTATATTATAGATTATAATCGCCTTCAAAATGAATGGTCGCATGTGCTATTTATTTTCGCATTGTAAATATATATTCGCAATCCATGCCCATAAGCATGCTAATGGCGAATATCGTTAATATTTAAAATTGTGAATATCCGCCGCCATATTCGCAAAATTTGTGAATTCTCGAATAGCCAATATTCGCCATTAGTGTTCGTGTGTTTTTGGCGTGTTTGTGATCTCTGCTCTTGTTCTGGCCAACCAGTCAAATTTAGGAACCCATTGTGGCCCATAATTTAAAAAGCTTGTCCACACCTGATCTAGGCTATAGAGAGCTGTTTTAAGATAAAAATTCATAGGCCCACGTGAATAGGCCGGACGATTTTTGCTACATTGTGGAAAAAATACCCTGTGTGAACAGCGCAAGAACCTAACAAAAGCAGGAGCTTTGCTTACAAGCGTTACTTTGGGTTTTAAATTGGAGAATAAATGCTGGGCACCACATATCTGCTGTAAGGTTTGCTATGTTGGCCTAACACAATGGTTAAATGGGAAAAGGAGTAATATGCCTTTTGATGTGCCTTTTTGTTATGTTGGTATTTTTTTTTTTTAGAACACAGGTGGAATATATGTGGGCATAAAGGCTTTGAAATTAGCTCACATAATTAGCTAGTTGAAATAAAAAAAAATTGACCATCTTGAATTTTGACTTCTGGAACCAGAAAACTTTTCTTTTGGCACTCAGACTCTATGTATTGCAGCAGAGGCTGAGCGGTGACCCCAGGGAAAACTGGGTGTGCAAACTGGACCATTCATTTAAACTAATATGGTTTCTGTTCCAGGTACAGTGTTTCATCAAGATTATTGCTTACCCCAAACTGCCCTGGGGGAGGTTTCTAGAACAGTCAGTGATGTAGCAATTTCCACTATAACTGTAAGCAGATCTGCAAGTGTAATTTAGTAAATACAACAATTCAAGTCAAGTAAAACAGAAAATTACTATTTATAAAATCTTCTTGCTTATTCAATCTTTTATTTCACCTTTGTTGACTTTACCTACTCCCTCCTTTTGGGCATCATGGACCACTCTCCCCCCCCCCACCCCCTAGTGAAGTGATATCACATCGTTGCGGGGGGGTGGCAGGAAAATCAAATGTAATTCACACCGAAACAGTTTTCTATGGAGAAGACTGTTCCTAGTGTGATTCCCAGATGTGCCCTATGTAGTTAACCCTTTGTCCCCTGTTGTGTTTATCAGAGGGTGCCAAAGAGAATTGTACTGTATCCAATACAATTTAAAGTAAAAAAAACAACACATTTCCAATTGAATAAAACATTTATTATGAACAAAATATAACTATAAATACATACTGTTTTGAAATCTTTCATACAAAATAAGTATTGCAGAAATTTTTGCATTCAGATTATACCTTTTATTTATTTATTTTTAATGTTATTTTTTTTACATAATTGTTTGTTTTAAATATTATTAAAATCAGGATGTCTACTAGACCCTTGTACTGACGACATATTTTGGGAAGTTACATGCCTACAACAATTAAAAATTCCATTAAAGTCTATGGTGCGCTTTTGGTACAGAAATCTGGACATCAGCAGTGCGCTAGGGAGGTTATTGCTGCAATTCCGTTAACGTGCGCAGTTCATATAATTTGAAAAATATACCATAAAAAGCGCATCGCACTGCCGCAACCATTGATGTTCAATCAGCGCAATGAGAACTGCATTTAAAACGGAGTGGCATGCCTTTTTTCCAAAATTCAACCATTTCGATGATTTCAAATTCATTGCAAAGCCCCTGAACATGGTATCATCACTAAATGTACTGGAGATGTAGAAAAGGGTTGGGGGTATACTACAAAAAATTGGAATTTTGAATTAAATTTTGAACTTAATTTATGCAAAAACTACATGTGCTGAAGACAGAATTTTTTTCCTAAATGTTCCCACAACCCTTCTCTACATCTCCAGCAAGTTTGGTGATGATACCATGTTTAGAGGCTTTGCAATCAGTTCACAAAATTAGCAAGTCGAAAAATTCGACCATCTCTAGTGTCTGCATCAAAATCTTCCCATTCGGCACAGTGCTCACAAGCCCCTAGCTATTTAAAAGCTTTTTATACCAAATGTTTCACATTAATTTTGTTTTGTTCTTTATAAGAAAAACAATTTTAAATAAAGGCAAATAGTAGAATAAAATGTATGCACCTTTATTCATTGTAGCACTGGTAGAAATGGATGTGACGGTGGGAAGTCAAATTGTGTTAACCCAAGTGAGTCTTTCTCGCAAAAGTTTTTATATTTTAACAAGGGTTAGGCTGAGTATTGAAACAGAAAAAAAACAACTGGAATTTCACTTTGCCTGTACAGTTTAAATTAAAAAATATTTTTAGATGAAGACTCAGGAAATTGTTGCATTCCCTTTCATAACTTGTGCTTGGCAAATTACTGGTTTATTAAAGCTTCCTACATTATTCCTCAAATTAAGAGCTGAGTCTCATTTCCATGGCTTCCATCCAGCATAATCTGTGGGACAATGGAGACGTTTTTGAATGTGAAATAGTTCTTCTGTGTTTATGCCTTTTGTTTTATTTTACTAGCTTCCCATAACAGATGAGGGCACAAGTAGCCAATGTAACTATCTGAAGGGTTTACTAGAAAAAGAAAGAAAAGTATTTAAAAGGGTAGGATTTTAGTTATTATTGCTTGTCTTTTTCCCTTCAGGAGCAAACATTAAACAGCAATGATTTGGATATGGATGATACGATGACTAGCCATGTGGACAACTAAATACTTGTATATACTTGCATACATAAACACATAAACACACCTTTGATAGCAAGGGCTACTTATACTCTGTTACTTCAAGTTGGAGATTTTTTACTTATTAATTCATGAAGAGATCTAAAAAATATAAAAATAATGTTCCTTTTAATGGGTATCTGAGTTTATTGATGTTTAGTAGAAGGGTCAAGTCCACACAGGCATGGCAACTAAGTATTATTTTTGAAACTTTCTTGTGGATTGTGGAACACAACTTGTTAATTATAATGTTGAAGGAGCAAAGTGTCATTAAACACTGACCTGTGCATATCCAATGCCCTGCTCACTACTGTATGTATTTCCATTAGCAATTTCATACATCACATCACTATGGATCTATAATAGATCTATAATAGATGGGGGCACCTCTACACACTCTGAAAAAGAGAAAGCATGTTCAGGGTTTGGCAGAGGGGTAAAGCAAGTAAAAAGGGTCTGAGCAGAACAAAAAGTTATTTCCCTAGGGCTGGAGTAGAGGATAGAGACAAGATGGTTAAAATGGTAATGACTGGCCAACAATCTTTCTCTAGTAGCCTTTGGCTCACTGCCTAGTGAGATTAAATAAGTATCAGACCAGTAATTCACCCAAATGCTGTTCAGCGTACATAAGTGGTATATCCAATCTAAGATAAAATAGGTATGAACAGGGTTATGACGTTGCTGTACCCAGCACATTTTCATTTAATTTCTATGTTTTTCATTCAAATTGGTCCAAATATGTTTGGCTCTGAAATTGTTTGTAATCCAGACACAATGGCAATAAGAGTTTTTGCCCATCACATTTTGAGACAAATGAAAAGTACCTGAACATACTAATGTTAGATCATCATCAAAGTCATGTTTGACACATGTTTCCATGAGCACTTAGGCTTTTTTTTTTGGAAACATGATGTTTTTAAAACAAAATAAATTAAGTTTGGACTGTAAATCACACTTTTTTTAACCCTTTCTAAATTTCAACTTTAATTTCATTTTGTGAAGATCCCTTGCACTGCCCTTTTCCTAAATTGTAATTGTTGATTAGATTAAAAACATTGACAAAACCATGGTCTAGAATCTACCATATTCCAAGCGCTAATACATTCCATCAATGAAGGAGGACCCATAGGTAAGGGAACCTGACCCCTTAATGGATGTGGTGATTTTTGTAGGGGGGGGGGGGGGTTACATTAGGACATAAAAATTGTGAAAAAGTCCACTAAGGGGAATGAAAACAATGCTATATGCATTCTACTAATGAACCCCAAAACAAGTTGAACAAATAATGTATGCAAATATCATAAATATTTTTCTTTCCAAATAGCTTGTCTCTGTAAGTTCGCTATGTATCGGACCTAATTATAACAAAAAGTCATCATAAAACACAATTATAAAAAAGATACATAAAATGGAAGAGGTTAAAACCTTCATCAAATTTGCGATTAATACAGTCATAATAGGAAGGATGTGATTATTCAAGGTATCCAAAGCATGGACATTGTGCTGTGAGCAATTATTTATAGACTCCATGTGAGAGGGTGTTAAATACTACTACTTCTAATACTTATAGACAAAATATATTTATCAAAACCGAGTTGCAATATTTGGCCCATACATATACACACACTGATTGCAGTTCATGTACATATTTGGAATGTTTTATCTAAAAGCTTGGCTCACACCACAGCATTTTAATTAAAGTGGACCTACCACCAGAAATCTATGTTTTTATGAATGGCACTAGAAGTGCCAATAATAGGGAGGAGGTTCGCTGAAGGCAACACATAAAACTGGGGGTGCAATATCGTGCGGGCCACTGGGGGACGTTCAATGATCAAATGATTCTGTGACGTGTTGCCTATTTCTGCCTAAAATGAACCTGGAAGTGAGAAGAGTTGTGGGATTATCTTATTAAATTGGTCATTACAGGTAAGTTTTTTTTTTTCACTGCATTCCTCCCTATTATTGGCACTTCTAGTGCCATTCATGAAAACATAGATTTCTGGTGGTAGGTCCGCTTTAAGTCAAGCAACTTGTAGTAAATGTTGTAGTAGATTTACCTAAAATTCTGGCCTGCTCACACCCAAGCTGTTCTGCACTATTTTGAGCTCACAAAGGTTTATAATTGACTGACAAAAGATTTATAATTATACATCAGTGTAGGCCATATCCCATCATATCTACCACAGAACTGAATGGGACACATGACTCAATTACTGATACCTTTTTCAAGTATTCTCTTTACTAGATGTATCTCGAAATACAATTGCTATACCCTTTTCTCAATAGCTATGCATCTGTACAATGTTTTCTGATGGTGAATTACAACTACATTTATTTAAGTAAAGGACACATTTTAGGCAATATTAATGCTAAAAGCCTTGAAATCCTAAGTGTCCATAAATGTTTAAATAACCAGGAATGTATTTCCAGTGGGGTCTAGAGTAAAACATGGCTATGGAAGAAATCAGACTAAACAGCCTTTGATTTCTGCAAGATTTCCAGTTAAAACATGATAATTTCCAAAAGGACTACAGAATCCCATCGCTGTTGATTGCTTCACTTCATAATGTACATTGGTAGAGGTATAGTTAAAAAAATTAAGTTCCCAAAAAGTTGTTTATATGTTTGCGATCTCTTCTATTCTGATTACTAAGTTAAGTCATAAATATTTTTGTTATATTAATTATGTCTGTTTTAATCTATACTCAGAAATGCAGCATTGTATATACAGCATATTATTTAGAACATACATCTTTCAAAAATCTATAATATAAACAGATTTCGCCGGCTTAGAAATAACCGATTGCATAACACACACAAGCACATAAAGAGTTTAATATTGATGTTGCCTAGTTAGGTTCTGATCCCACTTGCCGTAGTTTATGATTTTCACAACAAGGTCCCTTAGATAAGATGATATGTATTAGGGAACTTAAAGTATAATTACAGTCAAAACTATTGTTTCTGCTCGATAAATTAGAACCTTTGTCAAAAATGTATTATGTGTCCAATTTTAGAGAAGTTCCCTCTCCTACTGTCACAGGAAATGAAACAAATCTCTCCAACAGTGCAACAGCCAGCAATTAATCATTTTAGAACTAAAATAGGGATGGCAGAAGACAACTGTCAGTCTTTCTGTGGTATCTTTATTATTTACTGGGATGTTTCAGTTCTCAGTTTCTGTTGCACCAGGCACAAGGGAGGAAGAATCTCTGGATAGGGGACAGCAGATCAAGATCCCTTGATTTGGTTAATGTCTACCTTTCTGTGTCTGCAAATAAATGTATTACTAAAGAAAATTAGTTCGTTTCCATAGAACATGTTGAATGCAGGAAGACTTACTTACTAGAATTGGCAGTCTGGTGGTACTATCATGTGACAATGAAGCAGCAAACCCCTTAAAAAGGGTGAAACTTGAACAGTTATATTTTTTGCATGAATTGTATTATTATTGTCTGAAGTTACCCAACAGCATAAAATAGTGAGATGAAAGCTGTGATGTTCTCTATTAAAAAAACTATTGAAAGTGGTCAAAGAAAGGACACCATTGGAATACATGGCTACCTGATGCACAGAGTTACTGTAGCACAAGAGAAAGGTTGAAGAGGGCACAATACCTAGTGACCATACTGACCCCTGTCCACCGCTGAATGGACACCTGAGCATCAGACCTAGTGGGTATCAATGGGGGAAACAACTCAGGAGCTGATGGCTGCTCTCCGGCAGGGAGGGGGGTGGCACCCCAAGGACTTCTGAGAAGGCGTCATCCACCCACAGGTGGAATCCATTTGGCCCCTTATAATGGACACTATAGAGCACAGGCATCCAGTGAGCCACCAGTCTATGTGAGATGTAGACTATTGTGTAGGAGCTCCTTCTGACAGAAGCACGTATTGAGGTAGGCACCCCCTGGTTTTTGGGGTAGACATTAAACCATTAAGGGGTGAATGGTGTCTTATTGGGATAATGGGTTTGTTTATTAGTTAAGCTATTGGCGTCCCACACCTAGGAGGTGGAAGTAGACACGTTCATGCATGGGAATGTTAATAGGTGAGTTTGTTACTAGTGTTGAGCTCGAATATTCAAATTGCGAATATTGGCTATTCGAGACTTCGCTAATTTCGTGAAATTAGCAGCAGATGTTCGCAATTTTGAATATTCACAATTCACAAATATTCGCCATTGGGATGCTAATGGGCATGGATTGCGAATATATATTCGCAATGCGAAAATAAATCATTTTGAAGGTAATTGCGAGGTGATTATAATTGTGCTAATATTTTTGCAATGCGCTCACATTGAATCGAATATAAGTAGAATAATTAGCGAAATATTGCGAATTAAAATATTGCCTATGCCGCTCATCACTATTTGTAACAGCATGGAGCAATCAAATAGATGAGTCCCCGTTAGTTGGGGGCTAACTAAGACCCTGAGGACCCTTCAACCCTGAAGCTTGGGTTTTTGCTCTGCTCTCTGGGTGACACTGTCCATCTGGACCCACAAATAACCACTTGGATCTGAATAGCCAGAGGGAGTTGATCATTGATCTGATCAGGTCCATTTCTAGGCTGGTAGCCTATGAGTCATTTCATTCCTAGATCCATCTGAGGGCTATTAACCACCACCCTTAAGGTGTCCATACACAGGTCGATTTCACACTCGATTCCTGGACGATCGATCACCAGGCGCGTGCACGCTGATCGATCGATGAGTAATCGGGTGCAGCCCACCTTGACCAATCGACCCCGACCGATCGACATGGCCCCCAAATCAGATCGGCCAGGGAAACAACCTGTTGGTGTTTTCTGATTGATTGCGCAAACATCAAGGGACGTTGACATTTGTGAATCCATCGACTAGTAACAGAATCGTCCAGGAATCGGTGGCCTAAGGTGGTAGGCACAGACTTGTATGGTCCATCGATCGACGCCTGTGACTTCACCGGAATCGATCGGATCGTCGATTGATTGCTCAGGAATCGACAGGTGTATGGCTAGCTTTACTGAGGCACGTGAATGACGTTGGCCAGCCAGTGGCACACAGCCATATGAAATGAGTCACTCTCTACATGATCTTGTATGTATGTCATTATGCAAATGCATTGAAGTATTATCTGGATTGTTGCTGTTTAGGTATTTGTGTTTTTTTGTAGTGTCCCTATTATAAATTATGAAGAAGCCCCTCAGGGGGGGGGATACGTTGGCTCACCAAAGGCACACCAAAACATTCTTGGAGATATATTTTTATGCTGCTAAGTGAGTTATAAATTAAGTGTGAGGTAATGTGTCACCTCTCTGCATTTTATGGATCTCTTATGTGATGGTCATATTGTAAAAAAAAGACTTTCACGCTTTTTCTACTTGTGTGATGGATATCATTACATTGGGGTGTCGGGAGAGCACCATTACAAGTATAGCAGGTGAAAAGGAGCGAGGTCATTTATTTTGTTAATGACCTGGAGCATAGTAGTATTCTAATCGCAAAACCAGCACTTCCCAAAATTCCCGATTTTACATCAGTACCTGTAACTACTGAGCATTGCGTTCGCAATATGCACAAGTACTAGTGCAGATTTTTGCAATGACGTTAACTGGAGATCATGAATTCTCAAATTTACAAATTTATTGCAAATATTTTTATTTTGCGAATACGAATATTGCCTATGCTGCTCATCACTAGTGCAGTGGTCTATACCATAAATAGGAAGATTTATTTATACCACCCTCAAATGTGTAATATAAGAAGAATCTTTCGCCATAACATTTAAAAAGATAGGAGGGCAAAATCTGGTATGCACAAAACTTCCAACATTGGCAACTTGTAGATTAATTATATTTTTTTACCTAAAACAAAGTAAAGCTGATGATAAAATAATATCAATAAGTGAGCACAAACACCTTAATAAAAGTATTACTCAAGTGTAAAAAGAACATACTAATGTAAATATACTATGTAATAATTGTATGGTAATCATAAACACATAACATTTTGGCTTCCCAAAACACAGAAAACCACTCTAACATGGTAACAAATATTCTGGCGCACGATCTCAGAAAATAATACTTGGAGTACCAAATCAGGCTTTTTTTTCAAACTTTTAATTTTTATTGGCTAATTTTTCCAACAAAAAGTAAACATTGGTTTACAAGCAGTAACATGTAACAATGGTCACATTTCTGGTGTAAGAGCTATTATACATCTTATATTGTTGTCACAGTTACAAATACAACTACAACCAACAAGAATCAGAGAACAAAAACAACAATTTGTCCACAAAAACCTATATTTCTGTACATAGAATACGATTTTCCATAATCCAATGTTATAAAAAGAATGAAGAATAAGAAAGAAGCTTAAGGGCTTGTTTCCATTGAGTTGAATAGGACAGTGTCCACTTGCACGGGGATTACCGGTGACACATTTATTGAAGATCAGAAACGAAACAGCGAATAGCTGCAGCTGTGCTTTTTCCACTTCTTTGATAAGCAAATGAATAGGGTGCGTTACCTCAGTAACATGCTCTAAATTGTGGCCAAGCAGCCCACAAGCAGCGGTCAATCGTTCTGTCTGCTTCTTTTCACCCACGCTAATGCAAGGAAATAGATGCAGTATAAACAGGCTCTTATATTATAACACAGATGCTTAAATCTGACATCAATTACGTATTTTGTGCTATGAAGTTCATATTCTTCCTGTATTTGTAAACACCAAAAGTAGTTTAAAGTGCACCTACACTAGCCTTATATATTTTAATTGTCATGGGCTAAAAGGTAAAATTTTGATGTCAACCTTCTCAAAGTATGAGTCCAGAATAATAGTCAAGCTAGAAATATCTAGATCAGTATTTCTCACTTTTTCGCAAGTTCCTCCAGCAGTGCATGCTTGGATTCCCACACAGGCAGATGATACACTAGTGAGCCACTGATTACCCAACCTTCAAAACACGCACAGCTGGTGGTATTCAAGGACATAGTTCGGAAATCCTCATCTAGAACATTAAATCCCTGCTCAGTGACAGTAGACTTTCCATATTCCAACCTTAAATATTTAAACAATGCCCAAGGATTATGATGAATTTGCTCACAACCATTTACTTTGACATAAGTAGGCTTCTCTTTTGAATCATTTCCCGCAATCATTTCCTTTGTATAGCGTAAGACAAATAAATGAATTATGGTAGAAGCAATTCTCAGAGGGTTAACTCAAAGCATATGGATTCAGTCAGGAGAATTCTTCGCTATGGTTCATGCTCTTATGATGTTTTATGAATGTATTTTCCAAAATAAAATCTACTTTATGGCTAAATGGAGACATTTTTCTCCGTATTGCACACAATTATTGCGAAGCAAGATTTTTATATTTCAATGACTAACACTCCCCAGGCATAAAGCTAAAGCTAGACATGTTTAGATAGTGATTTATATTTCCTTCTGACTGTATACTTAGATGTGGTATATATTTTTATTTCCATATTCAGTATGAAACCATTAGCTTACTTTTACTTACTAAATAAGGAGAAGAAAACATTTAGACAACCTTAAAGATATTTGATCCATTGGAAAGACAGGCAGTATTATTTTTATCCTTAGTACATGACTGCTAGCATAGGTATGTTTCTTACATACAGAAAAAGTAAATGCCATAACCTTGATATTTATGAACCATTTTTAAGTCGTACTACTTGTGATACATTTTAGACTACCTTTTTCGGATTTTGTAAATAATCTCCTCCAAAATGCAGATGGTCAGATCAAATGGCAGATGATGATATTCATGGCTGTGGCCAAACATTGCGCGCGCCATTTGGCGGCGGTTGTCAATCACTGGTAAAGACTCGTATGTTATCTTTTTGGCAACAGCCCAAAAAATAATAGCTGTATTTTAACTGACTGTTTGAATGCAACCTAATGCTTTTCAGACACTAAGGTTAGGTTCGCATGGACATTTCTGCCATGTTTTAGCACTGAAGTTTTTTAAATGCCCAAGGACACCACATTGGGTTGTTTGCCGTGTCTTTGTGGTAAAACATCTGTCATTGACTTCAATTGAACCATTGACATTAGCATTTTTACAACTTGTCGGGTTACATGTCAAAGGAGAAGATAGAGCTCAGGATAAAATTATAAGTTAAACTCCTGTGCACATACAGGGATTTTTAAACCTTCAGGAATGGGTAAGTGGTCCATGAGACCTCTCTACTTTTCCATAGGAAGCGTGGCGAAGAACCAAGTTTAACCTTCTGAGCGTTTGGCCCGAATTAACTCGGGTTGAGTTTCATGCATCATGAAACTCAGCCCCAGTTAACTGCAGCCGCGCTCAGGGTCTCGCCGTCTTCTGACGGCGGTCGGGACCATCGGCATGTATGCCGATGCTTCCGGGTCCGCCCCCGATCGCGTCACCGGTGACGCGAAGGGGGCGAGGGTAGGTGGCGCCATAGACCTCCGTCAAACTGGAGGGGCGTCGCCTTTCTTCAGCATAAGTCCGGCGTCTCCAGTGATGCCGGGCTTATGTTTAGAGCTGAGCTGAGCAGGCAATCACGGCGGAGCATATTGAGCTCCGCCGCGATTGCCCGTGGCACGGTTATGAAAAAACCGTGCCACGTGGCAAACGCTCATAGGGTTAAGAGGGGAGGGGTATTAAAGTGCACCTACGAATCCTCAATGAGATATTGGGTCTGGTTGTGCTCAGGAGGGGAGCTGCATGCTCATTTTCCCCCTATTCCATGGCTTGTTAGGTCTGCTGGCAGGACCTGGTATATTTCTTTATCAATTACCTTCATCTCTCCCCTGGTGCTAGTGCTGTGTACCAAGCTGTGGGGAGTCCTCACTTCTCTAGGGTAGTGGTTCACAAACTTTCTATATAGGACCCCCCTGTTCTAGATTGGAAAATTATGGAGCTCGCATTCAAACTACACAAGTTCAGATTCAAACTTTATTTCAAATACTCCCTTCTATAACTGAGCAAAACAAATGAAATTACAAATGGTAAAATGTATTTATTATTTAAACACACACACAGGAATCATGCAGAGGCATGCATCATATACACAAATAAAAGAACACAGACACATTACATACACTCTACTTACTTTCTGAAGCCAGTTCCTCCATAGTCCTCTAAGTCAGCTTCCTGCATGTGCCCCTTACAGGCTTCTGATTGGGTGACAATGGTAGGCGCTCTGTGTGCATTGGACAGAGGGAGAAGGGAATGGACAGTGCAGAGAAACAATAGGCAGCTTAGTGCTGCAGTTCTCCCCACTTTCTCTCTGTGCTGGCTGGGCATGTTTGTGCTCACATGTGCCATAGGTTCCCCACCGCCGGCATAGATTATTTCATTGTTTGCCACCCTCTGCAATACATGTGTATTAATTACCCTCAAAAGTCCCATTATTAGTGAAATGAAGGTCACAGGAGTGCAATTTAATATGATAAAAAATAACAGAATATCTGTGCATGGGAGCACAATAAGCCATACACTCCATAGAGCTGGGTATGAAAAAAGAGTGGCCAATGTTAAAAAAAATGCTTTGCTTGTCAAAAGGCATGTTGGCAACTCCCCAAATGTTTTGATGGAGATAAAAAATTGTATGTATGGTGCAAACACATCACCCTCAAGGACACCTTCTCCACAATGAAACAAGGTGGGTGCAGCATTATTCTGTGAGGATGTTTTTCAGCAGCAGTAGCTGGGCTAAGTTAAGGTATATTCTTGATCCTTGTCAGTGTGCCTGTTATTTGAGACTGGGACAGAGGTTCACCTTCCATCAGAGCAATGTCCCAGTGCATACTGTTAAAGCAACACACATGTGGTTTGAAGCGGACGTACCACCAGAAATTGATAATTTCATGAATGGCACTAGAAGTGCCCATAATATGGAGAAAAGAAAACAAAATAAAACTTGCCTGTAAGGAACTCACCACAGAGATAGATGGATAATCTCTAATCTCGACTGTTTATTAAACTGAATGGAACAGATTTTGCCATACCAAATATAAAAGACCCAGTGGCTACTTGTGAAATTGCAAACCCTGGAAGCCTGTCAAGTAAATATGGAATCTCTCATATGATTCCAGGAAACAGCAAGTAAGTATATTTTGGGGGATTGTGTTCTACGCCACCACCATACCATCTCAGAGGTAAGTAAAGTTTTATTTTACATATGTATTTTTTAGATTTTGATTATACATCTGCCTTAAGGAGAAACATTTAAATGTGTTGGAATGATCTAGTCAAGGTCAAGATCTCAATCCAATTAATAATCTGTGGTCAGACTTAATAATTGCTGTTCACAAGCAAATATCATCCAACAGGAGAGAGCTGGAGTAGTTGAACCTTGAGGAATGAGCAACAGTCCCAGTGGCAAGATATGGCATAAGCCATAGGGATTTATCCAAAGCAACCTAAAGCTGCAATTGTGTAGTTATACATTTCCAAATTTTTTCCTATATGTTGTTTGCTTCACGATTTAATAAAAAATATGTTGCATATTTCATTTCTATGTAAATCTGATACTTAATATAATACTAGATCAAATGGTCTAATATAATAAAAACAGTGAGACCTTTTATAAAGGAACCAAACATGTTTTTATGTAACCAGCCTGTGGTCCAATCTAACCACAATGGATTAAAATAGTGACAATTGTCTTTCTGAAGATGGTGGCTGAGTAACACGTAAAGTGTAATTGTATCCACCAAGTTTTCCTGGTGTGACCACAGGAGGGCAGCTCCTTCATTAAATATGTAAATAGAAATGTACTTTAGCTTATATTAAATCTTATTGAAGCCTTTTTGTTTAAAGTTTTGCTATTACTTTGTTTTAACACAAGCTTAAGAATTTCAACACATGGCTAATTCATTCTTTCTTCTATTGTATTTTTTATTTTAAAGTTAATAATCTTTAATTGAAAGGGATGTTGGAGAGAATGTGTGTAGAGAACATTATATATTGTCTATCCATATTATTATTATATATATATTAGTAATATGATACATTCATGTTTTACAGGTGGAATTGTGGAAAAAAACTTGGTCTTGGTTAGCAAGATAATTTGCATGAACATATTACAATTTTCACAGTTGTCCCTTATGTCACCTGTACCTGTAGGGGGCGAGTTTTTCAAAGTGCTTTTTTTCAACTGTCCTGCCATTTAAGGAAGCAGACCCCCCCCCCTCCCTTTGATGTCACATATGCAATGACATCACACTAGGAGTGCTTAGAAAACTGTATTCAGTGCAGTAAAATGCTCAAAGCTTACCTGAATAAAGCATCAGTGAAGCTCAGGCTTTTTATTACAGTTGTCTGTTTAGGCAGGGCCACCAAATTTAAAGGAGTATTGTATTGAATATAGTGATAGTAAAAACAAAACTCATTGTCCAATTGAATTAAAATGTTAATAAAAAAATAAAAACATTTAAATACATTGTAACATTTTAATAATTAAAAAATGAGGGAACCATTTTAGAGATTTTCCCATTCAAATGATACCTTTTAATACATTTTGGTGATTGGGATTCAGTGGATCCACTCGAAAAAAAGGCTGGAGGAAGGCGTCTGTAGTTGTAGTTGGACTCTTTATTTCATAAAAATCATGTACACATCCACTTTTGTTAAATGTATCTGTTCTACCTGATTTTTGTGTTCTATCCTTAATTAAATTCTGAAATGTAATTTTTTTACATAATTGTGTGTTTCAAACAATATTATATTTAGGACTAGATCCTTGTATGGACATATTATGCTAAGTTACAGGCCTACAATATAAAAAAATTTCCATTAAAGCCTATGGTGCGCTTTTGGTACAGAAATCTGGACCTCAGCTGAGAGCAAGGGAGGTAATTGGAGAAAGGGAAAACATGTGGTTGCCTCATAGGTAATTCTAAAAGTTACAGTACAGTAAAGATATAGTAAAAGCCTGGAGTCATTTAAGTCAGATCTCAAAAACGTTTCACTTCCCTCTAAAGCTAGGCACACACAGGTAGATTCCTGTGCAATCAACCCCCGATCAATCACAGCGTGGTGAAGTCAATGCTTTCCATGTTTCCAATAGAACCCTTATGACTTTTCATACGGGTAATATCAGATACCCTTTTTATAGAGGTTGGATCACACAATCCCACCTGATTGGCCAAGTAAATGAATGGAAACTCCTAGGGGAAAGATAGGACAACAGTACTTGACAGCAAGATGACTTGCAAATTATGGAATCTCTTTGGCTATAACTTCCAATATTCACCATTTCCAAACAAAAGAAACTGACCCCATCTTTTTGCAAGAATTCCTTCACTTTTCTGCAGTATCCACATCCACAGACTTTTTTTATGACTGATAGCCACTAGCAATCTGAGGTTTTCTTCTAACAATAAAACATAAAAGTTGATTTAATGAAAGCCCTAGTTTCTGGGGAAGCCTATAAATGAGCTGGAGAACCCAACCACAGAAAGCAACATTAAATAATAAAGGTTAAACTGCTAATTACCATGATCCCTTGTTAAAAGGTTAGGTATGGTGTTTTTTTTCTTTCAGTAAACATTATTTATTGTATGGCTAAAATCTACTTGTGTTTAGATATCTAAGTCTATCAACTCTATCTATTTATTTGAATAAAATAAAATGAAACCACCATATATTCCTTAGCTGTGTTTACGGAGGATGAAACAATGGAAAAGAGTACAAAATTGTTCCATTACCCCCCTGCCGTTCCTGACGGCTCAATCTCATCTAGTGATGGCTCGAACCCAGAATTTGATGTTCGCGAACGGCGAGCGCGAGCTTCCGTAAAAGTTCGCGAACCCGGCGATCACGCGAACCCGCCATTGACTTCAATGGGAGGCGAATTTAAAAAAACAAAGGGACCCCTTTCTGGCCACAATAGTGTTGGGAAAGTTGTTTCAAGGGGTCAAACACCAATGACATGACAAAGGGGAATCCATGGCAAAACTCCCAAGAAATTTTTTTTCACACTATAAATCCGCACCAAGGATTTCTGCAATGATAGTCAATGGGAAAATAAAGTGCAATGAGTGATTACCCTTAGACCGTGTTTGATTGGACCTATCTCCTTTGTATGACCCCTGCCACAAACCTGGACTTTGCATCTGTCACTGTTTCTGAACTCACTCCCTAGAGGGGGGTCTTGGAGGATTTCACCGGTCTCAGTTCTCAGGTGAGGTACCTTGTGCGTTAAGTCCTACTGGGGCAACCGTAGTTGGGTATCAAAAAAAAAAATAAAGTTTTTCATACGACAAATTATCCACGGACACATCGTCATCATCATCAACCGCTTCACTTGTATCTGACACCTCAGCAA
>CM070041.1:24097214-24126274 GCA_036250615.1 Ptychadena robeensis
GAACCGAACTCGCCATATGTTCGCGAACATGGGCGAACGCGGACATGCGATGTTCGCCGCAAATATTTCTCCGGCGAACAGTTCGGGCCATCACTAAATCTAAAGCATCACCTTATGTTTTTTAGGGAACATCTAAATCATAACCTTTGTGTGTTGCTCTAAAACCTAGGTGCCCAACCTGCGGCCCGGGGGCCGCATGCGGCCCTCTGGGCGTTGTTCGGCGGCCCCACTTGGTCTTCCACATACAGCCCCCAAAACCTAACTGTTAATGCATAGGACAAAGCAACTCAACTGTGAAGTGGTCACATGCTGACCAGGCTTTCCTAATCAACTTTGGCAGTCAAATTGTCAATGTTGATTGGGGAAACCAGATCTAAATATGAGCGCTGCACCCAGGGTCAGGAGGGGGGGGGGCGGATGCTGTCAGGTTTAGACTGCCTGTCGGGATCTGGTCCTCCTGCTGAGATATGTCAATGGTGGGAGGGTCTGGATCGATGTTACGTGCGGCTCTTTAGTTATGCCGAGGGCTGCACTCGTGGCCCTACATATAAACTTAGTTGCCCACCACTGCTCTAAAAGAGCATATATGGAGATTATTCTTTACCTTTAATTTTCTGCCTTGTAGGAACGGAGATGAAATGACGCTTCCCTTAAAATGTGGATTCTCCCATATTGGGGTGAAAATGTATGCATCGTTTAGTTCGCTATCTGACTTTGGCTAGCAGAGGTCAAGTGGTCGGAGCATGAAGCTCCCACAGACAGGGCAGCAGTTCCCCTCAGGGGTTTTTTGTGTAAAGGTGTGCCTTATACATCATAGCATCTAATAGTCAGAAAAATATGGCACTTAGTTTTTCTAGGTAATGAAACATGGTAACCCCTAGTGGAAACGCAAACATTTAAAATAAAAAATAAAAACACAAAAAATAAATAAATAAATAAACAGACTTCTTACTGCTCACCACTCTTTCAAGTTGAAAAAGGTAGATACTCTTTATACATTCTGGCTGAACTACAAGTTTAAGATTTTTATTTGCACCTGATTTTGCGGCAGAACACAGGTTGTGTCTACTGCTACATGGGAATAAATATGTGGATTTGACTGGTACGGTAAAGAAGGGTAAATATCTCTTTATAAATTGCTTTTTTTCAACAGTTAAGTACAATTTACCTACAGCACCTTATTTTTTCATTATTATTAATAATTTCTTTTATTTATAAAGCACCAGCATATTACACAGCAACGTGCATTAAATAAGGGTTGAAAGAGAGCCTGGTTTACATATAATAACATCCTAAGACGCAAAAGAAGAGGACCTTGCATCGCGTTTGGAAGCTTTTAGCCCTGTAAAGCTGAAGTAGAATTTGTATTATAAGTAGGTCAATGATGAAAAGCAAAAAGTTTTGACAGCTGTATAAAGCTTCACTTTTTCTAGTCATGTATAGTTCACGACTGCGCTGCTGTTTCCTCAAAGTATGTGTTATTACAAATGGGTCTGGTCAGCGTAGCTCAGTGACTCCATAAATACTCATGAAAATGAAAGATAAGGAGGATACAGATTAATGATATAAACCATAGTTATTGCACTCTTCTATCCCAGTTTGATCCTATGTGCACAGCTAGCCAATCTTTCATGGTTAACAGAGTAAAGCCTAGTGAAATTCTTTCTCTATCACTTTAATGTCAACAATTTTAACCTCCCTTCCTGTAAGTGTGTCATTAACAGCTGCTCTTTGCCCCTAGGTGCCAAGAGAAAAGAAATCTAGAAACCAGACATGTCAGTTCCATTAAGTGAGCACCTTTATGTTTAACAGTATCTCAAAGGCTTTGGGAGAGGAAATAAAACATTTCCTCCTATAAGTATAATGTGTGGATGTGGGGCAGCTGGGGGCAGTCACTGACAGATCTGTAACTCGGAGCTGCACAGGACTTGTGTTTGATGTCTTCTTAGCTCTCTGAATGGGGGAGTACAACATTTTCTTGTAGTTTACTTTTACATTAGTAAAAAACAGCTCATGATGTCACAGTTATCATGGTTAAATATATTTTTTATGAGCAATGTAAAAGAGATTAATAAATAAAAAAAGTTATAATAAATAAAATAAAGTAAGTACATTTAAGCATATACAAATGCTTAGACATTCTAAAGTTTGTTTGGTTGTTTCTACTGGTACATGGGAATAAATAGTGGATTTTACTGCTACAGTATTTGTGTTTTATTGGATAAGCAGATAGAGCTTAAGTCTCAAGTCCAGTTTCTTCATGAGGTGACATCTATTTTGTATTGTACATAAAGCACTTAAGCAGCACTTTAAACCCCCAGGTCCATTTCAGCTGAATATTCCAAAGAACCAATAGTCTACTTTCCTTGTACATATACAGCAAAATGGGAGGAACCAATTAACTCACCTTTCTACTTACAAACTCTGATGTTACTATTTGAATTTGTATCAAGAGGTATTTTAAGTTCAACTAAAGAGTTTTGTTGAAAGCAGTGTCGAGTAAAACACACACCACATTGGTGTATATGGCATGCTGCAAGTAAAACGGGTATCAATTTGTGTGGCAATGTCATATATATATCACATACTGTTAGACTAAATGTTTAATTTAGTGTGTCCTGTATATTTATACAGCCTGAGCAGAAACGAAAGGGGAAAAGATTCCAGCTCCTTACATAAAAGGTTTTCCCCTACTTAAAATAGGAGGACTTTCATGGCCATATTGTGTGTTTCAAATAATAAGAAAGAAAAAGTCCATATTGTAAAGTGTTCATTAAAAAATAATTTCCAAAGAGTTTAATGTTCATAAAAAGTCCAAAAGGATTAGGATTTACTCCAAAATATAAATGATCCTAAGCACTGCCTACAGCTGGGCTGAACTTGGTAGATGGATGTATAAATTCCAAACCCCAACAAACGTTTTGTGATTCTTCATCAGGGGAGTCAGCATTACCAAAATATGAGGACCCAAACCAGCCAGGCATAAGAACCATTCATCACACCATTGTACCTCGAGAACTCGTTAACTCAATGCCATATATACAAAAAACTTTAGTCTCCAAAGTGATGAAGGTGATGTTCCCGTCCCGTGGAATGGAGTTTTAAAAGAACACTTCACAATATGAACTTTTTCTTTCTTATTATTTGAAACATGCAATATGGACATGAAAGTCCCCATGCCCCTATTTTAAGTAGGGGAAAACTTTTTGGGTAAGGCGAATCTTTCTCCCTTCGTTTCTGCTCAGGCTCTATGACTATGAATTCATGATTTGGGATGTCGGCCATTTGATTAAGGGGAGTTGTGGGATTGTTGACACACTGCAAACAATAATTACCCCCACTCCCATTGGCTAAATAGATGCATGCACAGATATCTGTAGACAGAGAGGCAGGGGAGGTTCTGCAGAAATGGGAAGAGAAGGTTTTACATGCACAATACATGCACAATTCACAATGGGGGGGGGGGGGCAAGCTAAAGACTGTGCTGCAGCTGTCACACTGAAATTGGAGTTCTCTTGCTAACTTCAAAGTCCTTTAGCCCTCATATAAAACAGTGCCTCTGGTTTTAAAGTTCTCTGTCACCCCTTCTCTGGGAGTGAAATGGTTTCACTGGAGCAGGTGACACTCCTTGAACTAAACAAGTGACACTACTGCTGAAAGTGAAAAAGTCTTTACAGAATATTGTTTGATAAGCAGCTCATCTTTGGCTTAGGCTCCACTGTCCGCTAAAACCCCCACATTCAACTCAGGAGGAGTCCACGAGCTGCCCATTGTCGGCCATGGGGCTTTGACAGGGCTGGCTTTAAATCAATCTCAATGGACAGTGGAGCCTAAGCCTAACCCTCAGGGTGAGCTCAGCTAAGTTACAACAATTTTACTTCTTATGCTGTGAAATACACCAATAAACTTTTCTACATGATCTGCTGCTACAAACACCAACAAGGGTTTGTTTTAAAGCTTATGTTCTGTAAATCTGAACATTTGGTCATAGGTGAACTTTGAATGTGCATAATCCACCAATAACTGTTCCACCACAAATCTTAATCTTCTCCCTTTTGCTTACTCCATTACTTACCCCTGCATTCAATATGCCGGACTGGAGTTTTGACATCTGTAGCTATGTGTATAGTGTATAGTGCTTTTGCAAACATTTTAAAGAAACATTTCTTGGCACCAATGCTGGCACAAAGGGAATACAAACTTTTATTCCAAAAGGTTAAACATGGGCCTGCAAGGCACTACTTGGACATTCCCACTTAATGCCACCCCACCTTTATGTCCCTCAGGTCTTTCACATTCCAAATGCTATACTATTAATTCTGTTTTAGTGTTCTGCTTATATGGTGTATATATTTTTAATGTAACTTAATTGACCTTCAAAAAAATGAATAAAACTACAAATATATATATTTAAAAATAAATAAATTACATAAAAAATATATATTTATAAAAATACAATCCACATGAAAATTCCTCATTCTTTCATTTACAGATACCTAATTTTTTCCATATCTGTAATCTTGATTCATGTCATGTACAAAGTTTACACTTACCTATTACCTCATGTATTCTTTTTTTTCCAGATTGTTCTTGGAAAACAGTTACATTTTGAAAGATCAGTCCAATATGCTGAAATGATATAAAGAGGAGAGTAAATGACAGTGCTTACATCTAGGTGATAATATACGAATGAACAAATAACAGATATGAATAAATAAGCTGTCCATTTAACTATCTCCAAAAACATTGGTGGCCAAGCTGGGTATAATGATATAAAAATACATTGTCCTTTTCAGACTCCTGCTTCCTGCAAGGCCCCCCAATGACAAACATCTGCATTACGGTAGCCTTGCTCTTGGGTCCATGCTGGGGAGAGACATTACACACAGGTGCAGTTTCTTTCCCAGAGATGATAAACACCAAAGTGATCTCAAGCCTTTGTCAGGATGTTTAATTGTGGCAAATCTCTGCCAATTTAGCACATGCTGATCATAAACAGAACCACTACCCTGGAGTCTGTGTACCAATTAATTTTGGGAGATCTTAAAACTCTACACCTGTGCTGGCAAACATTGGGCTACTGCTGCACCCTTTCTGTGCCAGGTCCACAGGGCCATCCCAGGTAATATAAAAACTTTGGGAGTTTTATTTTATGAACAGTAGTTTAGTCTCATATTTATGGCAATATTTCCCATATTTGCTTCAAAAAGTTCTTTTAAATGGAAATTTGATGTCAGGTAGATACAAAAGAAAAAAAATATTTAAATATGTATATTAAGTAATCAGTATATAATTGAATGAAATTCAAGTCCAGACCTTAACCCCATTGAGAATGTGCTGAAGAAGGCTTTGAGCTGTGGTCAGACTCTACCATCTTCACAGCAAATGGACAGCAAATGTGTGCCGTAATCAAAACTAAAGGCGGTCCAATGAAATATGAGTGTCTGACCTTTTTTTTGTGACAACTTTTTTGTTTTGGCCAGGCAGTGTAGCTTGGTATAGAGTCAGGAGCTCTTAAATGGAGCAATTGTCAGAAAAGTAAGAGCGAGAAGGACTGGGAGCCATATAGATTAGCCATATGAAAATATACAAATAAGGAAAATGGAGGTACCATTAAATCAGTTAGATGATGCTAATTCCTATTTATAGACTAGAAGATGGTTGTGTTGTGTGGCAGAGTTGTGTAAATCCAAATTTTGTATGAACATAAATACAAATGCTTTGGCAGGTAAAATCAAATATTCTCATATGCCTTTCATTTGTTTCTTTTTTTCTACAGGATAACAGCTTGAAATAGTTTTCCTATTATTAAATTATGAGGATTATTTTCTTTTCTGTGTTTATTATGTTGAATTATTATTTAATACCCATCCTTCAGTTGCATTTTGTGCTTACTCTAAACTATTATATTCTTTTCTGGATATATAGATTGTAAATGGGATCACACATCACGAATAATGGAAGTGACGTTGCGGACGTCTGTTTTTTTGCCGTGTTAGAGACCGGAAACTAAAGTTTCTAGTCTCTAGTGAGAATTTTTTTTTTTCATACTTCATCTGTCGGCGAATGGGGGGGGGGGTCGAACACCCATACTGTTCGCCAGCGAGAAGAAAATCTAACATGCAGTCTTTGCTGCAGACTGTCCGCCGCACGAACACTGCAGACATCACAGCAGTTGTGGTATCACACTTCCATAATGCACATGCAAAGCACTTAATATACATTCAAGTATCATGCATTTCCAAAGGTCCCCCAATGCGCCAAAGAACTATGCCTCTAATTGTCAAATGAGATAAATGGCCCTTTTATGTGTTTTGTGGCAATTAGACGTAGCTTCTTCATGATATTAGTGGAATGTATGGGATCCAGAGGAGTCAAAATGCTTTCAACCTTTAAACCCCTTGGACCTTTGGTCTATCAGAATATGTCCCCATTCACCTCCAGGGCTTGTTTGAAATTTCAGTTCAGTACAGACCATAGAAAATTATAAGTATGACAAAATCAACAGGTATTTTTGTACGCATAGTATATTTAGTGATAAATCTAGTGGCAAATGTAATGTAGATATGTTAAAGGGTCCACCATCCTGAAACATCTGCTGCTTGCCAATTGTAACTGGCCTACAAAAAAGCATCCACTGTAGAACATAGGTGAAATGATAAACTTCAGAATGGGCGTAAGAGAAAAACAGTTGTTGGCCTGTGAAAAGTTTACAGGTAAGATGTGATAAAGGTTGGCAGGTATATATGTGCTCTATATATTTTAGTTATTCTTGCATCTTCTCAAGCTCTAAGTAAACAAAAGGCATATTAGTTTTTTTTTATCTGCAGCAGTGGACACAAGCCCTAAAACAGATGCCAAGTCCTTTGACATCTCTTCCCAGGAGATGTGTCCCCATACTTCCTTTCCAGACTTATTAACCAGTCTCTAAAATGTCAACCCATCCTAATCTGGACTAATTCGTTTAATTTATATTGTACAAACTAATACATAATTTTATTTTGGGAAAACTGCAATTTATACTTTTTATGTTTTTTCTGGTTTATTAACAGGTACATATTTGTATGTATTCATATTAAATTCCACATTATCTACATGTTGCCTGTTATGGTCCCACACTTTCTCAGCATTGACAACACAGACATATAAATGTTTCTGAGCCAAGCATATTAACACTCTGCACATCAAAATGCCATCTGAAAATCTTTGATGCAAACAGCACAGAATAGAACAATGCAGGTTAATACAACGGCACACTCTGCCGAATACATCTTGAAGCTTCTTTTCATTGCTAACAATCCATTTTGCGATGATTGATACTTCTCCTCACAGTACTGAACACAGGCCAAAAGACCATTAAATCTGGAAACATGAAATGAACATTTTGGAAGGAAAAATAAAGTTTGACTTAATTACTGCCGTACACGGAGACACATGTCTGTAAATTACTGTCTGTCCATCTGTGGGACAGATGGGATTTGAAAGAAACAAAAAAACACAGAGATCTTTTTTAAGACTGTCATTTTTTATTATAAATCAAAATAGTGTCAGGGGTTAGAATAAATATTTAATCTGTTTTTCTTGACGTGCTGCTAATTCCACTTTATTAGTTTATCTGTAACAAACTTGTTGGTGAAAAGATTTGTTTTAGGGCTTGTTTCCATTGTACGCCGGGACCCGTACGCTAAGCGCATACGCTAGCAGGGGTCCCGACGTATCTCCGACGTATCTCACAGACCTTTGCCTGCCGGCGGATGGTCTGTTTACACATCCGCCGGTGTAAAGGCTGAACGTACTCGATTACGTTCAGCCTGACACCGGCGGATGAGCTCAGCGCAATGAAGACAGACCGTCCGCCGGCAGGCAAAGGTCTGTGAGATACGTCGGGACCCCTGCTAGCGTATACGCTTAGCGTACGGGTCCCGGCGTACAATGGAAACAAAGCCTAAGTCTGTTTCACTAATGACTGGTTTAACCAAGGTATGAAATGTTAGGAAAAATGGTTCAGTCCTACCAAAAGCCCCCCATACACCTTAAGATCGATCCATACAATCTCCATTAGATCTACCAACACCTGTGTGGTAGAGTGGCCTCCCTGATAGAATACATAGTGATTGGAAAGATTAGAAAAGTCCTCATATTACATGGTTTTGGTAGAACAAAATTTTATTGTACAGAAATTGTATGGAAAGATTGTAAGGTGTATGGGGGCCTTTTGAAAGAGGGAAAATATACTGAGAACAGCTAGACCAGCGTCATCCAACCTGTGAGACTTGTTGAGGCTTGGCATTTGGGTTATTGGTATCTTGTTATTGATCTTTCTAACACCTCTGATGACCAATGGCATTCTGGAATATGTAGGGTTTACCAGTCAAATTGAAAGAGCTCAATGTATATATATATATATATTGTGGGGGATTAGCGGTAGAGCGGCAAGGTGCGGTACTCTGGTCCCAGCGGGCGAAAGGTAAGCAACGGTTGTTTTGCTTTGGCAGGTGAAACACCGGTGGTTTATTGTGTCAAGTCCCTATATACACTTTTACCAACTCCAAGAAGGAACAAAAGTCAGAATCACAGTTCCATAGAACAAACACATGAGTCTTTACACAGGTACACAGCTCCCCCGTCACACACAGAATGATCAGGGTGGAGACCACGAGAGCAGGTGGGGGTTTATAGAGCCAAACCAACTCTAAGTGACAGAACACAGCTGGTCTTACCCTGCCCCAGGACTAGCAACCAACTCAATATGGTGTCAGATAGCAAAGACGCTATAGCTATAGAGGACAACAATATGCCAGACTGGATACACCAAGGACTGAAGCTCGTCACACACCCCCCATCCTTGTTCAAACCTAGGTTGGGACACAGACACGAAGCAAGAGTGAACCTGGACAGGCATCGGTTCCACTGTACACCGGACTTCTGTCTGTAAAGTTATGTCCCGCCAGAAACATCTATTGATCTGCGATTTGTTTCCTTTTGTGACATCCAAATGGCTGGGTCGGTGACTATGAAGTTTCCAACAAGTCATACTAAGGAATCTAGGCCAATTCAAATAAGCATTCCTTTCATAGTGGATAATACTATGTACTTATTGCGGCTAAGTAGTCACAGGGTGTTTCCCATCCCAACTGAGACAATACCACACCATACCCCCACATCGAGCATCGGTCTGTACACAAAGGCTTGGAAGTCTGGTGATATGCACGGCTGCCGTACAAAGCATGTCTTCAGAGGACTTCAAAAAGGGATCCCTTAGGGACGATTTAAATCAGCCGCATCACATTCTCCCTCTGGGTCAACTTCGTAAAAGGATTGGTCAGGGCGAGTCAAAATGGCGGGAATGAGTCGCAGGTAATGACCGCACGCTCTAAAGCCTGCCCAACAACAGCCCTGCTGCGTCGCGCCATTTTGGATAGCCTCAAACTTTGTTTAACCTGGGGCTTTATCAACAGCCACCCCCTACCATGTGTACCCCAAATTTTGGCCTCCTCCATCCAATTGAACTTTCTCTCGGATTTGCTGTCTGAATCCGGCTTCCCTAAGTGAATCCATCACAGCTTGACCCTTCACCAATGAGAAGCCCAGTCTGTACTAATTGATGACCACATCTCCAGATTAACGCAGCTTCACTACTTCTGATGCGGCCCCGCAATACTCTTATCCATCGCCCCGCTGAAATTTAGCTGGAGCATTCCTGTAACCACGGCATTTTTCCTGTAACTGGAAAGCTCCCTCCTGGAGTTAGCAAAGGCATTCTCTCCTGGCCCGAGCTTGGACAGGGGCGATCCTGCCAATACCCTTTGGTCAAATCCAGGGAGTCATCTATCTGGCCTCCTCCCCGGCGATCCATGCAGCTCGTCTATACGGTCGGCATAGGGTAGGTGTCAAACTTCGTGATTTGGTTTAACTTCCGAAAGTCATTGCCCAAAACTGCGCCAACCTATCGCATCGGCGCTTTGTGGCATTCTAATACATATGACTGGAACCAGACACTACTGCGACTCCTCAACCACCCCTAACTCCTCATCTTTTTTACTACTTTCCTGCTCCTGGTACACAGCTTTTCTCTGCCTGGCCTCGGGAATCCCGCGCTCAGGTTTAAGAAGTTTACACCCCGTTCCCCAGGTTCCGTAATGATGTCATGTTCGGTGATCGACTGTCGGAGCAGCAATCTCTGAAAAAAATATGTCCTCGATTTCTAAAGTAACAAATCGTTAAACTTCTTGCTTGTTGGACCTTAGAAACAAAGGTCGGCTATCTTGACCTCGGCGAATCAACGGTCAGAACAGAGACCTACGGCACAGCTAATCTCTAGCCACCTAAGTATTCTCTGTCCGTCCCATCGCGCTTGAGACAAATTCGACCCATGAAGAACTTTCTGGGGTTACGCCTTCCTGGCCTGACATGATCCTGTGATAAATTCACCTATTTTCTCCAGACGCTCATATAGGACCCTGCCACTTCTGGCTACAGAGAATTTAACTCTCAACTCTGGGAACCAGTACCCACACACACTACTCCCCGATGCGGACGAAATCTACGACTAACGGGGCCCGCCTCGGCTTTGTAAATTATTCTCTTTTGGCCAACTGGGCCTGGATCCCATATGTTCCTTAACCATGGGCATGACCTGCGCATTTCTATCCCTTGCATTTGCACCACATCTCATAAAACGCCTTTCTGTGAGGGGCAACTCTCACTTTCCCACGTTTCTCTCGCACAATGTCAACAACCATCGTGGGTGCCCTCCCATAAAGCAACTCAAAGGTCAGAGAACCCAGTGAAGACTGTGTGGGACTTCTCCTCTGATGGCAAACATACAAAATATGTTATCATGCAGAATCCCATTCTCCCCCATCTTTATCCTACCACCCTTCCGCACAAATTCCCCTGTTTTAAACGTTCTTATTACACCACTTCGACTAACCCCATCGTTTGAGGATGCCTACACCTGGCAAGTGCTTAAACTCTGGTTAATGCTAAACAACCTGCAACATGACTTCTTTAGTTACAACCGAGACATATCGAAGGGGGTACCATTGATCTGTAAGGCTCCATCTTTCGCGCTACCGCAACCCAACCAACACTCACCACCAACCCCCCGGACTCCCCCTTCCCCAAACCCCGGAACACTTGAAAAAGCTCCCTACTAGACAAGTTTTTGGAGGAAGTATTCGTAGAGGATGGCGCTCATGGACGCTAGCGGTGGCATAATCCATTATCACTAGGAGATGCTGATCTCCCCTATCTGACTTCACAAAGGCCACCGACAAAATCCTCATAGCAATCCTCCTCAAAAGTGACCCTCCCATAATGGGTAGTGGGACCAATGGTCTTTCGAAATCGTGGCATGGGCGCCCGAAATCTTGCCAACCTGTGCAGGAAGCTAATACCTCTTCAGCTTCCTTAGCTACCCCCACGGCAATAAAAACCCGCTGAAACTATTCCCTCTAGGGTTTCTCTGTCCACCAAATGCCCCTAGAATGCGTGAAGCCATGCGCTAGCTTCCAGCCACGTTTTCCGTACGGCTTTGGCACCACCAGCTGACAACTGTACTCCACTGCCCCTTCTCTGCACACCTGTACAACAGATCACTTCTGTGAATAAAATAAGGGAACGCAAGCCGCGTCATCTGGATTAACTAGTGTCCCTCCTGTTTTTACGCACGTTCTCACCGGTCCCTCTAGCCAATGTGGGATCTTTTAGTCTGTTCAGCGTGACAAAATTTTCTCTGTGACACTCACAGCAGAGAATTTCACAAAGGGGGTACTGGTTCTCTTCTCTACCAGAGTCAAGGCCTCCTCCGGAGGCCCCAGGATTCCCCTGCTAATACCAGACAAAGGAAACCACGTGGGTATCCTCCAGCCATCAAGGCGAATCCCTAGGGTCTCACACGTCAGGATGTCAAGACCATCTCTATTGCGCCTATGGGCGGATCCGCAGAGCTCCAGAAGTTTCTGGGAAGTCTCTCCCACTATTGGACATTGTGGGGTAAGTGCGGGTACTAAACACACCACCCTGGTGACAAATGTTACCCTAGGCCGAGTCTCAAAGGAACCAACCTTCTTCCCCCCACGGATACTCTCCTAATTCTCTCCATGGAACACAATACTCCCCACTGCCACTAATTCTTTGGGGAGGGGCCTCAACGGGTACCAGTTCAGACTTTACCAAAAGTCAGCATACTATACAACTACCCAGAATCCCAACAATACACAACAATTGTTCCCATTAATACCCATTTCACACAGATACTTCACATTTTTCAAAGATGCAGTACACATGTACCCCATCGCAATAATGATGCCGTCATCTCTTACAAACTCAGCATTGCATTGCGCTCATCACAACCAGACATAGCAAGCAACATGTTTCCTGGTTCTCCTACAACGCGTTACATATCTATCCCTCTTATAATCTATCCATTCTCTTGAGGACACAGCCTGAACCTCTCCCGCCAGGTATAAGAAATAGTTCTTTGCTCCCCCTTTTACACTCTCTCCAACCCCCATCCCTCTGGTACGACTCTTAACCCGGCATCGCTGCGGCACGATCTGGTCTGAGGTGGAAAGTCCGTGAGTCTCTGAAAGAGGAGGTTGGATTATCCGTCGGCCAGTATCTTTCGACGAGATCCACGCAGTCTTGTCGGCGGTTTCTGCTCTCCACTGGGCTCAACCACTTTCGTGGATAGTAGGAAGGAAGGGACACGCAAGGTATCGCGTCCATGACGACACTTTATCCCAACGCTCGGGTCGCTGCACAAAAACGTTTTCGGCTGTAGCCACTTCCTGTCAGTGGATGAATCGTACATTTGAATCTGGTGCGTTTTCCCCCCCTGGTAAGCTCCCATTATAACACGCTGAGCCCGGACAGCCAGGTAGTTATACCTCCAACTCTGTGGCCAGTATCTCTGTCTTTAATCGCAATAGTCCATTGCCCTGAGCAGGCTCTAGTTCATAGTAGGCCCTTGGGACTCTCCTCCTCCACATAACAAAGGTGCCACAGTCCCAGCCCACTGCTCCTTAGAGCCTATTTTTTCCCTTTCTGCAGTCCTTTCAAACGTAGTCACAAAACAAAACACTCAGGGTCTCAATTTCACAAGCATCTTGTCGCAATAGTGGCTTACCCCCTGAAAGATGGTGTACTGCTGGATCTTCCATCTGACGGCGGGTTGCGCAGGTAGCTTGCTGATACTGCTGCCTTAAACATGTCCAACCCCTGTTTGCTGAACCTGGTCATTTGCACGTTTTTCCTTCTGCTCCTGCATCCGTCTGTTCACACGCGGCACTTGGTATCTTGATGTGAGGGCAGCATTTGCCTGTTGACCTGATTAAGCATTTGCCACCACGCAATCTGAAGGAGAGAAGCTCCGGTCCATGCCGAGACCTCTGTGCACACTCTCCAAAAGAATGCCCGGATTCGGCGCACCATATACCTGTGGGGGATTAGCGGTAAGCCGCAAGGGGCGGTAACTCTGTGATGGGTCCCCAGCAGGCAAAAGTACAGCAACAAAGGTTTGGCAGGTGAAAACACCACGGTTGGTTTAGTGTGGCAAAGTCCATATACATATGTACATCCAAAAGCATAAAGTTCCAAATCACAGTTCCATAGAAGCAAATCACATGGAGATCTTTCACACAGTTACACACAGCTCCCCCAGTCACAACAGACTGGTTCAGGGTGGAGCCACCTGACAGAGCGGTGAGGGGGTTTATAGAGCCAAACCAAACTCTAATTAGTAACAGGCCACAGCTGGTCTTACCCTGCCCCGGACTGACAGCACTCCAACTCCTCCTGGTGGTCAGATAGCAAAGTACTCTGCATATTGGCGTACCTAGACACCTACATTGCCAGACTGGATACATCAGAGGATTGACAGCTTCCTGTCAAATATAATATATCTAACTATATATATATATATATATATATATATATGTATATACATACAAGTATATTGTTATTAGAAACGTTTACACAATATTTGCACTATATTTTGCTCTGCCAATTTACTTCTTGCACATTAATACCTAATAAAGGAATTTGTACATCTGTCTCTCAATTGTGCTCACACAATGTTATTTAGTGTGGTATTTTTTGCCATCAGCCCATTTGCTCTTTTTAAGACACATATACTTCAATTATAAAAGGCTCATAGGCCTGTATATCAATTATCACAATCAGTTTGTAACCAGGGAACCAGTTAGCATTCACAACTCATCTCTGTCCATAGTTAAATAAAATATCCCAGCTTCATATATATCCAAACATATAAATCAAGTCCACAGTTAGAGTAGCACGGCACACAGCAGTAAAATAACAGATTGTTTGCAGATAGCTGTAACCTTGTATGAGTTTACTGTTTTACATAGATATAGCACAATGTACAGCTTTAAGGCATCTAAACATGTACTGTATTTTTCAGACTATGAGACGCACCTGACCATAAGACGGACCCAATTTTAGAGGAAAACCATGAAAAAATATTTTGTGAGCAAATCAATTGGAGAGAGTATAAAGTAGAGTATAAACAAAAATTGGTTCTGATTGGTTTTGATGATTTCTTGTGTATTTGTAATCAATTATGGGACTTAATGATTATTGCCTTTTTTCATAATATGGTTTTTTGAAATTGTACTGTGGCTGATATGTTGTCTTCTGAACTGTAATCTTTAACAGATGTTTTTTGTCCTGAGGAAGCCTTGCTGTTAAAGGTGAAACATGTTGGCAAGATAAACTATGGTTTGCAACAAAAAATCTCTGCACAATCTACCACCAAGAAATCTGTACCCAAATGGGAATTTTCTTCTTTTTTTTTGGTGTTAGACCCACTGTTGTACATTTTATCTTGAACAAATATGCTAATGACTTATACTACCTTGTAGTCAACTTAGGGTAGCACAAGGAAAATTTAGAACCTCTTTTCGAGCTTAAGATGGATATAAATTTGATGCATAGGAGGGGCTAGCTCTCTTGTCCTGGATTTGTGTACCTGCCTGCTGGTTTTTTGCAGGAGCTGATTGTTTAGGATCCCCCATGGGAGAGGCCTCAGTGGCCTGGGGATTTGCAAGACACTCCATCTGACTATGTGAGTTGATCATCTTCCTCCAAGGGCTTTGTTCTAGGCAGAGGAGATGTGTCCCCATACTTCCTTTCCAGACTAATTCGGGAAGATCTTGAATATAGTGCTATATCATAATAGAATATAATATTATAGATTTTTTACATCAGTTCCCAGAACTACCATGCATTGCGTTCGCAGATTTGCACATAGAATGTAACCTGTGGAAAGTACCATGCATAGCGCCCTCAATATGCGCATGTACAAATGCCAATTTGTGCAATTTAGGTAATAGTAAAAACTGCAGATAACAAATTCTCTAATTTATTGTTATTATTAGGCAACAAAAAAATAAAAATAAGATTGTCTATGCTGCTCATCATTAAAAGACAAATGTCCTTATGTCCCTGAAGTCCTGGAGTAGCCCAATTGTTATCACCGAAAGATGCCATCCATATGGCTTCCAGCATTTGTGCACCTGTTTAGTTACTGAAGGATGAACCTCTGCTAGATTAGGTATATAGGATATTTCTCTGTGGGCTTTACTCTTAGCCTATAGTTTCTGAAAAGATGTTAATTTTCTTTTACAGCAGCCTGAAAAAGTTTCCATAAAGCATAAGTTCATGTGTGTTTTTTCTACTCTACCTATACGTCTGCAAGCAAAAGAACAGATCAGATCATCCCTGTATTTTTGACTGGAGACTTAATAGGGACTAGTGAAATAACAAAGCCATTAAGATTTTAATCAATTAATTTAGTCCCCTTTTTTATTAACTGGAAAGTGTTTTTGTTAATTCCGTCAGTGGTGGTAGACACATAGGAGATATACTAATTTGCTAAATGAGATTCTACAATTTGTGTAAATCTATATATTTATAATATTTTAAATGTCAAAAATATAAAATTTGTATTAAAATTAGATGTTTTTAAAGTCCCTTAACCTTGTACCTGTGTAGGTAGGTAAGACAACATCCTTGTGTCAATGTAAATGTTTAAGTATTTTTTACATCTATCTATTTTATTGTTTTTACTCTTACTTAGACCAAACTGGTCTGTGGCTTTCAACTACACGTACACCAAGGAGTGTTCCAACTCTCAATAATATACAAAGCTCTAACGTCCCTATAATAACAACTATTTATACTGGAGTATATACAGTTTTTAATACTGTCATCACCCAATGGCTAAGCTCCCCTCCTTCAATCTTCAGTACCAGTGCTTTGGATGGGTGCAAATTCCAATTGATTAACTTGAGCAAGCCCTTTGAAAATAAAGTTCCAATGAAATTATTATGCTTCAGGGGAAACATATTTCACATGATTGTCCAATAAATAATTTTCTTTTAGACTACCAGCAACTGTGTAAAAAAACATTTGTGCATGATTGCAGAGTATTTACTCTACATAAAAGTAGATATTCCAAACACAAGACACATTTTTTAGAAATCATTATCACATCATGTTTTAATATTTTTCCTAGTAAAAGTTCCCTTCTTAGCACAGCATTGGAAAATTCAAGCCTTCAGAAATGAACGCCTTTCTGAGGTGTGATGAGCGAATTGTGAACATTTCCTAAAAAGAAAAACACAATGGTTAAATGAATTGTTTGGAAAGTGTTGATTTCAGAGGGCTTTTAAAAGACTCAATTTTCAGCCTGCAAACAAATTCTCAATTTGCTGTAACAGCACCCACTGGAAGCATAAAAACACCCACTGATAAATGAAGTAACAATTGTACGGCCTTGGAGAAACACACTACAGAAGTGTTAGACATCCTAATTGATTCAACAGACCTGCAAGTTCGAAGTAGTTAGTTTTGTTATTGTTGGTCTAACCAGTCTGCATAAGGGTCATCTTGATTTGTTTGTACATCTGGAGTCTAAAACTACACTGCAAGGAGGCTTTATAATTCACACAAATCTTAAATGTGTGAATGATATCAAATTTTTCATGGATATTAAGAAATGAAATGTTAAACACTAAGAGAGACCCTGGCATAATAAAACTAAAGAACATATGTGCTTTGTAAAGGCCCCCATACACCTTACTATCTTTCCATACAATTTCTGTACAATCAAATTTTGTTCTACCTTTTTAATGTGTTCTATCAGGGAGGCCACTATACTACACAGTTGTTGGTAGATCTAATGAAGATTGTATGGATCGATCTTAAGGTGTATGGGGGGCTTAAAGCAGGATATTTAAGTAATACAATTACATAACTAGCAGGGTGTACCAGGTTAGCTACTGTGACAAAGTTTAGAGTTTCAAGTTTATTAGTTCATACTACCCTCATAGGTCCTCATGGGGCAAGATCTTGTTTAAATAGTCCATTTCTGTTTCTGTAAACCAAATCTTACTTCATATAGTGATGTCTATTTGAGAAATACCAAAAATATTTGCCAAGCTAGTGTCACGGCTTTGGTGGTGAATTAAGAAAGCTCAGTAGAAGGGACAGGTAGGTTAGGTGAAACGGTTTAACCCACATTAAAAGTTCTGTAATGGTGCTGTACTGGTACAGTACTGCAACTTTGTGTGGCTAGGGTTAATGCAAGGTTAACACAGTGTGGGAAACCAGCTACAAATGGCAGGCTTTACACAGACAAAAAAGGCTCAAGCATGGTGAAACACAAAACAGTTTCATGTTGCTAAGTGATATCACATGGTGCAGCAAACAAAACAAAAAAACTCACAAATGACAGCCTTCCTGACCAGTGCTCTGTGTCAGACAACAATTTAACGATAGTCCATAGAGTCCAGATAATTAGGAAGGGAAGTCTTGTCACTGTGTGCTGTGTGATCAAACTGCACATTTCAGAGTGGCCTTTTATTGTGGGCAGTCTAAGGCACATAGTCGTGCTGTCTATTTAGCACACCTGTGTGGTGGGATGGATTATCTTGTCAAAGGAGAACTACTCACTTACATAGATTAGGTAGAAAGTGTTTCAGATCTTTGAGTTCACATCATGCAAAATCAAAAGTGTTGCATTTATATTTTTGCTCACTATATACCATATTTTTCGGACTATAAGAGACACCTGACCATAAGACGCACCTGACCATAAGACGCACCCAGTTTTAGGGCAGAAAAAAACCCAGAAAAAAAAGATTTCATACGTTTTTACATCAATTGGGTTAATGCAATGAATTCAGTGAATACAATATTCAATTCAGCCAGCAGGTGTCACTAGCAGCAGTAAACACACACAGCACATGATGTCAGCTCTTCACTTATCAGAAGGAGGGGGGCAGGAAGTCTCCTCTTCTCTGCTCCCTCGGGCTGGCTGTTATTGTGTCCGTGGGAGCTGCAGAGTGATTGTAGTTTCCACGGACAGGAGAGAGAGATATAGATAGCAGTTCATCTATATCTCTCTCTTCATTGCCTATGCCAGCGTAGCTCTGAGCTCTGCTGGCATAGACAAATACACAGTTCAGATGGGAGAGCCGGACACCGGCCAGCATCTTACATCTGACAGCCCCTCCAGCTCCCTGGCTAATCTCCCTGCACGGGAGAGCTGGTGGGGAGCCAAGGTGCGACCACCGGCGGCTGAGTGGCTGGGGGGTTGCGCATTCGGACCATAACACGCAGACACTTTTTGCCCCCAATTTTGGGGGTGAAAAAGTGCACCTTATGTTTAGAAAAATATAGTTTTATTTTCATATATTTTATTATATTATTATACTTTAATTAATAATTGTATTATATTTATTTTACCAAAAGATAAATAACGTTTGAAAAAAATTGCCCACTCTAGGGTCTCTCCTGAAAAAGAGCACCTCCATGATACCTGTAAATCTCGATTTAACTAAGTTTGTCTACCATCCCATGTCACCCCCAGACCTGAATCTCAACTGATTCCGATCTTCACATCAAAATCACAATTTCTGTGCCATCTATTTCTATTGTCAGCAAAGCCAAGATGCACACTGCAAAGAAAAAATTCACCAGTAACCAGAAAAAGTTGGGACGTTTGTTGAGGAACATTACCTCACGGTGATTTTTTGAAAACCAGATTTAGTCTAGGTTTAATATTACAATTTCATTTCTTTTCGATTTTTATTCAGAAGCACATTGCAAAAAAATTTTTTTTGGGACTGGTTTATGAGTAAACTTCACAAAGATGTGGAAATCGAAGTTTGTAATGACATGTCAGACAGTCTTTTAAAACAAGCTTTGGAATTTCACACCTCGGTGAAGGGGTGAATAGGGGGCAGAGGGTCTGTATATTGTAATATCCGGTTACAAGGCTTATGTAAACTAATTCATGTCATAGAGGATCATCATTTAACTCTTCCTGTGAATCAGTAGTCGGTAATGATTTTCTAGGTTATACAGAGCTGCTTGTATCCCGTAATACATGAGGAGTAATATTTTCTAAAAGATAACATACACTTCCAATTCTTTTGTGCTGGGGACTCACAATTATGTCATGCACCAGTGCTTGTATTTTTCTGTTGCTATGCTTAATTAAATGCATACATGCACATCATTTTTACCCCACTGAAACAGGATGCAAAAACATTTATAGGCTTTCCAGTTAAATATTAATAAACTGGATGACTGCATTCTCAGGCTTACTCAGTAAGGCAAAGAACTTGTGTAGCAATCTAAAGCCACTGTTTCCTGATCTGAATTTGAACTTTTTGTTAAAGTAGAAACGTATGCAAAATAAAAAAATTACATATGACGCAGTCTGCCTATGAGTCCCCCTGTAACGTAGCTTAACTTATTGATCCTGCCAGGGAAGTCTTATTTAAGCTTCCTTTCACTGACCCAGCTGTTCATCAGAAGTGATAGAAAGAGTGTTGAAATTAAATTTTACTTACTTCTGAGCCGACATACTAGTGAAGAGGTGCTCTATGATCTTATATAAAAATAACACAGCCATCTCCCCTATTCCACAAGTATGCTGCCTTGGTGTCACCTTCGACTCTGCACTCTCCATTACTCCCCAAATATGGAACATTTATAGATCCTGCCACTTCTATCTGCGCCACTTCTCCAAGATACACCCCTTCGTATCACCAGAAACCACTAAAGTCCTGGTACACGCTCTAAACATTTCTCGACTACTGCAACATCATCCTCTGGCCTTCCTCTAACTTGACTGATACCTCTTCATGAATAGACTCATTTACTCCTCTAACTGTTCCTCGTCTTCTGCTCCAATCGTCCAAAGAAGCCAAATCCAAAATTGCTGTGGCTTGCTTTTAACTCACTCTGCACCTTCTGTCCCACTTACATTACCAATCTGGTACATAAATATACCCCTAACGGCCCCCTCCACCCCTCCAGTGACCTATTAATGATATCCCCACTCATAACATCATTACATGCATAGCTTTAAAGCTGGCCATACACCTTCAGATTTCTCTGTCAGATTTCCTTCAGATCAGATTTTGTTTTACCAAAACCATGTAATATGAGGACCTTTCTACACCTTCCAATCACTATGTATTCTATCAGGGAGGACACTATACTACATGGTTGTTGGTAGATCTGATCTGATCTGAAGGAAATCTGACAGAGAAATCTGAAGGTGTATGGCCAGCTTAAGACTTCACTGAGCCACTCCTACTCACTGGAACTCTCTACCTCGTCACATTAAACATTTAAAACTTTCAAAAAAAAACTTAAAAACCTACCTCTTCACTTTTTGGCCTACCCTTCTATTCATATCTTACTTTGTTACCCTGCCAGTCCCCCCCCCCCCTTCCTATTGTATACTTTGTTCTCCACATCTTAGATTGTAAGTCAGATAAGGCAGAGTCCTCAACTCCTCCTGTGTCATAACCTGTCCCTGTGTATTATCTTCTTTTGCGTCATAACTCTAATTTAATGTGTTGGTCCTTCATAAATAAAAGTTAATAATAATAGTTATAATTGTCTTCTTGCAATACCTTGAATGGTCACTCGATGATGCAAGATAATTGTTTTCAATGCTGAAAACACAGCTCCTGAGAATTGGGAAGGAGCACTGATCACTGATTATGGCAGTGATCACTCCTATCCCAAGTCCCTATCCTCTATGTGCCGGGAAGATTTGTGATGTCTGTAGAACATCATTGAGGATAAGTGATGGCCGAAGATCAGCCATGTCCCTTAGCGAACAGGCAGATCAAACTTTTAGATAAGTCTGATGTCCGTCTGAATATGAGTCAGAAACACAGTGACGCCACTTCCGGTAAATGGAACTCAAGGTTTCTTGTTCTGATTACCGGAAGTGACGTCACTGTGTTTCCGATTCATATTCAGGCGGACATCAGACTTATCTAAAACTTTGCTCCGAAGGGTTCCACAGGCATCACGAGTTTGATCCGCCTGTTCGCGAAGGGACATGGCCGATGTTCGGCCATCACTAATCCTCACATCACTTCAAGTTTTTAAAGCAGATTTCTCACTAAACACCGGACGGATCAGATGTAGAAAGATACGGCTGGAGGAAGATTTGTTGTAAGAGCCAAACAGGGCCGTACCCATACTGTTCACTGGGAGAAGAAAAGCAAACATTCCATGCGGACAGTTCAGCCATCACCATTAAAGAGCAATGAGGAACATTGCTAGCATTCAAACAAGTACTGACTATAAGACAGGAAGAGAAGAGGATCCTGCCCATAATGAGTTTACAATCTTTATTTATATATCATTTATTAATCCTACAGAAGGTTCACTGTAAGTTATCATCCAGGTTCTTATTTTCTCTGAAAGATTTGGCAGGATAGAAAAGGGAAGGATGCTGGAGATCTAAATGAATTGATGGGATCTAAGGTGCTATATTACTCTGAGAGAGGTAAGAGAAGAACATAATAAAGGATTGATGATTAATTGATGTTTGATGTTGATTTTCAGTATGATATTTCCCTTAAAAAAGCCATAAGGCGAAATGTGTCAGAGATGCAACATACTAGTAACCAGCATACATCCTAAGGAGTCTCCCTACTGTAAGGAGTGAATGGGGAGCAGCGGATGTGGAGCTCCTCTTTCAGCTCTATGGTGGACTTGCATATCAACACATTATGCTATGATCAATCAATCATCCTGAACCTACATGAAATGGAAAAATTTTTCTATGCATATGGAATAATTTCTTAATTTTTTTATTTGAAGCAGTTGTATATAAATTGAACTAACATGGTACCTTAAAAAACCCCATATCAGTTAGGTTTTTGGTTTTCTTTTTTAACACAGATCACTGGACCCAGAGGTACCACCGTGTGTGGAATACGTCGCAGTGCCTTACATATTCCCCCCCCCCCCCCCCCCCCCCCCCCCCCCCCGATGATGCCCCAGCAGGGGGATGCCCCAGCAGGGGGATGCCCCAGCGGGGGATCTCTGCATCTACCCAGGCACTGCCGCATAGGCGCTCCAGCCTCTCCACGTTGCCATCTAGTGGTACCAGGGTCGCGTGTGATCGCTGTCTTGATTGTGTGTGTGTGTGTGTGTATATATATATATATATATATATATATATATATATATATATATATTCATTTAACAATGATAGATTATGAGTTATATGTAGGGTGTATATACCCTCAAATTTCACAATAAAATAATGTTTTACTTTACCTCCGTTGGTATACTTTGGGCCTACTTAAAGTCCCTAGGGCCTAGCCACCCCACTACCAGGATCCAGTCCACCACTAGATCCCTTTGTTTGATTTTAATGTGCTATGGGATGAGACCTTACTTTCTATGGTGCCAACTCAAATATTTCTTTACCTACCCTTGAGTTTTGTTTTAGGTTTTTGGTTTTATTGAGTTTACAATCAATATAGAGATTCAATACAGGGGAGTGTATCCACCCTAGTATGTCACTGGCTGGACTGTTATGTTAAAAGAAAATCTACAAAAAGGAAACAAGTTTTAGATAAAAGTTAGATTTTAACTTTTGACCACTAATGCACTGAAAGGCCCATTTCACATATGCATATCAGCATTCAGTACACATATAGACATTCAATTCAAACTTTAGGAACATTCCTGGTGGTAGTGTCACCAATGTGTCATCAGTTTAGAACAGAAATGATTTATAAGCTTGACTGGAAGTGACTAAGTTGAAGTGACAGGGGGTTTGAAAAACTGCATATCATGAGCTATTAAAATTGTGCAATATAGTTGCTGCAAAAATGTCTGTCATGTTTATTTTAGTTATTAATTACAATATGTTCTTCTGTCAGCTGCCTAAGGAATCAATGCACATTCACAATGGAAACCCTTACTGTATTCTATTATATTTGTCTAAATATTAATGAGCATCCTAAACAACTGCTTATGATTTTAATCATTTCTATTTGATATGCTAGCCGTAAAATTGTTAAGGCGGGGGATGGCAAAAGAAAAGCTGTTGAGCGCAGGGGGGGAGGGGGTGGCAGCAAAAGCTTGAGGGGTTTGCAGCAAAGTTGTTAAGCAGGGGGGACTTCCTACCAGAATAGTTGTTGAGCGGGTCATGGTAGCAGAAAAGTTGTTAAGCAGCGGGGTGGGTGGCAGCAGAATTTGTGCATGCTACTATGTGCGGGATATGGGTCATGGGGCCCTATACCCCCACATACTTGGCATAGTAGATGAAACGTCCCTGACTACAAGCCAACACACATTAAGTAGGTGGGGTCCACTTCTGTCAATATCTGTGAGATGGTCCAAAGTTACAACATGTAGCTAGACTGTCACCTCTTCACAAATGTTGCTGCTATACTTATCTACTTGTGTACTCATTTGGCCACAAACGGTTAGATATTTCCATATGATCTACTTTGAAGATCAATATTTAGGTTGATTGTATGGAAATGGATTCCTGCACACCTGGTATGATTGAGCATAATTGATCGGACATGTTGGTAAATTTTGCTCAACCGATTTGTTTACGTGATCGTATTTATGATCATAATTAGGACAGATTACGACTACAATAACTACACATTCGCTCAGTAGTTCAACTGAATATAATACCTGCCATACACCCACAGATGGGTGCCGACAGACGAGCTCCGATGAGCTCTGGAATGCAGCGTGATGACATCATCATGCTGCATTCCCAGGCTGACTTGAATCGGTGGGCACCCTTTGTGTGCCGGCCATTATCTTCAATGAAGACGCCGGTCTTCATTGAAGTTAATGGCATCGGCCAGAGAACATCGGACATGCCCATTCTCTGGCCGGCCGAGCTGTGGGGCAACAGGGATCTGGGCACACGCCAATCGGCGGCCGATTTTGCTGCCGACCGACGGTGCGAGCGGTCAGCTGCAAAATCGGCCGCTAATCGGTGTGTGTATGCCAGGCTTAAGATTCATTGATGCTAGACTGTCAGAAAAATGCAAAAGTCGACTGGTGTCTCACCTCCCCTTCAATACTGCATCAGCATTTTTACAACTGGCAAAGCTTTATCTCCTTTACATCTTTTTAGGACTTTTCAATCGATTCTCGAACAATTGATCACCATGCACATTCCCGATGATTGATTGTTCGGGAATCAATTGAGGCCACCCTTTGATTCAAAGAAAGCTTGATCAAACTGGGAACCAACATCCAAGGTATCGAATGGGATTATTTGTGCAAAATGGTGCGCATTGATTTTCCACTCAATTGACGATCACTCCAGCGCAGCGTGGTGACGTCATCGTCCTGCTCAATCATTCATCATCCAAGTGGGTTTCTGCTCGTGCATGAGGACCCTAAAGCTAGCCACACATGGTAAAATTTTAGCGTGCAATCGATGTTAGATTAGATTTTGTAGTTCGATGAAAGAATAGAAAATCGATTTTATTTAATCTGTGTTACACCATCGGGGGTACAATTATTGTTCAATTTCGACTAAACAGTTAATCGAAGTAATCAAAAATTTCGACTGAATTCCTCTTACGATTTAAGTTTCAATCGGAAGTGATATGTTAAAGGGAAGTAGCCACACACAACCTGTCCGATCACGATTTAATTGATGATTTCACAAAAATCTATCAATAATCGGTGATTGTACTATGTGGGCAGAAAAACGATTTTCTTTCAATCGATCCAATTTTTCATTGAAAAACATCAATTGAGCACTAAAATCGAACCATGTGTGGCTAGCTTAAGATCTCAAGATGATGATTCTGTATATGTGCATGCAGCATACTAATAGGAGCTCATAAAGTTACAAGAGAACTAATGAGTGATGTACAGATAGTGCTTGTTCGGTTTTATTGAGACTGGAGCACAACCTGATTGCAATCTCCCCAATAAAAAATAGTGGGAATCAGGCAGGTTTACCATTCATTGATCCATCTTTCAGAATCACTTAACAGCCACCAGGTACAAACTATGACACAGGAAGAGAAAAGGACCCTACCCAATTAGCGTTACAATCTAAGAGGTTGGGGAACAGCATATACAACAGGAAGAGGAGATGAAGTTGGCTGGGTGGTGATGCTAGAAATGAGAAGAAGACGTGGGCTTTTAGGGCTTGTTTGAAAGTGTGTGGGAGCAAGTCTCATGGGAGGAGAGTTTCAGAGTGCAGGGGCAGTCCTAGTGAAGTCTTGAAGCCATGGATTTTATAATGGTATTAATACAGTAGGTTAGTGGAAGAGGAGCCGGTTAGGGGTCTATGTATGCACAAGGTTGGAGATGTAAGTGGAACAGGAGTGAAGTGATTTAAAAGCAAGTCACGCAACTTTGTGATTTGATTCTCTGTACATTTGGAAGCCAGTGTTGAGATGAAGAGAGTGATGAAGAGTTGTGAAGTTAACAGGAGCATTACTGGCCACTGATCTCAAAGACCATTTCCAATCTTCAGGAAATAGAAAGACCAAGTTGCATGACAAAATGCTTTTGATGCTCAGTCAGCCCATGTTAAAATGTGCTCAATTAATTATTCCTTACCCACAGAAGATACGTCACAAGCAAGGCAAAAGATCCAACAAGCTCATATATCCTAAATAAATATTTTCTAAAAAAAAAATTGTAAATGGCATTTTATTTCAATCCCCAGTGTGTGAAACCTTATTTTTTGTTAAGTCCCCCATACACAGTTAGATGTTCACCTGATTTTTTGGCCGATCTACCGCTGTGCGCGCTCACAACGGTTGATCGGCTGAACAATCTGGTGGAAATCTAAAGCTTTAAGTTGTAATTCAGCCTGAAATCGGCCTCCGAATCGATCTAAGCCATTACGGACATGTCCGTAATTCTTAGACCCATTTAATTACTTTGGTCCTCGTTCGAAGTAAGTGCCGGCACACAAAGGGTGCCCGGCTGAATCTCGGCAGGAGGTCGATCTGCCGGGAGATCGGCAAAAAATCTTAATGTGTATGGTGGGCTTTAACCTCCGGGTCGCCCCAACCGCAGGGGAAGCCGGCATCGGATATACCCGATGCCTCCCTGGAAAGCTGCAGCGATTTCCAGGGTTTCAGCACTGCCCCAATCGCGTCACGGTGATACGGAAGGGGGTGGGGCGGTGCCATATGCCTCCATGTTAATGGAGGAGCGCCGGCTTTCCTGCCCACACAGCCGGAATCAACGATGACACTGGCTGTGTGGAGAGCAGCGGAGGGAGTGAATGACAGGCAGTGTACTTTGTATACTGCCTCAATTGCCCGTACGGCGCGATACGGGCAGTGCCCTAGGGAGCTTAATAATAAATAGCTTGCTCAAAGAAGAGCTTAACCGGAATGTGAAGTCACCATTTTGGTACCATGTAGATGGCTAGTTGAAGTGTTTTGGTCCTCTATCCACTGAGGCCTTATAACCAGTAAGTAAGGTATTGATTGACCAGGCAACCTACCTATTAAGCTGGGCATAGACGGAACTATTTCCCATCAACTGCCGAGCCGACCTAGCGGGGCTTGATGACGTCATCACGCACGGCTGCTAGTGCAGGGAATCGTCTGGGCATTCTTTGTGATTCGGCCATTATCAATATGACCAGTTGGCACACCCGATTCCCTGCCGACCCGACCACTGATCGGATGCGGGAACGTGCATGGCATCCGACTGTCAAATCGGGCAGGAATCAGCCCGTCTATGCCCAGCTTTTCCAAGTATTTCATTTAGGTTAGTCCTATGTTAGAGCTTTTATGAAAGTGCACCTTCGTTTACATGAACTGATCTGGATAACAAAAAAGTTCTTTTTTTTTCATAAACATTTTTGTTTCTTTTCATTGCACATATTAAAATATATTAGAGGGAAAGCTTAGTCAGTGGCTGCAATCATTTCTAGACTCACCACTTTGAGGTTAGCAGAGCTGAAATGTTTATTTTTATTTCATTTTGCAGCCCATAATTAGAAGCTTTGTCATGCAGACCCATGGATGTGGATGGATATAGAAAAAATACCATGGCATTATTCACTGACCATGTGAAAATCCTTTGACAAAAGTGTCTCTCAGGTCTGAAAATATTAGTCTGAGATAAACATTCCTTTGCAATGATTCATCTTGTCATTGTATAATAGAAATCAAGTCCCTTTTACCGGGCAAAGCTGATTCGCAAACATGAGCTGAGGTTAATTACAGGAAAGACATTCAAAGCAGTAGTCACAAAACAATTCCTGTATTTCTGTGACTTTTTTTTCTGTCTCCTACGGATGTTTTATTAAAGCCGCACAAAGGTACGAAAGTGAAAAATATTAGTCTATGACCAAATTCCCAAACAGCGATTACAAAATAAACAGATCTCATGCTTTTGCAGTTGAGGCAAAATAACATAAATATAACAATATATACTTAAATAATTAATACATCAATTACATGATTTCTCAATGTTATTCTGATTGTCTATTACGTGGCAGAAAGAATGAAAACAAAAAGTCTTAATTCCTTGATACCCAGCATTAGGAGATTAGAAATGTATGTTGTTATATCCCTAAAGGATAATTTCACTCCCCTAATCTAACCCACCCTGCCCCTATACTTATCAACTATGATCTGCTAGACGAGATCCTACATATCTAGCTTCCCTTAGACACCTAAAAAATGACCTATACACAGGGGTGCACAAAGTGGTACTCAAAATTATTGTTACACAGCTCATATGCGCACTAACAACTTGGAGGCACTCTGTGTCTGGGCGGCCGCAGCTAAATGTTACATGTATTCAATTTATGTCACTAGATAACAGCAGGGAAACATTAATAACTATGAAAGGTTGCAGTTATGGGTGTAAAATTGGAAATGTAAATTACTAATCCAAACAAAAAGATTGGACTTCTAAGGGTGTTGGAGATCTGGGGGATGAAAGTCAGAGAAGGCATATGTAAGGGTAAAATCTGACAAGAGAGAAGCACTGTGTGACAGCTAGAAAGGCTGACATTTGGACTGCAGGTAGTTTCAGGGGTAAGTTATTAACCCGGAAAAGCTTAGGGTTGCACTACTGAGGTGTGAGATCTGGGGGTTCAAACGGTGTTGTACTGAAAGAGTTTCATGTGACCCAAAGCCAGCTGGTGACCTGTGGATGGAGGCAGCTAATGAGATGCTCAATCAGGAACAGTTAGGTCCATCTGCAGCAGAATCTACCAGGCAGGAGGCTGACACAGAGAATAGTGAGGGAGACAGTGAGGTAGACCACCCTATTAACCTCCCTAGCGTTCTTGCAAGGTCCAGATTTCTGTACCAAAAGCGTTACGCTGTTTATCATTGAAAAAGACGTGTTGTAGGCTTGTAACTGACCAAAATCTGTCCAAAAACAGGTCTAGTAGACATCCTGAATATATAAAGTTTCAAACGCTTAAGTATGTATTAAAAATTACATTTAATGATCAAATTTAATAGAAAACACAAAAATCTGCTCAAACTCGAATTCATTGTTTTAATAAACCAAGACTGACAGGCGGTCTGATATACCGCGCCAGGAACAATGTCGCACGCTGGCACATTTTCCGGCGGATTACCTAAAGCTTGCCCATGGCTTAGGGCTCGCTCCAGCCACATTGGAAGGAGTGCACCCTGTTGAGCCAAAATGCAGAAAAACTGCGGCACGAGCGCTGTTTTTCCGCGTCTTGGTGTCTCTGGCGGCAATGTGCAGCGCTG
>CM070041.1:24126374-24150322 GCA_036250615.1 Ptychadena robeensis
CCCCCCAAAATATTGTATGCCCAGTTTCTCTTATCTTGGTAAGCTCCTGTTTCGGAGCAACTACAGCCAATCTCCAAGGGTAACATTATGGCAGTGTATTCTGAAAGACAGAAAATGAACATTGCAGATTCAACTTCTAAAGGTAAGGTAACTACACAACGTAAAGTTATTTGTTTAGTATATTTCAGTATAGAATATTGAAATGAGAGAGAGTTACTTTAAATAGGCACTTTTCGGGGCTTGGTCTTTCTGCAGAAAGCGCATATAATGAGCAGTGAACTATTTAGACATTTAACTCTCTTTTGGGAAATCAATACCCTTTTAAACAACCCCACTGTGGAGGCAATGTGTCCACATCCATCCAGCATAAATGTCCTAAGATAATACTAATAATAATATGTGAGAGAAGGGGAAGATTATGTACAGAAAATTGATCAATGATCAAGCTCTGATGTTCTCAGTAGTGGTGTATTGCGAATATTTTCAACAAATGTTGGCTATTTGTGAATTCTCTAATTTCCTAATATACTGGCAGATCTTCGCAATTTCGAATATTCGAAATATTGTGCATTGGAAAGCTTATGGGCAAGCATGCTAAAATGAATGCACACATGACCATTAATTTTTAAGGGAATTGCGATTGCAAATACATTTTTGCAATGCATACTAGAGATGGTCGAATTTTTAGACTTCCTAACTTTGTGAGCTTATTGCAAAGCCCGTGAAAATGGTATCCTCACCAAAATTGCTGGAGATGTAGAGAAGGGTTAGAGGAACATTTGAAAGAAAAATGTTTTCCTCTAGCACATGAAGTTTTTGCATAAATTAAGTTCAAATGTAAAGTCGAAATTCCAATTTTCGAAATTTTTACTTGACTTTGAACTTAATTTGTGAAAAAATGATTTGTGTTAGAGACATACTTTCTTTTTTTAAGTATACCCCCAACCCTTCCCTACATCTCCAGCAAGTTGGGTGAGGATACTATGCTCAGGGGCTTTGCAATTAAGTCGAAACCGTCGAAATGGTCGAATTTTTGAAAAAAAATTCGCCCATGTCTAATGCATACAGTGGAATTGCGAATATTTGCAAATCTTGAATCACATATTAGTAGAATTATTTGCGATATGTCGCAAATTTGAATATTGTTTTAAGGTGGACTATCACCTTGTCTTAAGAGAGGACATACACAGTTTGATCGATTTTGATCATTTGAAGTTGATCATTTTATTATTGATTCCTTTTTTATTGAACCTATCAACTCCATTGAGCAGTGATCAGACGTGTTGGTGGATTTCAGTTTCTGAAGGGTTTCCATGGTATTATGATCGATTTGTGTTGGATGGTACTATGTGCATAGACCTAAGCAAAGGGAATAATCGGTTGGGAATCGATCACATTATGTTTTAAAACAATCGTTTTTTTTTAAGTCAAACTGGAAATCGAGCAGTGTATGCCCAGCTTTAGAGAACATATTTTCCTTTGCATATGGTGAAGAAGAGAAACAAGAGTAGATCTGCATAGTTCATCCAGGGTGGGTTTCTATTTAATAAATTAGATACTAATAGGGTTCAATTCCAGTTTAAACCTCTGTGTCATGTGTAGGAAGAAGAGGTATTATATCCCCAACATGGTTCAAAAAAGATGAGCTGTAGTACCTGTACCTAGGAAGATTGTATCTTTTAGACTTTTTAGCATTCAAAAGAACTGATACTGTTTCACATAGTTTTTCTTATTTTGATACATATGAATGAATAACTGTTATTGTTATTATTCAGAGATAATCTATGAATAACTGTGAAATATGAAATACGCTCTTCATTTCCCATATTAAAAGTTCTTTGCATTCATAAATTACATAATCCATATCTACTTTATTAATGATATATTGGCAATAGCATTTTTATTATGTAAATGTAATCTGTCTGTGGTCTCTTAGAATATAAATCTATTTCCCTCTTTCATTATATGACAATATATTTCCTGGAACAGAATTCAATATATGGTAATGACGCATGGATTTAAAGCACTGACCAAGAGCAAAAGGTTAATTATTTTTATCTCCATAATGAAGCATGGTGAATAAAAATATGAAAAATGATATGTTTATTGACTGCCACCATTGCAGAGATGGACTATAAACCATGAACTGAAAACCATAAACACTATAATGAGCCAAAGTAAATTAAAATACAAATAATTAAAAAAATGGAAATAAAAAACAAATCTTTTTATGGAATATTTCATATGTGTTAGGTGTCAATAGAAAGCATATTTATATATAGACATGTGGTGATAAAATGATAACCAGCACTCTTAAGCTGGCCATACACCTGCAGGATTCTCTGTCAGATTTCCTTCAGATCAGATCAGATCTACCAACAACCATGTAGTATAGTGACCTCCCTGATACAATACATAGTGATTGGAAGGTGTAGAAAGGTCCTCATATTACATGGTTGTTGGTAGATCTGATCTGATCTGAAGGAAATCTGACAGAGAATCCTGCAGGTGTATGGCCAGCTTTAGGTTTTCTGCAAACAATGAAATAAAAATGTGCAATCCCTTTAATGTTTTTTGGCCTTTAAAATGGTCTAGTTTGGAAGAACTTAAGCAACCCTGAACAAAAAAGACACTCAAACCAATATTTGTTCTGGTAGACACGTGTAGCCTAGCCCAGGGTTAGCATGTGACAGCCAGACTTGTTTATCAGACTGCTTTTATTTTCACCCGATATCTTTTGGGTGCTTCTCACTCCCTAAGCTTCTGGTCACTTAGATTCTTTCAGCAATCGAAGCTTCTACACAGGCCTCTGTTAAATAAGTAAGGAGTTCACACACATTCTGGTTACTTACCAAAGGAATAACTTTACTTCTCTCTGTTCCGAGAGACAGGGCACAGTCCATAGGGTAAATGTTACAAATAAAATGACTGAAGCTCTAAACCAGGTAGAGAATTGCTGATATTTGTAAGAGGATAATTGTCTTAATTTCAAGGTACTGTATAATGGAGGAGTCCTCCTTGTTTTTACCCCTAGCCCCATAGGGAATGTCAGTCACATGGCAGAGATGATACTTGTGTTCCCTTAGGCCTGGTTTTGAGGCCTAACTCCCATGGTGACATCCAGGCTAAAGACTCAAACTGCTCAGAGTGGGCAGAGACCATCAGCCATATTTATACCCTTTATGACACTCAGCACCTCCCCTGTACTAAGCTGAACCCCATACTTTACAAATAAAAAAGTTAACTGACATGCTAACATTCATTCTAACAAACTTCTATTACACTGCACTATACTACTACTTCAAAACAGAAAATAAAATTAATGAAGCTGCTAAGCCAACATAAGAGCATAAGTGGTTCCATAATGACAACATCTTTTGATCATAAGAGTAAAATTTTCATGAGTTACCACTGAATGACTACCTTTTTTTCTATGGTCTTTTGCATCTATTACAGGTACTGGAACAGCAAAAGGAATGCAATAGTTTTCCTTTAAATTGGTACGTAATGGGGTTTGGTCTTTCCGTTAAAGGGTTCATATAATCAAGTGGACTATTTTGACATTGACCTCTAATTTGGCAACTCAATGTCCTTTAGAATGGTTGGAATTGACCTAAAGGGACTAATATTTTGTGCATAATCTCTTTATTTGGTAAAGGCTCACAGTTTCTTTATACGTTATATGTTATACACTTTAATATCACATCAGTATAGATGGCAAGTTTTCCTGGGAAACATTCTTCTACAAGATATCTAATGGAGAAGCACATTTAAAAGATTTGGTTCTCCATTGTCCCAGGGGGAACTTTCATTATAAGATCTTGCCGCCAATAACCTTTTCTGACAGGCCAATTTATGTACAAAAATTTTCCTTTTTAACTACCATATTTTTTGGCCTATAAGACGCTCTGATGGATAGGACGCACCCTATATTTCAGAGTGGCTGAAAAATATTTTTACTTTCTCTTTAGAAAGTACTACTTACTTTAGCTGGGTATGTGCCGATATAAACAATGAACTACAGATATGAGAGATCTGGCCATGGACAGAACTACCATCTGACTGCTCCCCCCTGGCTTATCTTGTCAGGAGAGTTAATGCGCTGGTGTGGAGCCAGGGCCCCAATTTTGGGGGGAAAAAAGCCTTATAATCCCAAAAATACTAAAAATAATAAGTAATCTCTACTGCTCTTGGAATCAATTTTCATGTATTGTAGCCCTCTCACCATGCAGCTCTAAGGGTCCCAGGTATGAATCTCAGCAAGGGCACTATCTGAAAAGAGTTGACATGTTCTCCATGACTCATGGGTTTCTTCCAGGTCCTCCAGTTTACTTCCCCACTACAAAGACATACTGATAGATTAATTAGCTTTTTCCTAAAAAAAATTCTTTGGACTTTATAAATATATAAATTAGACTATGGCTTAGACTGTTTTAGTCTGCTGTTTTGTTTATTTGCGCCAGACTTCTCACTTAGTTGTTCTCGATAGTCGTGTATCAAAATACAGCCTTGTGTAGGTCTACAGTCTTGTTCCTGACATTGTTGGACAGCTCTTCGGTCTTGGCCATGGTAGCTAGTTCTGTAGACAGGTGTCTTTTAGAAAGGTTCTGTAACAAGAAAGGAATAATAGCACTTCCATCCTTTACAGAGATTACTCCTGATCTCAGCTCATTACTAGAATATAGTGAAGACTAGCACATCTAGCAATCCAAAGGTTGATTTACAGTCCTGAGGAAGCCCCTTTGTTGGACGAAATGTGTAGACCAGTATACCTTTGAAACATAGTATGGGTATTTTATATACAACCTGGATATAATTATAAACCATTTACTAGCACTTTATATACCTGTATATGTATGTTTATATGTGATATATTTATGTAACCAAATATTTTTGGGTGGTTATTTCTCTTTTTATACAGAATATTTTAAGTGGAACAATAAACTATCTTGTTACAAAGACCTTAAAAACAAACAAGCAGTTCATTTGAAGACTTTTGGAAGCCTGAAATTTTCCTGCTTGATAGGGGATCACATACTCTAATATTGATGATATACACTGGGTTTGTGATGGGTTTTTGTTGTTATTTAGTCTCACACACCTACAATAAACATACCACACTAATTATAGACTAGTCATGTCTTTGTCAGAGGGCAAACATACAAAATCACTAGGGGATCAAATACTTATTTCCCTCAATGTAAATTATTATGGTAGGGATATAAAATTTGAGAGAGACAGTTAGCAACATGACTAAGTAGCACTATATTAATATGAGTTAATAATAATTCAATGTAACACCAATATAACCACAGACTTGCAAACTAGTAAACAAAAAACCTGTTTAAATTATACAACATTTCAATATTTAATAATAATGATATCAAGGGGGAAGAAAATGGACAATGGACCATGCAGGGAAGCCTTCCTGGACTCACAATTGTCTTTCAGTGTGAACTTTATACTTTCTTTAAATCATAAGTTGATTTCTATTATTTTCACCAGTAACTTTATTTCTTACTAAAATAGCTTAGTAAAAAATTAAGACACTTTGGAATAAATGCACAATGCATAAACATAGAGACAGGCACTTTTGCGGGTAGCGGATGCCCACATGGGGTGACAGATCCCTGGGGCCCCAAAGCTCGGTCTCCCAGAGAACAGACATGTCTGTACATCTCTGGCCAATGCCAATAGTTTGAATGGCGACCAGCGTTCCCGTTCAAACTAACGGCCGGCACACAAAGGGTGCCAGACGATACTCTGAGCGACGGGGTACAGCATGATGACATCATCACACTGCACTCCGTCACTCATCTGTCAGCCCCACTCACTTCTTGTGTGGGGGCCTTAAATCAGCCTGGCATATGATAGTAGTGTCAGAAAGGAATTTCCTATATGGCCTTCCCTCTCTGAGATTTATGAAATCCACCAGTCAAGAAGCAGAAATTCAGTGTGTGTTGTGGGTAAGCCATTGTGCTATAGAGATTATGCTCTTTGTGATATGTGTGCTTTGTATGACATATTTTATTAATCGGTCTTCTAGTGAAAAGATGGCTGTGAAACCGGAAGTGACGTCAGTAACTATGCGTTCCAGGTACCGGATGTGATGTCACTGACGTCACTTCCGGTTGTTCAAATTCCCTGCCGAGAGGGGAACGTCGGACTTCACTAATCCTGATCAAAAGTTTTAATTCCCTGGTGATTTGGCCTGATAACATGCACACAACTTGACACAAAAGGGTTTGGAATTGCTATTAAAGGTAACTATCTTCCCCTGTGATATGTCTGCTTGTAATTAGTGGGTGTGTATTAAAGGTCAATGACTTCTGTACTCCTGATAGACCCTTGCATCTTTTATCCAGTGATGCATTGATGTTTTTTGGATCATGAGGAAATCAAAAGAATTGTCAAAGGATTTGTAGGCAAAGATAGTTGAACTCTATGAAACAGAAAATGGATATAAGAAAATATCTAAAGCTGGGCATAGACATTCCGATTCCTGCACGATCCGACAGCCGATTTGATGCCGTGCGCACTCCTGCATCCCTTAGAGATCGGGTCATGCAGGAATCGGATGCAGCAACTGACGAGGATTGGGCTAAAATTAGCTGTCATGTCTGAGCGCACATTGATCAGTCAGTACGGTAAATTTTAATCCGATCCCATTAGTTCGGCTGGCGACGGCTGCCCCCAGCTGAAGTAATAAAGGGTGCCGGCCAATTCTCGGCACTAACGTCATCACGCCCGCTCCTAGTGCCGACATCGGATCGGGAATCGACGGTATCTTACCGATGGTATCTTACCGTCTATTCCCAGCTTAAGGAATTGAGAATGCCAATCAGCAGTGTTTTTTTTTTTTTTAATAATACTTTATTAAAGTTTTCAAAACCACAAATCATACAAAGACAAACATGTCCTTATTATCACTGAGGCATACAGTACACTGTTATAATAAACAAAATGATAATTAGGTACTTTTCTCATCAAACACAAATGCGTATTCATAGAAGGTATCATCTTAACAATACAAGTAAATAAGATCCATAAACATTTTGATAAGAAAATTTTCATGATAAAGAAAATTTTTTCATCTAACTTTTCCCTCCTCGGGCGTCCGAGGATGTCCTATATTGGTAAAACCACTGGTGCCATAAGGCCCAATAAGTACATGCTGAAAAAAAATCATGGCTACCTGGAGAAAGGACTATAATGTAGCGAAGGGTAAGGATATTAATTGATAGTCCTCTAATAAAGCAAGTACTTTATCTTTATCAGCTGCGGATAGTATTGTGTGAATGTATGGTTTCCACCTTTTATAGAACTTGACTGCTGTGCCACCCTGAACATCCAGAAGTTCTTTGTTATATACTGCTTATACATTAGAGGTGACCTGGTGGAGCTGCGGAGGGTGCGGTTGTATCCATTCATGAAGAATGGTTCGGCGTGCCGCCAATAAACATATATGCAGCCAGCCGTAGTATGCCGGTATAACGGGTCGATTCACATCACACGTGTAACTAAATATTAATAGCATAGGGTCATTTGGGATAAGTACGCTCAAAACTTTATTCATGAAAGTCCTCACTTCATTCCAGAATAGTTGTATATATGGGCAAGACCATAAATAGTGAAAAAGTGTAGGAGAGACACCGTCGCACTTAGGGCAATAAGGGCGAGATTTGGGCGGCAGATTGGTAGGGTCTGGTGGGCGTATGCAAACTTTATAGGCCCTGTGAGCTATTTTGAATTGGGTCTCGCGCCAGATTTCAGAGATTATATGCAGTGTTTAAACTCTTTTAAGAAGTAGAAAATTAGGAGTTCTGTTAAACCAATCCACGGTCAGGTAGACCAACTACATTACAGCCACAACTGCTAGAAAAATTGATCAGTTTGTAGGGAAAAACCCACAAATAACTTCAGGTGAAATACACCTGGGCTTATTATTCAGCCTACAATGTGCTAAACAGACAATCCTTAAGATGTAACTTTAGACTGTAGACTAAGATGTAACTTTTTGGCCACAACCCTAAACCCTACATAGGTAGAGAATTCAACAAGGCCTATAATGGAAGGTACACCATTCCTACTGTGAAATGTGGTGGTGGATTGCTGATGTATTGGGATGTCTGAGCTATGGAGGCACAGGACATTTGGTCAGAATTGATGGCAATATGAATGCAGTAAGAGATCCAAAAGTTCTGCTCATGGGACATATTATTTGTATTATTTGTACAGAGTATGCGTCTCAAGATAAAGTCTTAGGAACAATGTAACCTAGCTCTACTAATTTACTTATTTAATTATTTCATATGGTTATATGTACTAGAATGCACTAGAATGCCAGGTCTTTCCATAAAGGGTCATTTTAATTCCACAATATACGCACATTGGTTTCTTAGTTGTGGTTTTTGGCTACTTAGATGTTATCCATGGCATTTTAATGTCATTTTGAGCATATTAAAACTTTAATAGGGTATGCAGTATTTTATAATGGATTTTCAAATGTGTGATTTATCATAATGAGAACAAATTTGCTTATAGGCCATTGTAGTTTTTATAAAGACATTTGTAGTTTATTTTACTTTGAGAAAAAAAGGTGCTAAGTAGGAGTTTGTCACTGTTGGCTGTGGTCCCAGGGATCTCTGCACTTACCTTCCTTTTAAAAAGATGTAGTGGATACCTTTTTGCCAGTACAAGTTATGTTAGAAAAAATTACATTTTAAAAGGATAATATTGTTCTGTACACCCTGACACAGAGGGTAAACAGTAGAAGAAGAGTACTTAACTGGATGGACTATGAAGGAAGCAGCGATTGTGGAAGATTGTTTTTTTGTGGAGACATGTGAAGGGTGGAGTTTAGTGAAAGGAAAAGGGAAGGACTGCTAAAGAAAGATTTTTTTTGGATAGAAGATTACCCCCCTACGTCCTAATTTTCTAGTCTGTTAGAGTTTTTTGCTTATGTAGTTATGTAATGTTATCAATCTCATTTGTTTGAGATTTGTTTGTCACAGCATGGGGGTCATTGACAGTGACTGCAAAGTAAATGATGGATAATTAGAGTAATTGATACCCTGTTGGCTGGTTAATAGTCTCTATAATTTATATTGAATATATTGGTTTGGTTATTATGGTGGAAGTCTTTGCCTCATGTTCAAGTTCATGGTTCATGGAGTGAGGAGTTTTGGTTATGTATCCACTGAGCTGGAAAAATGGGGGCTGGTACACATGGTAAGATATTGGTTTCAGTTCCGTCACATGGGAACTTTCAGTATAAGATTATGTATTACATTTTGAATTAATTATGGAAACAAGTCATGGGATTTCCTAAATTAGTAATCTGTTTGCGGCACCTACTTTGCCAGTTATAGCCTTTGCTTACTATGACTGGATTGCTCTGCCACTTTCACCTAAGGTATTTCAGTATGGCGCAGGACCTCATTCTTAACCTGTACTTGAATAGGGAGGGGGGGGGGGTGGTGGATATGATAATGTTCCTAAATAGAAAAGGGGGGCCCTGCAAGTTTGGGAACCACTGGCCTAAGGAACTGTAGACATGCCCTAACGCTGGTTGCGTACTGTGTAATTCTAATGCCTAAAAGAATGTTGTTGTTTCTTATTTAAGGTATTGGTATAAAGTTTTTTTGGGGAGGGCATAGCACATTTTCTTTTGTATTTTCCCTTCCAGAGTCATTTAGATAAATCAGCAGAAGTAATTTCTCAAAGAAAGCTTTGTCAGTCAACAAAAACAAAACAAAAAAACAAATCACTGAATATAGTTTCTTTATTTAGCAATACTTGGTATAATATGTCTTCATATTTTTGATTGAAATAACTTTCTAAAAATGTAAACAGTGTGTATATTTGAATTATTAAATAGCACAGCAACTATGGTGAAGCATTGCTAGAGAAAAAAAAGTTAAGAGAGGACAGAGATGTGGAGGATAGGTGAGGACATTTCGCTCTGTCAGAGAAATAAATGGATACCATGTATCATCACAGGAATCTACACACAGTGGGACTTATTCTGAAGATGGAATATACTGACGTTAATCTGCCTTTGATTTGACAGAAGATGTCTTACAACCAGAAGAACAACTCTGATAAGAAGTGAAGGATGACATGTGTGACAATCCTCATATCAGATTACGGACCTTCTACAAAGTCAAATGAATGCTCAGCTTGCTGGTGACATCACACCGCAGTCACAAAGAGAATTGAAATTTCTTCTGTAGACAAGTAGACACAAAACCTTTTGCGAGTTGTCACATAAAATGCATTAAAAGGCATGCAGGTTGGACAATGGGGGCCTAATATTAATGTCAATATAGTTTACAAGGTCTTTATATGGGTATTGGCTGGAAATCAGAGATTACACGTGGACAAAGAATAAGAAAAAAAAACATCTCATATTGTTTTCCTGAAACAAGAAACACATGGACATAAATAGTGGGGATGTGATGGGATCGTACATTATTTGAATTACAAAGAAAGCGAGAGTCACTGATTTACGAAGGGTTAATGAAGGCTAGTGGGCAGGCAATTATTTATAATGCAAATACAATAAGCTTTTATTTTATTCAAAAGGAATTAAACAATCAAATTGCTTTTTTTATCTTCTGTTTTTTAAAAGACAAATAGTTTGGCGTTGCACCACAATGCAGTTTTCGGGGGAAAAGGGGCAACAGTAAAATAATAAAATGAATTACTTAGGTGCTTGTTGAACTGCCTATTTAAGCAGCCAGGTAATGCATAGACATTCAAATTCAACAAGCAATCATTGTAATGTGAAATTACATACATTTTTAGCAATCGCAGCTCATGAGGATGAAATAAACATGCAAAAGTATTATCACCTCTAACTAATTTTTATTGGCGTTATGTCTGTCTGCAAAATGCCTCCAACCAACAAATAAAGTCCAGCTGGATATGAATAACTAACAATTTATGTAACAGTGCACATCAGGGGGCATGGATTTGTGCCATAAATCTGTAATTCTAGACCTGACAACCTTCCCGTTTTGGCCGGGAAAGTTTTTTTTATGTGGCTTTCCCGGCCAAATCCTGATTTCAGTAAATCCTGTATTTTTTTAGGAATTTTTAAATCAGGGTTACTAAGGAGGGAGGGGGCATTACTTTCCCTCTTAACTTACCACCCACTTGTGCAGATGATGTGTGGGGTGGGACATTAGTAGGGAGCCCTCCTAAGTTAGGCAGCCAGGAAACAGGAGGGAGGGTACTTAAATCTGGCTGACGTCACTTACAGTATTTGAAACGCAGAAGAGCCGCGACACATTACCGGAAGTGGTATCGCATGTGTCACTTCCTGTCATTTTTCCTTATTCTGGGACAGTAAGGTTGACGAATATGGTAATTCAATACAGTAGCCAAAGGATGTCATAGACTACATGTACTCATATAAGTGTTCTGTGAAACATTATAAATGTTATTAGAAATTCCATCTGTATGAACAATATCGAAACACTCACAATTAGGGTAAGTATAAGTATCAACAATTGTGGGCACAAATAAACTGATGATCACCAATAGATACATTGAAATGGGCAACTACCACTTGATACAATTGTCAACTAATAATAAAGCTAGGGTACAATGACAACTACACTAAGGAAACGGTAACTAATATAGATAGAAAAAATATACTGCAACAATATTACTCATATTATAGCAGGGAAGTCACTACAATGCAGAAGTTGGCAACACCTACCCATTTGCATTGCTGTTTAACTGGCTCCCTATTACTGTAGCTGGTTTCTGCATCTTAGAAAATGTAACAAATGCTTTGGTAAAACTATACAGGCATTTGTTTTCTCTCACTGCCCACAGTTCAAATCAATTTTAAAACATTTTTAAAAACAGTGAGCCATCAATTTAATTACTTCAATGAATGAACATTTAAATTAAGTGTTAATTGTACTAGCATTTTTTCCATTAAAATTAAACGTGTAATTAGTATTTAAGATTACAAACTAATCATATTCTGAAAACAAATCCCATTTTTTGCCATTTCCAGTAATGAGTGTTCTACTGTGTTATCCTAATGGATAATATTGCTTAATACAGCATTTTCATTTTCTTGTTTGTTAATTGCAGGGTAATAGGCAGTACTTTGTATTACCTTCAATGTTTTACTCTGGAGAATAAGAAGAAATGTTTGCAAAAATCTATGTAATTGAATAGAATTAAATTAATAGTTTAAATGTATTTATTGTGTTATCTTATTACCTTGATATTTACACTTTACCAAGTGTTATGGTCTTTGCAATCCAGAAGTTATCATTTATTATTTCAGATGTTGTAGATATGACATTGCTTGCATCTATAATGGAAAGGGAAAGTCCTTACCCCCACTCCCCCCAAAAAATAATGTATACAAATACCTTAGATAAAATAATAAAGTATATAATTTCTTTCTCGTGAAGTACCAAACTATAGATTTTGCCAATACTGATATTATAGGGATTTCTTGGATGGGTTATTTCTGTTTTCGAAGATTAAGGATGGCTTGTTTCACCTGCTAGAGAGACCACCACCATAAATCAATTCCAGACCTTTTGGGTCGATTTTACACTCGATTTTTGACTGATCACAAGCGCGTTCACGGCGATTGATAGGCTATCAATGTTCTTCCCATCCTGAACGATCGACCAAACAAAATCGGAATCGACTAAAAATCGGATCGGACATTGAACCTACATGTTGTTTTTTTTTGGTCGATCGTTTGGCAATCGAAGTACGTTGGTGGACCCATATCTCCCTATGCAGCAGCCTTTCTGATCGATGGATTTTGTGAAATCGGTCATTTTGGAGATCGGCTCATGTCCAAATTGACCACAAATCAGATTCCCAATGGTGTTACCGATGGTGTCCCATCGATTCCCAATCCGACTCCCTGCTGTATGCATTTTTGATTCACTTTTCATGCATTTTTCATTGATTTGTTCAAAAACGCTAACACAAATGCAAAACGCAAACACAGATATACTGTACATATATATGTAATATTTTTGTATATATGCAGAAACGCATGCCTATAAAAATGCATGACTTTTAAAAAAACATGCATATAGTGTGAAAGGACCCAAAGAATTGAGAAATACTTGCCCATGAGATAGCCTTTAAGCTAATTGTCCAATTACTTTTGATCCCCTGAAATGAAGTGATTGTGTTACAAAAAAGGCTGTTTCCTCACATTTTTATGTAATATTTCTGTTTAACCTACTGAACTAAAGCTACGTTGTCTCTGTCCAAATATTTAGGGGCCCAACTGTATGTGTAAAGCTGTAATTTTTTTTTGTATCTGATTATATCAATAATTTGCCTTGTATAGTGCTCCCCAGTTCAAATTAGCAGAACATGTTGACAATTTTAGCAGCTGGAAAAGCAAAAAGATTCCTGCATCTGATGTGCAGTACATGAAGACCTTCATCAGCTTGACATCTTCAAGCTGTGTTATAATCTCTGTACACTAGCGATTGCCTTGTGGACAGTTCGGCTGCGAATGTTAGATTTTCTTCTCTCTGTGAACAGTATGGGTGTTTGATGTTGGACCGATCCGCCTGTTCTCGAATGGACGTGGCCGATGTTCGGCCATCACTACTGAAGACACTTAAGGGCCAATTCCAAAAGCAGTAGATTCCTGAGAGCTACCTTTGGCAGGTTGCTATATACCACTATCTGCTAAGAAGTAATTTACCTGCCACTGCCAAGTGTCCCTCTCTGGTGCCTCTTCTAAGCGTGGAGGCATCCAAGATGCATTTTACTAAGCCTTGTTGCAAAGTCACCATATAGTAGTAAGTGTCCAGCATGTGCATATGAGAACCATACCCTTTGCAGTGAGTAAAAAAGAAGACCCGAGACCGGGACATGTGACCAAAATGAGACTATTTGGGGCTTTTAGGTAATTAAAAAAATATATTTATTGCAGCAATAAATGTGCTGGAGGGGAAGGGATTGTTGGCAGCAAATGAGTAGCATTATTGGGGGGATTACAGAGGTTAAATTCATGGCTGTGGATTTTTTTTTGAGGAATTATTGAGATTAATTTGCTATAAATTGCCTCCCAACTAGATATGGTCAGAAAATTTCAAATTTCAACTAGGTAAATTTCAATGCTGGAGATGTAGAAGAATGGTTGTGGGACATTACAATTAAAGTTTTGCTCTAGCACATCAGTAGAAATGTTTGAACTTCATTTATGCAAAAAATTTCAGTGATGATATCATATTCTAAGACTTTGCAGTCAACTCAACCCAAATAAACTACCTCACATTTCGTGACCATCTCTGCTCCCAATAACATTGTCAATATGCCTTCACAGGTACTAAAGTGTATTATTATTATTTTGTATTTATAAAGCACCAACATATTACACAAACTACTTTACACATCACATTAGCGCTTTACAGAGCATATATATCACTAACTCTCAAAGGAGCTCACAATCTAATGTCCCTATCCTAGTCATGCGTATGTAACTAGCACAGTCATAGGTCACATGTAATTAATATAGAAGAATATTTATTTGGGGAAGCCAATTAACCTGCTGCATGTCTTTGGAGTGGGGGATGAAACCGGAGTACCCGGAGGAAACCCACGCAGACATGGGGAGAACATACAAACTCCTTGCAGATAGTGCCCAGGCCGGGAATTGAGCCTAAGACCCTAGCGCTGCATGATCAAATGACATCAGTCACTGCCGGAAACAGTGCTTACTATCTCTGGGTATTGAATAGTTTACGAGAAAAGTCCATTTACTTTAAAACCATCCTGAAGAATGAAGAAAGAACTATTCACATTTCATATTTATGCTGCTAACGGACAGCTGGGACTACACGAGTTAAATAATTAAGGTTGGACTTTATAAACTGCAGAAAGTTATTTATTGCAGCCATAATTCTGTCATTTTTGAAGCATGAGAAAAACCATAAATGTTTTGCTATAATTGATTTTGTTGCTTGAAATATGATGAACACTTCAGGAATAAAAATAATTAATATGTGTATATGGCATGGCTCTGAACTCCAGATTAATTGATCCCTGTATTTAGATAAGCCAATTGACTGGAACATATTTAAACCTTGTTTAATACTTTGAAGTCTGTTACATATATCTTAAGAATTAAAGTGAAACTGGATAAAGTGGGAAGAGATAAATCTGATTATTTGTTATGTTTTCACTGATTTAAACAGGAAGGCGAGACTTTTAGGAACAATAAATTTAACGTCTGATTTGTGCAGACCCGTTTGGAACTGTTAAATGATATGTTTCTTAAGATTCTGCTTGAAAGGGCAGTGGTTTCATAGAGCAAACAAAACAAACCTGTCTTCAAACGATGCTTGTCTATATACAGCTTCCTGAAGAATAATATCCTCAAACATTAAAGACAAACGCTGTGTTATTTTTATTTCTGTAATGAAAACATGATTGTTGCATTTTTGTATTTTTTTGTGGCTAAAGCTGATTTTATTCACAAAGGCATTCAGAAAACATTTACAACAAATAATCCACTTATCAAGTCATGAGGTTTCATCGGAGTGAAGAAATATTATCACTTTGAACCATGATTGTGATGGGCCAGAGATGTAAAGCAGCAGGAGTCTACTTTTGTAAACCATTGAGGTTCAAGCAAGGTGATTCTATTACTTATCAATTAGTAGAAAAATTTTCTATACGCAATAAAAAGGGTCTTGTCTCAATGCTTGACAATATATGTTTTGTAATGGGTTTAGGAATCCTAGTTGACATATTTACCCAGATGGCCAAGCCATAGGTATTAATTATAGGCACATGTTATGAACATTGAACAGTGTTTTAACAACAATTACAGCACTCTTGGTGGGGTATATCAGAAAATCCCTGCTTTCGGATACATGTCTCCTCTAAACACACACTGTTCTAATGAGCGAGAGCATCTTCCAATGCTGCAAGCTTTTGTAACAGCTGGCACTTTTTTCTTTTTAACTCTTAGAGGTTAAAATTAAGATACAAAAGATCCAAAATTGGGCATCTAGATTATTGAGATTGGGCTATATTTATAATTACATGACCTGTAGACCTTTCATTAGCTTTATAGAAACAAGCTTAAAAATGAAAGTGATGTATTTTGCTTCTAAAGAAAGGCCAAACCCTATCCTACCTGTATCAATCTTCCCTTAGCATTGTTTGCACGAAATATAATGCAACCTTTGGTTCTTTTTACCATCTCCCATGGAGCTTAAATACAGGGTTACTGGGCACAAGTTATCAAATGTCTTGGTTAGATGGGATCTCTTGTGGAGGTAGGATCTAAACATTGATTGGACCTAAACATCGATTGGGTATCCTTTCCGACCTTTATTTTGAGGCACATACTGAAACTTTGCTGCATATTGTGTTGGTTGCAGTCCGTAAAAACAGAGCTCAGCGGTGGATGCAGACTATACCACCAACTCTGGACTCCTGAAAGAGTCAGATTAATAAACCTTCCTATTTTCAAATGTATTTATGAAAATAGTGGTCATCCTGTTAAGTTTGTAAAAACATGGGATAGCTGGACCTCTAGTTTAGATAGCTGTTTTTTATTGTTCTCTCTGAGCTTTGAAGAGGGTTTTCAGCTTTTCTTTTGTTAATTTTACTATACCGGATTTTTAGGTTCCTTACTATGTTCTGATTTGATGGCTATTGTTGTTAATATTGCTGGTGATATTGTTGTGATTTAAATTGTGATGTTTTTTTTTTATTGCTATAATTTTCTATTGGGTAGACATTTCGGCAAAGTGTTTTCATTTTATTTATTAATTTGGTGTTTTGTATTTCGTTTTCATTCTTTATTTGTTAGGTACATTGCATTTATTAAACTTCCTTTCATGTAATGGCATTGTAATTTTGCTTTACCTCTTTACCTCTTTAGAATAAAAAAAAAAATATCACTTAACCCTTTCTTTTTCTCTACCTTAAAGAATAAGAAACAGATTGCATGCCTTGGAACTGGTCCAAATCAGAACTTTCAAGCAGATTGGGAAATGCGAGTATATGGAGGTTGGTGTGATTTAAATGATATGTTCACCAACTCCCACTCTGTTCATCACTACATGAAAGATTAATTGTTAAGCTGCTGGTTAAGCAGTCTTGAACTTTGAAAGGATGCTTAATTCCCTGGCTACATTAAAAATCCACATAGTTCAATGGAGAAGGTCATTAACCTCAATATACTATAAGAACAATAAGTATTTGAAAATAGATATCAGACCTAAATTATGCTGTAAGTACATCATGAATGAAATAACATTTAAAAAAAATTACTATAAGACAATAATTTCAGACAATAAATTAAAGTGAAAAGCCTCTCTGAAAGATATTGCAGTAAATTACTTTAAATGATTCAAACATTATATGCAAAAATTCACAAAGGTATTCACTCCTTTTTTCCCATTGGTGGGGTTACAACCTAGAAAAAAAAGATATTAAAAGGACCTAATATAAGGGAAGGTATAAGGTGCAGAGAAAATCCAATTAGCCAATTGGCCTCCAGAGTTCAAGGTTCTCAAAAACCTTCTTACTCCAGGCTGTGTGCAATGAAAGGTGACCATGAAAAAGTAAACTCAACACCATGAATCCTACTAACTTTATATAACTAAAGCTGGGCATAGATGTTTAGTTTTACTTAGGATTCTCCAGCAGATCGACTGTGCATGAAACGTCCTCACTAGAGATGGTCACATTGTTTTTCAACAATTCAACCATTTTGAAGATTTTTAGTCAAAATGCCCCTGAGCATGCTATCATCACCAAACTTGCTAGATATGTAGAGCAGGTTTGGGGGTATACTACAAATAAAAATATTGCTCTTATACAAATAGTTTTTGCATAAATTAAGTTTAAAAATTGAAATTTTTACTTTGATTTTGAACTTAATTTTATCTACATGCGCTAGAGCAAAAACATTTTTTTCAACTGTTCCACAAACCTTCTCTACATCTCCAGTAATGTTGGTGATGATATCATTTTCAGACGCTTTGCAATCAGCTCACAAAGTCAGCTAGTGGAAAAATTCAGCCATCTCTAGTCATCACGCATGGCTGTTCATTCAGATTATCGTCTGTGCACCCTTTGTGTTCTGGCACTTATTTATAATGCGATTCTAAAATTTACGGACATGTCTGTAAATTATTAGATCGATTTCCCGGCCGATTCATGGCCGAATTTAGCTTTAAAGCATTCGATTTGCATGCTCATTGCTCACAGTCAATCTGCCTCGAAATCGTCTGCAAATCTATTGCTTAAAAGCTAAATTCGCCCATTGGCGGCAAAATCGTCGGCAGATCTAACTATTAGTGTCTAGCACTCCTCACAGTTCATCTATGACTGCAAGGCCTACTGTTAAATATGTACACAACATTGTTTAAAATGTTAAACTGAAAAAAAAATTCTGCAAAGTCTTTCAAATTGTTGACAAGTAAAACAATTATTGTGTTGATTTCATTAATATTCTATGGGTTGTTTCTGTCTAAATTTTAAGTCACTAAACTTGCTCTTGTGCAACCAGAGATTACAGAATTAATTGAATAGAAGGCCACCTGGTTAAGATCAAAGCATTGCACAATTTCATAACATGATGAGTGGCATAGGCAATATTTGAATACGTGATATTTTGTGAATATTTCTTCTAATATTTGATTTCAATATTCGCAATTCAAGTTAATTGCGAAAATATATTCACAGTTAGAATCGCATCGCACTTCTCCTTTGCCAAGATAATCTATCCTATCTCACAGGTGTGGCATATCAAGGTGCTGATTAGACACCATGAATATTGCACAGGTGTGCCTTAAGCAGCCCATACACGGGTCAGATTTTCAATCAATCGACTTAAAACGATAAATTTTTTAGTTGATTGATTGAGAATTGAGTTTTGCCCACCTGGTTAAATTGACTTAATCCGATCGAAATTGAGTGAAAATTCAGTCGTTATTTGATCGGACTGGATGGTAAATTTTGATCGGTTGATTGAAAATAAGTTCGGTATTTTGAGAACCAAGTGTGGCCAACCAATTTTTTATCGATTTTTTCTACCTATTCTACCTTGTACTACATATGGCCCATGATACAATCGACATAAAATTTTATACCGACTTCAAAAAATTTATCGTTTTAAGTCGATTGATTGAAAATCTGACCCGTGTATGGGCTGCTTTAGACTGCCCACAATAAAAGAGATGTGTTGCACTGCATGAGACAAATGTTAGCCACACCAGATACTGATTTTCTGAACCACCACCCCAGTAAGGCAAAATTATGCACATTTGTAAATAGCCCTTTATTGTGGGCAGCCTAAGGCATACCTGTGCAACATTCAAGCTGTGTAATCAGCACATTGATATACCACACCTGAAAGTTGAGATGGATTATCTCGGCAAAGGATAAGTGCTCACTAACACAGATTTAAACAGATTTAATTTTATGGCACACACATGTCAACATTGAAACAATTAGGGTCTTACAGTGAATCCTCCTTTACCAGTCTACACACAGCTGACATAAAACAGATTGTAAATTCTAGTGAGCAGGTGTTCTACCACTATTTCACATACACTAACTACACAATAGGCTCTATTCTATACCCTTTCCTGTTTATATGCCAGACATTGGATTCATTATGCTATACTTAATGAGATTTCTGAAACATTTTAAAAGAATCCTTCAGATGACTTGGAGAAAGGTATGACAGGTCCGGCTGAAACTAAATAAAAATTATGCTTATTTGTAAATTCAAAATCAAGAAGTACATTACAAAGAAGCATATTCCCCACCATAGTTAATATTCTTTGCAAATTAATAGTTTACAGTATATTTTCAGCTGAATTGTTACACATTTTACTTCTAGGTCTCCTGCACAGAATGGAGCATACTGCATTATTCCTATTCTTCTGCACATATAAAACATTTCAGTGTTCTTTCCTGGCAGATTAACCAAAATCTATTCAGCAGGGATGCCATTTATTCAATTCTCCCAAGCGTATAAAGTTAATAAAAGATCGCTGCTCTGGCAAAGTCTTTTTTTTTCTTTGTATTTTGATATCAAACCTGTAATTTCTGCATTTCGTCTTAGAAATATAGCTACATATTTGGAAGGGTAAGGATTTTTACCCCTTTGCTGCATTCTGTCTGTGGGGCTGCTGGAAAACAGTAAAAATATATACCTGCTTAAGTAACGTGGTTATAATAAAGGTGGATCTAAGCCTGCATACACACGTGTGTATTGTGTGCCTATCTTCACACTCCAACTACTACATTAGACGGAATGTGCTGCTTGAGAAAAAGTAGGACAGCTGCAAGCAAGGGTACTGGGGGGTTTCCAGGTTTACATAGTTCTAGTTTACACAGTGTATGTAAAATTCGCTGTTCAGCTGGTAGATATAACATTGGAATCATTTTGTTAAATGTGTTTATCGAAAAAAATAACTGGATTTTGCAAGAAATCCAAGGAGGTAATAACTTCCTATGGTCTAGGCACAGATTAAAGAATATCTGCCATGTTATATGGCAATAAAGAAAATGTTTACATGAACTAAGTGAAAAAAAAACTTAAGTGTGAAATTTGGCATATTTGTACATCATGGGGCTATTTTGGAGCTGGTAAGGTGGTTTCACTGGTACAATGGTGTTCCTCAGGCTCAACTTATCCTAAATCAGTAAAAAATTTAATTACTTTGTTGCTGGTGAAGTGACATTTGGCCTACACTAACAGACATAACAAAAAACTACATCTTTTCATACATTTATTTTCTCCAAAGGCTTCTGCCATATGCTATTTATACCGAAATAATCATGGTGTAACAAGATAGCCTTGGGCCACCTCACTTCTGGGCCCCATAGCAGCTATGGGGGTCTTCTCAGCACTTTGGGTCTTCTATTGTTCTCTTGCTGATTTTACTGTTTTTCTAGAGAAAAGACCACGGCCTCTACCAAAGCTGCTACTCTAAAAACAACATCTCCAAGATATGCTCATTCATATCACCAGAAATCACCAAAGGCCTGGCTCACTATCATAATTTTTTTGCCTAGACTAATACATTATGAATGCTGCTGTAGAACTCATCTACTCCCCCAGACTAGTTTTCAAATGTCCAGAGAATCAAATTCAAAGCTTTGTGCCTTGCTTTTAAATCATTCCACACCTTCTGTTCCACTTACATTGCCAACCTTGTATTTAAATATGCCCCTAACTTTTTTCTCTTTCACTGACCTTTAATTGTCATCCCCTGTGTTATGCATGGCTTCAAGGCTTCACTAGGAACTCTCTACTCTTTGGAACTCACTCCCTCTTTCCATTCCCATTCCTAACATCACCATCGAGCCCAGTGATGGGCAACTAAGTTGATATGGTGGGCCAAAAGTACGGCCCACTGCATCACTTAATGTCCACACATAACAATGTCAATCTATACTGACTTGTTTAATGCAAAAATGACAGCATGCTGAGCTAAAAGATGTAATTTAAAATGTTTTACCCCCTCCCCGGCATTTCTGCCGAATCAAGGCTGTCCAGTGCTGACCTGTTAATATAGCACTGGATGGCCGTGCTATGGCACTGGGCCATCCGGCGGAGGTTGGAGCCCCGGCAGTGCAAACTTACCCATCTGCGCTGCTCCAGTGGCTCCAATCTAACAAATTTCCAATTGCATTTCAAAATATACAAACAAAACAAAATATAAATACATACTGTTTTGAAATCTATCATACAAAAGAAGTATTGTAGAGATTTTATCATTCAAATAATACCTTTTATAATTTTTTTACATAATTGTGTGTTTCAAACATTATTATATTCAGGATGTCTACTAGACCCTTGTACAGACATATTTTCGGAAGTTACAGGCCTACAACAAAAATTCCATTCAAGTCTATGGGGCAGCTTTTGGTACACGTTTAAAATGATACTTCAAGCATTAGGGAACACTGTAATGTGGTAATGCACATTTTGTGTCATGTGTAAATAAGGATGTGTTTATGCAGTCCAGTGTAATAAACCAAGATTTGAATGTGTAGTGACAGTCATTGTCAATTACCTTCTTGCCCAGGGCGCCATGAAACCTAGGACTGCCCCTGGGTGCAGCGGTCATATGTAGACCTGGTATTCCTGATCAACATTGGCACTTTTACTGATTTCATTGGGAACTCTAAAGTTTATTAGGAAAACCTGGTCAGCATGTGATAGCTACACATATATGGAATTCTCTATATAGATCAAACATATCAAATGTTATGTACCTAATATATATCATGGACATCTATGGGGCACATAATGTTTGATTCAAATGTTATGTGCTATATATATTATACAATCACCCACTGTTTGTTGGTGGGATAGGGGGAGCAAAGGAAATCACCTGTCCGCCGATCCCCTGCCAACACGTCTTTGTCGGGATCTTCTTAAAGAGGAAAGAGGAGGACAGGCGAGGGACTTGCTCAGGTGCCGTCTGGGTTGCTGATTAGCTTTCACATATGCCGATCAGTGTACTCAGCCAATGCCTGAGCGAGTCCCTTGCCTCTCCTCCTCTTCCTGCTCTAAGAAGATCCCGGGCGAGGATGTGTCGGTAGAGTATCAGAGGAGGGGTGCCGTTCAAGAACGTTCAAAGGGCCGCAGGTTGGACACCTGGGATCTAGCCAGTTCCATCTCCCCTACCCATTGTACATGCTGTTTTGCAACCTCTTAGATTGTAAGCCAGACTGGGCAGTGCCCTCTTCTCCTCCTGTGTATGGTATGTAACTGTATGTTAGCTTGTGTTGCATTTCAACACTTATTTAATGTACATTGTTACATAATATGTTTGCACTTTTTAAATAAAAGATAATAATAATAGTGCTAAGCATAAAATTCTATGTTGGCGAATACAATCCTGGCTAGAGCAATTGCTCAGGTTTCTAGCTTTGATTAGGTAGAAATACAACAGAATCACTTCTAGATCATGCTGTAAACTTTGCTGGATAAATCTCCTTCTAAAATGTGTACAATGATTAAACTTAATTGAATTATTAGTTGGACATTCCTAAAACACTTAAGAGACAAAACCAAAAAGAGAACCCCTCAAAAAAAACAAATTAAACTTTTTCCTTTTTTTGTTCAGTAGAAGTTTAAATATTAAGTATCTCCTGAGACATCTGCGATTTAATTTACAATTCCTAATGAGGCTGAATAAAATAGTTTGTTCCACTATATCTTTCATTCAAGGGTAACAAAGACTGAGCCTTTTGTGACTCTTCACTAACACACTTGTGTTCCTTACATAACTGTTGATATTTTTCAAAATGGGGTGAATGAAAAGGTTTTAGGTGAAACCAGATGGCGGCAATTGACTGATGAACTGCATACAGCCTGGGAAATGCAGAGCATCTTGTGTGGTACATTCTAAGCTTGCCTTGCGTATCAGATGCAATTACAAAAACTCTCATAGAAAAATGTTTTGTTAATTTTATTTGTGCTCTGAGCTTGACATGGGAAAACAAAAAAGGGTCAATTCTTTTTGGGTTGTTGAAAAACTCGCAGACACTGCCATTTAAAGAGACAATAATACATTTTCATCTAAAATAACAATATAAGCTCATTCATATAAGGTGGTTAATATATATAGAAAAAAGGTATATGGACACATAAATAACCCTTCTTGATACTTTCTATAGTGTTTTATAATGAACACTGGACTGTAACTGTACCTTCCCAGAACAACAACAGTTGCTGTATAGCTATGGGCAGTCAATGTAGACAATTAATATTTGTTTTGTATGTTCTTAGATTGTTTTAGAACACTGGATACCATAACCAAATGTTTATACCAGTATATTCCAAGATAAAATGTACAGGGAGTGCAGAATTATTAGGCGGTATTAGGAATAATTTTAATATTGAACAACAACCATGTTCTCAATGAACCCAAAAAACTCATTAA
>CM070041.1:24150422-24162171 GCA_036250615.1 Ptychadena robeensis
CATAAAGAGGATGATGTGGTCAAAATACTCATTTGACTAATAATTCTGCACTCCCTGTATCTTAACCAAAGATCAATATTGTTTTGTCATTATCAGAATTTTGCCAGCCCTTAATGTGAATTCTTCTTTTTTTCTTACTCACGTTACCCATTCCACTTATAAACTTTTTTAATAGCACATATTGTAGCTTAGGGTGGCTATACTCACTCTACTCTATTTATGACAAATAGTCATCCTGTAATCTAGTAGATATAGATGATCAGTGTAGGATTCAGAGGGACTTTCCATAACCAACTAACAAAGCCTAAAGCAGGGAACACATGGCTCGATATTGGAGCCATCGAGGTTTCCTGCAGCAGCGTCATGACGTCGTCACACGTCACACTGCTGCCCGATATCAGAGGAGCCAGAGGCGCAGCACTGCTGTGTCTCCAGCTCTGACAGTGCCTTGCATGGAGAACCGTGGTCTCCATGCAAAGCAATGGACATTGACGTTGGTTTACAGTCATGTCCGATATCCCTGTTTTCGAGTGGGACCAATCAATCAAAAACAGGGATATTGGACATGACTGAAAACAGGGATGGCCTCATATGATATGGGCCAGATAGATGGGCATGAGCGCACATGGTGCTTCAGTACTACCATGCATTGTGTTCGCAATATGTGCATGTACAAGTGCCGAATTGCGCAATGAAGGTAATACATTTTTAGTTTTGATGTGATAGTGTTGATCTCGAAAATATGTGAATATCAGCACTTTATTGCAAAAATCATTTTCGGAATGAAGGTAATAATGACTGGAGATCTCAAATTTAATTTTTTTTTGCCAATATTAGCTTAAAAATTTGTGAATATGTATATTGCCTGTGCTGCTCATCACTACCCTTTAAAACCAACCCAATATGCCAGTGCTCTTCACTAGTTCACTCATTGGTGTTACCTAATGTCGTAAAGTTATGGTGTCACCACATAGTGGTGTGCAGTGAGTATTATGTGTGGCAATATTGTACACATCCCCCTCTGTGACAAAAGGAATGCTGAGGATGCATGGATATGTGTAGCCAGGGAGGAACTGCGGAGAATGTATTACAGACGTGATACATGCTGAGACTGTATCGAGCATGGGGGGGGGGGGCAAGCCAAAGACCACAAATATGCTTTGACAAAATAATGTATGTTACTTTGTGCAGTTTATTTAAATGTAAAGCTTGTCCTGTTAATACACAAATGCTGATAGTAGAATGGTCTACCTCATATCAAGTGGCAACACTACAGACTGATGTTGACTCTGCAGATTTGCCACCAATTTGAGCCTCCAATAAAACATCCAATTATATATATACATTTTATTTTTGTATGATCTCCTAGAATCATGTGACTGTCTAAATCTCTCAGCACAGCAGAGAAAAGATTCCAGTGGGAATATTGCATGTAACCTGACATGCTAATTCTTAGGTTCCACCGCTTGCAATTGAAGAAAAAAAGGTAAAGAAGTCACATGATCAAAATAACCTGCTTGAACAGCTTTCTGCTTCTCTGAATATAGTGATTCAGGATGTATTATTTTGTATTTGCCTCTTTACCTGTATACTCAGAGATAAGAAGAAGGATCCCCCTTGGGACTTTGGTTGGAACAGTGAAAATTGGTTTAGACCCAGTGAGGTTAAAAAAGACGTTTATTGAAAATCACAATTATAGTGTATGGTCTCTTAACCAAATAGGTATAAGAGCAGATGTATGGGAGCACGTTGACAAATTTCCCGTATGAATGAGATGTGATACATCAACAGGTATATTGCACAGTGCCCTAGGCATCAATCATACATATGGTGATCACAGATAAAAGACAAATTGCAGACACAATGGCGAACAATTGAGGTGGATGGTTATGGGTGCATATAGGGCAACATGTTTCGCTATAGAAGCTTCGTCAGGCCGATGCATCTAGGGATATGTGTGGGTCCGCTGCGGAGAGGGATAAGTAAAGGATAAGTGTGTCAGAATATATAAGGTACTTAAAATCAAAGACTGGAAAATGTGTACGTACCTTGATGTTATAAGAATTGGGACTACTTCTACGTGTATGGTATGGTCTGGTTGAGGGGGCAGGTGTTAGATGGTTCGCCTTTGCAGGAAAACAGGTATGCGGCGTCTACCCAATGCAATGCTCCCCTGATGGTGGTGGGGGCTAGGATGTATGGTTACGAAAGACCTCCACTTTGCGCTGGAAATAAATAATGACATATGTGTAGTATAAATCAAACAAATAATAGAGAATCTTTACATGGAGTATCCGGAAGCATTGGTTAACAACGATTTCGCCAACAAGAGTCAAGAAATCAGAGAAGAACTGGAACATTACAACACATCCCTATACATGTCAAAAAAACGCAAATTCAATAGAGACAAACAGGCGTTTAAACAAGGAAGGGCTTACAGATGGCCCATACCTGGTAAAAAGACCCCAACAACCAAAACAAACCAAGAAGGAGAGGTAATCTCTCAATCAGAGAACCCCTCACTCTCCTCACAAATTTCTTTTAAGAAGTTTGGAGGGAAGAGAGGGAAGAGAGGGAAGGAAACTATTATGACAAGAGATGAGAATACCGCAAAAAGGAAACCTCTGACGATCCTGACTTCCAGTATCGAAGAAAAGGAAGACCCTATTGACTTCTCCTTAGTAAATACAGAGACTGATGACTTGGAAGAAATACATACCGAACTAAATCAGACCGAACAACCAAACAACGAGACCGACATAATGAAACCCCACAATCCGGGGGCAATCCCTAAGAACACCAGACAAGACACAATCAAAATTGACCGAATGGCAACAAACATGGATCCGACAGAGAACACAAGCGTAAGTACGCAATCTGAGACAGTCAAGTTAAAGAATCCAGGGACAAAGACACAAAACACACAGGAAAGAACAACTAAAGATCCAACTCTGACAAAAAACTCCCCAAACCGGTAGGAGGTGAACATTACAATATCAAAACCAATAGGAGAGAAGTCAATACAGGCCCCTCCCCTACAACAAACCCAGATCCCGAAAAAATATGGGTTGGATCAGTTCCTGAAAAAACTTACATAGAGACCTGTACAGTACTCAATCTATCTAGTCACTATCTTAGTCAAGAAGAAACAGAGGTACTAGAATTGGGACTAGGTTTTTGCCCCACCTCAAGAATGGATAAGTTTGAGATCATTAAAGACATCCACCTGTTTGCTCGTCGGCTTATACTCAAAACAATGTTTGATGATACCGGCCACAAACCACAGAAAGAAAACTACAAAGGTTTCAAGATTGAACATTACAGAGCAATGAAGATTGGCCTCGGCCTGACGAAGCTTCTATAGCAAAATATTTTGTATATATATATCTTAACCTATTTGGTTAAGAGACCATACACTATAATTGTGATTTTCAATAAACGTCTTCTTTAACCTCACTGGGTCTAAACCAATTTTCACTGTTCCAACCAAAGTCCCAAGGGGGATCCTTCTTCTTATCTATACAGTTACTTAGGGATGGGAACAGTGAATCCACACACCCTCCAATCTATATTCTCCTTTGTACAATACCTGTATACTCAGAGAGAGGCAGATGGGTTGACTGACACTTTAAAATGCATTTATAACTTTGGCTTTCTCATTGCAACTGAGACTTTAAAAAAAGGTGTAGAGTTTTATGTGTCAAGTTAATAATTAAACAACCAGTAATTTCTAATTGCATGGTCAGCCTTAATATTTCACCCATTTCATTCAATCACTGTGCCTGCGCAGGGTATACAGACATAACTGCACGCATGAATGCCCTGTCTAACTGTATTCTGAGCATAAACTTTATATTCTGCTTTTTATAATACAATAAACGGCAAGCACATTCTCTGCACTGGAAACAATTCTGCCAGATAATTCCTCTATTGAATAATGTTTAATTTTCTGATGATGCCATTAACTTTTTGAACATACACTTTTTAAGCTCAGCATTTGTTTGATTGCTGCAAAAGTAAAGCCTAGTGATCTGCATCTAATATACTCAGGCTGCCTATTGACTGGATATTCCGTTTGTGAAGAATTAAAGAGTCAGCAGAGCTGGAACACAACGTGAGTGTGAAACAGTTTGTCATGCGCTAATATTATTGTAATGTGTGAACTCAAACAAATATCTGCTGGGGGGGGTAGCTTGATGTTTAGGAAGGGTATTCTAGCAATAGATACACTAAAAAAGCAGCCTGTCATCAAAAACTCTTATTAAGTTAGCATGAGCTTTAATGGTTTATAAAAGTATAAACATCATTTTTTTTAGTTCTTTTATTTGCTCAGGACAACCTGAGAAATAGGATTTTGAGTATCTTTTGCAATAGGTCACTTTTGATGGTTCATTCTGAATGGAATAAAGTTTGATACATTTTTCAGAAAAAAAGACAATACAGAAGAACAAGAAGGTAAGAGGTAAATAAACAGTGATGTTGCACAAATATCAAAATAATGACATACATCAATAAAGACAATCAAGAAAAATGCAAAACTTATATTCTATGGTAATGTAGACATATTTAGTAACAGACAAAAAAAGTATTATCCAAAAAAGCTTAAAGGAACTATGGAGGTCAATAAAACCAAACCACGTCCCAGGGAACAGGAACAGAAAACACAATCAGTTCCATTACTTGATAGGTTAAAGACAGCTACACAGTATAAGAAACGGAAGGAGAAGGGAGGAGGAAAAAAGAGAGCTAAAGGAAGAAAAGAAAGAGGTAGTAGAGGGAATAGAGGAAGGAAAGAGGGGTCAATAGAGAGGGGAAGAGAGGAACCTGCTGCATACAGAAACTCAAAGAAGCGCTTAAAATTTAGGAAATGTACAAAAGTACAACCTGGTATCCCAGGTTTTATGGAAGGATTCCATTCTGTAGTCATCTTCTGCAACAAGTCTTTTGAACGTTCTATGTTATCAAGCTCAGCCAACCAATCCAATATAACCCGCCCTGTTCGCCGGCGTGAAGGAGCCCTCTATTCTTCCTCCGGTGGGATCATAAGAAGCGAGATCCCGCGGCAGGAAGAATCTCTTCACTGAAAGACCAGGTATAGAACCCGGTCTTTCAGTGAAAACCCGGCTCCGAGCAGCTCGCAAACTATGCGTTCCAGGTGCCGGATGTGACGCCATCAATAGCCATGAATGAGCCAGGTAACATAGAAAGGAGAGCAATCGAGGGGGAGTTCTAATTGACCATTTTAAAGCATCCTTGCTAGATTGAAAATCCATGCTGTTACATAAAACTCCACTAATGACGGCTTGTTCCTATCAAAATTGATGTATCCACAAGTGTCAATGTTGTGTTTACCAGAGTTTACCATTAATTCTTACTACTATATATCCTGAGAGTTTGGATTTTAAGTGATACCCTTAATTGGCTAACTGATGTCATTAAAAAGCAAGCTTTAGGGGTTCAATTACTTCAGTTAGCCAATAAAGAGTATCAAAGCTCTCTGTATTCATCAATGATGATACAACACTCTATTACTCCATAATACCGTATTTTGCAGTCTACTTAGCTTGGTCAATCGAGGCAGAGGTGGAAAACCATCATGCTGGCAGTTCTTCCCTCTGCCTCTCTTGTTACTGAAGCTTTGCAGCTGTATCTGCCAGTGGCTGGCAGCATGGAACTACCACCTTACGGCCGATCTTGCATTGCAGGAGGAATAAGAGAGAGAGAGATAAGATCCTCTGTGCTACCAGCCACTGGCAGATACAGCTGGGTGCCTCTTTTATTGCGGTGTGTTATGTAGCCCTCAAAGTAGCATTCTTTCATGCTTACCATCTCCCTGATTCGCTCTTGACTCTATGCTAGACCACTCTGTTCCCTGCACTTTTGGGTCCCACTCAGAGCACAGGTGTTGTGGCCAAACAGGAGGTGCCTCTGATAATAAGCCAGGGCTCTTGGTGTATAAAGCCCTGTGCTCATACGTGCTCCCCCAGCAACTCTAAAGCTGGCCATACACCTTTAGATCTCTCTGTCAGATATCCTTTATATCTACCAATACTAGTAGTATATAGGATCCGCTGCGTCTGAACACAGGTAGACATGATGGTCTCATATTATGGTTTTGGTAAAACAAAAGGATATCTTAAGGAAATCTGACAGAGAAATCTAAAGGTATATGGGGACACATAATCTTGTGACCCTGAACTTCCATGAACTCTTCTTGATCTGTGCCCCAGATGACCTATAGGGATCTTTACACCACCACAATGGATTTGGAATGGAACAAACACAATGTGCTTTAACTGCAGACTTGTCAGCTTTAATTTAAGGTGGTGGGGGAATATCTAGATCAGGTGAACTGGTCTCCTCCTGGTTGGGTGCTGATCATGGGCTTTATTTTTAATGTGCATCTGTAAATAGCTGCCATTCTATTCTCTTAAAATATTTTTGGAGTGATTATGGACACTTTCTGTCCACCTTACATTCCGAACAATTTCTTCTGCCAGCAGACTATTAACAATTTCTTTATGCTGCCTATTTGTCAGCTTCCAAGCGTATTTACATGCTGTAAATGTTTTAATGGACACTATTTGGCCAAAACGAGTGTGAACTCCACTGCTATAATGTATCAGTACATTTTTTATCATTGTGAGCTTCCACTAGTGATGGCCAAAAAGTTTGCCCGGCAGACAGTTCGCAGTGAACATAGCATGTTCGCAGTTCGCAATGCCGGTGAACATTATGGGTGTTCGACCCACCCCCTATACCTATATATAACATGGAGACAGAGTGTGACCCCTTACTCTAAAGTCATGTGGGACAGTACAGCATATAACACATTTTCACTCCTGGAGGACCCCCCCCCCTTATAAAAGAAGCAGCCTGGTGGCCATTTTACATTTATCATATGCCTCCAGTACTAGATAGATAGGGAGCTGCTGCTGATTGAGCGATGGCTTAGCTACTTTGCTATTATATTCCATCCTAGGGTGTTCTGTTACATGTAGTACATCATTACCACAAAAGTCCTTCTCTGGGGGTGCGGTATGCTGTATTATGCATTGCACAGAGATCTGACTAAATGTGATGTGCTGCAGAAGCTATTGTCAGGCTGGCAGCCCACTCCAGCTAACTTTTGGCAAAATCTTTAATCTAGATGTGATTTCTGGCCATTAAACCTGAAAAAAACAGTTTAGCCATTTTCCCCCCTGGCATGACACTGTCCTGGTGGTTGCACCCTTTTCACCTTTTTAAATTGGTATTTTGGCTACAAATATGACCTAAAGGTTTGAAAAGTTCGCCCTCCATTAAAGTCAATGGAGGTTCGCTGCGAAAACATGCAAACGGTGGTTATTTGCAGAAGTTCGATTCGCCTGTTCGTCCATCACTAGCTTCCACTTGTGTTACCGGGCTTCTCATTTAACATCTATACTTGACTGTGACTGCACAAATAGTCTTTGGGCTGAATGGGTCTCTCATCTTTTCAACAGGCCATTGGATTTAAATTGATTGTTTAACCCATATCTGTCTATCTATGGTATGTCTATCACATCCCACTGCCATTGGGTTTGAATCGATTGTTTAACCCAATATCAGTTTTATTTTTGGTTTTGGCTAACACAAGCTGAGATTTATGAGCTCCCCTGTGGTTCCATCCCACTGAGCACAAGCCATTTATGATCAGGCCTGTTTGTGAATTACCCCTCCCACAACTAGACTCAGCTGAGCCTGGTTTAGAGATCTGGAATCACATCTTAGCATCCAAGGGTATACATACTTAACTAACTCCCCAAGTCGCGTGTGACTGTAGTAGCGTGCCTTTTTCAAGTGCCGTTTCTAAGTGCAACTGGGAATTACCCCAGGAATTGGACCAGGATGGCCAGCCACAACAGCCTGCTGCTACTGGAGGCGACTCAAAGAAACAGCATGGACTCACCACTTCAACCTGCAAGACCAATGGACTGATTCACACCTCATACTCTGCTCCATCTGATTAGCTTGGCTATATTTCTCTTCCACCATCATCTCCCCTGCTGTGATTTCTCTCTAAAGCAGCCCATACACGGGTCAGATTTTCAATCAATCAACTTAAAACGATCAAAATTTTTAAGTCGTTTAATGGATGTTCGATGTATCTTGGGCCATATGTATAAGGGGAAGATTTTTGTTGTTTTTTTTCTCCACAAAACAATCGTCCAAAGATGGTGCGTTAATATGGTTCAATCAGAAGTTGAGGTGAATGGTTAAGAAAAATGGCGGGAGGGGGTCAAAGTTTGGTTGGGACCCACTTGGTTCTCAAATACCGACCAATTTTTCAATCGAGACGCTATCAAAATTTACCACCAGTCCGATTCAAAAACGACTGAATTTTTCACTCAATTTTGATCGGATTAAGTCCGATTTAAAACCAGGTGGCAAACTCAATTCCAATCAATCGCAAAAAAATTTATCGGTTTAAGTCGATTGATTGAATATCTGACCCGTGTATGGGCTGCTTAATTTAACTCAGCTATGTATCCCATCCTTTTGCCTCCCCTGCTGCCTAAACTCTCTCCTCCCCCCAGTCTGCACTCTCCTCTTTCCCCTAGTCTCACCTCCACGTGCTTGCATTTTCTGTACTTCTTCTCCACTTGTTCTTCTGGCTCCTTCTTTCTGGGGACATCTCCCCCAACCCTGTGGCCCCCTCACGCTGCCTGTCCTACCCACTTCTCTGCTCTCTCCAGAACAACCCCTCCTCCAATCCCTAATCTACTGCCCTTCCATAGAAGCTCAATCCCTCTCGTCTGTGGACTCTGGCACGCCAATCTGTTGTTAACAACTGTCTTTCTCCATTCACACAATCTCTTCCTTTCTGCTAAAGTCGCTAACCTCCTGGCTCTCACTGAAACCCTGGCTTTCCTTCCTCCTCTGACTCTGCCTCTGCCGCGGCTCTAAATTCCTATGGAGGCCTGCACTTCACATAAATACAACCCCAGACTGACAACAGGCCAAGGTGGTGGTGTATGGTCTCCTTCTCTCTCCTCCTTGCACCTACAATCCTACATCCCCTCCCTCACTCACTTTCTCTTCATTCGAGGTACACGCCATCCCGCCTGTTTCAATCACCCATGCCCCTCATTGTCGCTGTATCTATCGCCCCCCCCTGGCCCTTCATCCCATTCATCGACACTTTACCTCTTGCTCCCACACATTCTTGCCCATGACCCTACCACGTCTTACCTTGGTGATTTCAATCTAGCATGGAGACCCAGCAAACCCCCCAGCTGCCCAACTCCTATCTTTAACAGACTCCCTGGCCTAACCAGCCATACACAACACACCCCCCCCACACCCTTGCTGGAACATCACACTTGACCTGTTTCTCCAACTCTGCACCCTCACCCACCTGGACAACTCTGCTTCCCTCCCCCCCCCCCCCCCTCTCTTTACCACCATCTCCTAACCTGCGACATGAAACAACTTCTTGCCCTTTGGTCTAACCCCAGCATCCTCCCCGACCTGAACGTTGGCACAGAGACCGCCACAACCTGGACCACTCTGCATTCTCTGACTCTTTATCTTTACTTGCTTCCACTATCCTCTACTCTCACCTCCCTGACCAAGCTGCCTCTCACTATAATTCACACCCTTCACTTTGTCCTCAAAAAACTTCTCCTCACCCTCCCTCCGCTCTCCCCGCCCCATCCAACCCCGTCCCTGGCCGGTAAGCACACGGCGTCCCTCCACGAGATGTGTCGCAAGGTAGGCTAGTTTGATGAAAGTCTGTGTCAGAGTCACTGTATTTCTCCTCTACAAGACCACACTCCAGCAATTCATGCTGAGCTTACTGCTGCCAAACAACCTACTTCTCCGTCCCTTATAGTCCTCAAAGCATCCAACCCGTTCACTTTGCTCTTCTTCTCACCTTCAACTCTCTTGCTCATCCTACCCTCCTCCTCCCACTGCCACCTTCTCTGCCCAAGACCTGGCCACATACGTTTTCAAGACAATTGAAGCCTCCGAATCGATATGTTGCTGCTGCACCACAATGAACCTACCCCCCCTCCCCCCCCTCCTCCATCCATCCTCCTGTTACTCTTTCTCTCTCACCTCCACTCATCCATCCCATCCTCATGCAACTCTTTCCCTCACCCCCATTCTCCATTCCATCCTCCTGTAACTTCTTCCTTTTCACCTTCCTTTTCCGCCTGTCGTCTAGGGAATGTCACCTCTCTTTTGCTTCGCTCTTTCCTTAACCCCACCTGCCCACTTGACCCGTATAAAACTATAGATCCGCGTGATCTTCTTAGACCCATTTCTAACTACCCTCGCCCGCAGCACGTGACTGAATATTCAACATCTCCCTTTCCTCTGGTGTCTTGCTTCCCATCATCTTCAACATGGCCAATCCTCCCCATACTAAGAAACAGTCTGCTTGATCCCTCTCTAACTCCTCTTAGCTTACCTGGCCGTACCTATCTCTCTTCTTCCTTTTTGCTTCAAACTACTTGAGCGCTCCTCGTTTAAAAAGACTCTACGGACTATCTGTCTGTAAATTTTTCCCTCCTTGACCCCCTCCGATCGGCTTGTCCGACTTCTCATTCCACTGAACAGTCCATCACTAAGGTTGCCACGACTTTGCTTTTCACTGCAAGTGCCCAAGTCCTTTGTCCCTCTTCTTCGTTTGGATCTCTCGCTCTGCCTTTGACACTGTTGTACCACCCTCTCCTTTCTACAGACCCTTGAGATTCTATCGGTATTCGTGACTCTGCTCTTTCTTGGTTTCTCTCCTCCTAGCTGACTGACTGCTCTTTCCAACCTCCTTCATGGCTCCTCTTTTTCTTCTCACACACAACACTCACCCCGCTCACCTGTTTGGCGTCCCAAGGTTTCAGTCCTTGGGCCCAGTTTCTTGTTCTCCTCTCTACACTCCTCCTTGCCCTCTTCATCCTTTGGTCTGCATACATTTTATGCTGACGATACCCTAATCTACCTATCCACCCCTGCCTTGTCTTCCTCTGTCCTGGACAACATCTCTCAGGTTGCCTATCGGCTCTCTTCATGGATGGCTGGACAGATTCCTTAAACTCAACCTGAGCAAACGAAATCATCATCTTTCTTCCATCACCTTCCAAGCCCCCACCCCACATCTTACTTAAGTAAATAACACTCATCTCCCTTCCACAAGCTTCGCTGCCTTGGTTGTCCTTCGCTCTGCACTCTCCTTCTGTACTCTCCCACATTCAGACATGTTGCTATCCGGCTGTCCACTTCCATCTCCGCAACATCTCAAATATCCGCCCTTCCTCTCCCCAGAGGACCACCAAAGGTCCTGGTACATGCTGCTCATCATTGCTCTCGTCTTGACTACTGTAAACATCTCATCTCTCTCTGGTTCTCCCTCTACAAACTGTGGCACCTCTTCGGGTCCTCATGATTGGCGCTGGCTAGTACTTCATCTACTCTCTCTAACCGTCTCTCTCTGCTGCTCTCTTTGCAATCTCTACACTGGCTTCCATTTGTCGCAGAGTAATCAAATTTCAAAGTCCTGTGTCCTTGCTTTTAATGATCACTCCGCACCTCCTTGTCCTCCTTACAATCTCAACCTGGTACACAATATCACCCCTAACGGCCTCTCTCGCTCCTCCAGTTTGCCTAGGTACTATCCCCACTCATAACCTCATCACCGCAAGGCTTTCGACGACTACTCTATTAGGGGCCGCTCCTACTCTTCTTGGAACTCTCTCCTCTCGTCCCCTGTATTAAGCTTGCTCCC
>CM070041.1:24171782-24211936 GCA_036250615.1 Ptychadena robeensis
CACAGCGGCACTGACGGCTGCAGTGCAATCCCTGCAGGACATCGTGGGGCACACCACTCATACCCTTCAGGATGTGTGGGTTAAAGGAGGATGACTCGACGGGACAGAAATAGGCGAAACATAATTCGTATAAGAGGTATTCCAGAAACGGTGGGCACTCTGTATCTAAAAGTTGCTGTGGTGCGGCTATTTAACACTATCCTGGGCAATGATGACCTATCAACATTGAGTTGGACAGAATTCATAGAACTCCCGGTACCCGCAACCCATCGCTATCTGGTCCCGAGATGTCTTGTGTCGCGTGCACTTTATCTCCTAAAAGAGAAGATTATGAAAAGGCGAGAGCTATGGTCAATCGACATGGATGGCTTTCCAGACTCTCTTTTTCAGATCTCTGCAGACGCACCTTGGCCAGACGCAGATCCCTACGCCCCTTAACGAAGGTGTTAGCAGATGCAATATTTGCATACACCATGGGGCTTCCCTTCAAACTCCAAGTACGCCGCAGATAAACTGCTAATCCTCGATCTCCAGCAGATCTGCCTCCTGTTGTTGCTCTTGGATTGAGGAGGTTGAACTAGGACCCGTGGCCAGATCCTTCACTACACCGTACTACGCTTCAGTCTTCACTCCGTGGCAAGCAGGCAAGAGGAGAAGGTCTGATAAGAAACCTATCCCCCTCGCTGAACAACTATAAAGAGAAGTCCAGAAAGTCTGCATATGTTCCAGGTTTACATAACTGTTTGCACGTTATGGAATGTCTATTTGGTCTTAATGGTTAGCTGCATTACCCCCGTTCCCTTATGGGACTACTACTTGCTGCTGTATGCTCATAATCCCTAGTTGATTTGCCTTTCTCTAATGTGTTAAAGTTCAGCCTAGGCGTTCAAACAATCCCATTTTGGCCCCTTGGCGCACTCCCCCTCCCTAGATTGGTTAATCTAGATCCCCCCCACATAGGCTGACAGACGTTATAGGTCTGTCCTTTTTTTGGTTGACTTATTGGTCACCCTATGCGACATTTGATAATGCCGTAGTTTGGTTAATATCTGTTTTTATTTTAATGTTTGGTTTTTGTGCATGTTCTTTCTTTTTTCCCCCCCTCCCCTCCTTTCTTTCTCTTTTTCTTCCCTCCCCTCTTGCAGGATTGGATTCGTGAGGACCACATACAGCTTGACCTGCTGTTACCAGATGGCTAGGTCCATTTTGCTTCCCTGATGTACAGGGGCTCAACTTCCCCAGAAGAGGTCACAGGTATTGTTAGACATGCACAAACAGGGCGTCCAGATCTTGTTCCTACAGGAAACACATTTTAAGGCCGCAGCCACACCCCCATGCCCTCCAGATATTATGACACATGGTTCTTTAGCCATAACCGCAACGTAAATCCCTTGGGTGGCGATGGCGTACCAAGGCCTTGCCGTTTCACCACTCTCTCACGCAGGCTGACACTGACGGTAGAACCTGTTTACAAGGCACCATTATGGCAAAACTTCTCACTCTGGTGAACGTGTATTCTCCTAATCATGACCCTATCTCGTTTTTGCTACGTCTTCTCGCAAACTACGGATTTGCTGAGGGTTGGTATTCTGGGTGGAGACCTCACTAACGCTTAATCCAGATATTGATCATCTCTAAGCGCAGTTATTCTCTCGCAATAAATTAAATAGCTAAAAGTGAAACTCCAAGCTATGCAACTTTTGATGCATGGCGCGGTTTGCACCCCGCAGAGAGGACTATACGCATTATCGGCCTTCACAAATCATATAGTCGGATAGACTACTTTCTAGTCACGCATCCTCTTAGACTGGAATCCTAAATCTAGCATAGGAACACAACTTTGGTTTGACCATTGCCCGGTACATCTATCCCTAACCATCCTGCACAATTAAGGCCTACCTACCTGGAGGCTAAATGTAACCCTTTAGCAGACCCAGTAATCAAACAAGATGTTGCACGTACTATCGCTGAATTTCAGATCAATCACGCACATGACGACCACTTCCCCTACCATCCAAGTGGGAAACACTCAAAAGCATAGATCAGAGGCGTTTTAATAGCTCACGGCTCTCGGCTTGAAACGTGCCCGCACCGCCAGAATTACAGCTCTTATTGCTGAGATTCAGGCTCTAGAATCCTCCCACAGAGCCTCTGTGACGCGAGGTCTTCCAGAAATTACTGACCAAACGGTCAGAACTTCGTGGCATTTATGACCTATCCTTTTTGAAACACGTGACTTGCCTAACTCGCTCCTTATACCAGTATGGCAACAACCCAGCCGCCTTCTGGCAAGATCTATTAAAGCAAAAACATCTAGAACGTACATTCCTAAGATTAGTGTGTCCCGAGTAACACTTCACATCTACAGTCAGATATTATGTCACGTTTCATAAATATTATTCTTCTCTCTACAATCTTGAGGGAGAATAATGTTCCCACTATCATCCCCCCCCCCCTCGGAAATATTAGAATATATTGAGAAGACGGCGTACCGTCTATCTCTCCACAAACCCCTGCATGAATAGCTCTACCCATTCTCCCCTGAGGAAATCTCTGCAGTCGTTAAATCTCTTCCAGCAGGCAAGAGTCCTGGTCCTGATGGGTTCACGGCTGTATTCTATAAGGAGTTCCTATCAGACCTTTCACCGATCCTATCACATACATTTAATTCTGTATCAGACTCTAACAACCATTCCCAACAAAACGCAGAAGTAACAATCTCATTGATCCTCAAACCAGACAAAGATCCATCACAATGTCCAAGTTTCGCCCCATTTCCCTCATCATGTTGATTTAAAATCTTGCCAAGCTCATTGCGAATAGACTGAGTTCGCTAATCCCTCGGCTTATTCACTTGGAGCAGGTGATTCGTGCCATCTCGAGTAGAGGGGCAGGGACAACACGATCAAAACGCTTTCTCCTCATAGTTACGCACAACGCACACAACCCTTTTATCTCTCCTCTATAGATGCCGAAAAGGCGTTCGATCGCTTAGACTGGCAGTTTATGAAGGCTACTCTTCAACAGATAGGGCTACTCACTTTCCTCTCCAAATCTTTTAGCACTATACGACAAACCATCAGCCAGATCCGCATAAATGGTGATCTGACTAACTCTTAACATTTTCAATGGTACCGCACAGGGGTGCCCCTTTCCCCATTTCTTTATATACTGTGCATGGAACATCTTGCTAATGCCATCCGCAACACATCCCAGCATTTCAGGGTGTGTGTGTGGACAACAACACCACAAAATGGGACTTTTTGCGGATGACATGTCTCTCTATATTCTAATCCCAAAACAGCTTTCCCTTCTCTTCTCTCTTGAATTTAAACTTTTACACCCATAGTAATTTTAAAGTCAACCTAACTAAATCTATGGCTTTAAATATTTCCCTACCAGATAGCAGGTGGATCATCTGAAGCATAAGTTCCACATTCATCTGGGCCAAGAAAGTATTAAGTACCTCGGGATCCATATCCCGCGGAATTTCGACAAGCTTTATACCTTAATTACGCCTCTCCTAGGCTGGTATTAGACAGATTGAAGACTTGGAAAACTGGTCTACACTCATGGTTTGGCGTATAGCCCTATTGACAATGGACATTATGTCTAGATGTTTAACCTATTCCAAACACTTCCTCTATCTCTACCATCACCCTTCTTCTCCAAATACGCTCGGCATTTCTCCGTATGTTTGGTCCCCACCCACGGCCCGCATACCCTTTAAAACTTTGTTCGCAAAAAATCCGCAGGAGGTCTAGGTCTTCTGAAATATAAAGATTTATATGGCATCACACTTGTCTCACATTACTGACGCCATTATACTGCAGGCACAACAAGTTGTGGGTCCAAACTGTTTGACTCAATTTCACATATCCCCTTATCCTCTCTGCCTGGATCTCCCCAAGCACGCTTTAATACGTACTCCCCGTCTGTTTCTAGGCCTCTCTTCTCTCATATTTGGGATGCCTTGTGTCCCAGCACAAATTCTCGTCCTATTTGGAACCTCTCCACCAAATAATGGGAAACCCAGACTTTCCGCTTGGTATGGGCAGGAGTGTTAGCATGGAGGAGAGGATCTCTGACACTGCTTTCACATGTGAATGCAGTCGCTGCCTCCCTACAGGCCCACCCTTCAGCTCCAGAGGCCGTTGCTCCTCGTAAAGTAGGGAGCCAATGGTTCTACTCCCTGCAATTACAGAAGTACCTGAAACATGTTCACAATATAGGAGCCCTCTTAGGGACACCACTCCTTCGAGGATTTCTGCACTCTACGCCACCACCCTGCCATCGTTTGTCCGCAATCTATGACATTGTGCTTTTCGGCTATATATTGTGATAGCCGAATATGTTGTGCATGGGAAGGGACTTAAACTGCCAGTTGTCCGACAGGGAGCTACTTATTCAATATATACGCTCTCACATTCTCTCAGTTGTTCCAGTACGGCCCAGGAGCGTTAGCTATAAAGTTTTGGCCATGTGTATCGCTGCCCTGCCACATTGCATAGGTTTCTCCGTCGGTGTCTAGTATGTGCTGGAGATGTGGTAGCGCTGAGGGCACACTGTTACACCTGTGGTGGCATTGCCCTACAATCTCGCACTTCTGGAACCTCATATTTTGGCTTTATAACAAACTCACATTGTCTACAATACCCTGTGATCCTCGCATTAGCTCTGTTGTCAGATTGCCGGGGCCTGTTTCTAGATCCAAGCGTGGTTACTCCGCTTTTTCCTCATCGCAGCACGGACGTTATCCCTCGTCATGGAAAACATCACCGTTCCCTCCTTAGAGAATGGGCGGACGAAATGGAAACACTCAGACCAATTGAATCCTCCATAGCGCACCTCAGAGAAGAATCTCTGTGCACAACGACACATGGGTTGTGTGGACATTGTTTATTGATTCAGATGACTTCAGAAATGGCTAGAATGAGTTACTCCTAACAATAAGACCTCTAGACTCCAATCTGCATATCTACATATTCACACTGCTCCCTTTTTCCTTCTCGTTGCCCTTTTTTCTTTTCTCCCACTCTCGCTTTCTCTTTCCATCCTTCTCCCTCATGGGGTATATCCTCTCCCTCTTTCAACCTTACCCCTACCATTCTCTATTTCTCCATCTATATGTGTCCTTACTCCCCCCCCCCCCCTCCTCCCTCCCCTCAGTTGCTTTGTAATGTTTTTATTTTGTTTGTACTATTGATGCCATTACATTGTGAAGCTCACACTGCCATATTGACAATACATTTGAACAGTTGATGCTAAGCTCTTGATGAAACCTCATTGAGATGACAATGTATGTATGATGTCGTGCCTCCATATCTCTCAATAAAAATTTTATTGTTTAAAAAAAAAAAAAAAAGTTTGTATCCAGCAAAAAAACAAATGATACATTGTGTTTGTGCCATAAACAGTCAAACATATATAAAATCTGTGTAAAGTATGTACTTTCACTTTTTAAAACATAATTTTATGAAACATGAAATCTTCACTAAACCTGTTTTGGTGGACAAAAATCACATTCCTGTTTTTACCAACAAGCTACAGACATTTAATTGGGCAAACTTTAAATGTGTGTGTATTTTAAGAGGGCAAGCAGGGGCTGCAGCTTGTTAATTAAGTACTTATTTATGTCCCCTGCTGTGCAATAAAATTTTTTCAAAGCAATGCCTGTCCATATTTATTTTTAAACTTTTGTTCCCACTTTTTCAATTAAAGAGATTTTTTTTGTCCGCAAAAATGGTTTGTGAAATTCCCACATATTATTTTGCAGCTCTCAATAGAGAGGTACAGACTAATTAAAATGTTTTCAGAATACTTATGAATGCGCGGCTGGTCAAATTGTCAGTCACTTTATTTTCTTGAGATGCGCCTCTGAAATTAATTCAAGATATACCGTGTCTTCAGAATAAATTGCCATGAAAAAAAAAAGAATGGGTATGAATATGTGAAAATATTTCAGTACCAGGCTAGAATGAATAGATACTATTTTATTTATTTAGCAATTAAAGTATGATTGCATGATTTAATATTAAAGAAATCAAGTGACTCATAAGAAATTACAATGAAGAATGTTGTGTTATATTGTTTGGTATACTGGTGCCAGAGTCGTTTTCATTTACACACAGATTTCTTTAAATGTTAGTGGTTCTTTTTCAATTCTCTTATATTTTTTCATGAATGATGATATTTTATTTAATGAACATAAAAGAATTTGCTATTCTATGCATTGAAACCTATACTTTTGTAACTGTGGAGAGCAATCTCCGATACCTAAGCTTCAATAAAGCTTATTTTGGAAAAAAAAAGAAACCTATACTTGTCATTTTGATTACCCAAATTGCCTATTTGAGATGGCAATTCACCATAAAATAATTGAATTGAACTAGTTGTATTTTTTAAATCAAAACTCACATATGTCTCACTAAATTGAGCATTCAGGATTAAATCCCTATGTCTAGAAGGCTACAAGCACAAACCATGCCGAGACCAATCTTTATCTGCCTTGAGCAGTCAAATGGGCATTGGCTAGTTTCATAGTCTCCTCCCTAAAGAAGACAGCCAGGGCGAAATATGTTGGAGGTGGAACCGTGATTAACTATGCCTACTGTATATTCCCATTTTCATATGTTCTTAATGTATTCAGGGTCATCCATAGACTTGTGTTTCTGGCTATAAACCTTGACAGTGTTTTATTGTATTTAAAGCTGACCTACCACCAGGAATTTATGTTTTCATGAATGGCACTAGAACTGCCAATAATAGGGAGGAATGCAGTGAAAAAACCCAAAAACGTACATGTAATGAGCAATTAAAGAATATAATCCGGCAGCTCTCCTCACTTCCTGGTTCATTGTAGGCAGAAATCGGGCAGGACATCACAGGAAGCTTTAAATTCACAGTGATCTGCTTTGAAAATTCCCATAGAAGATCTCTGAACGCCCCCAGTGGCCACCCGCAATATTGCACCCCCATGTGTTTCATGTGTTGGCTTCCACGAACCAGGAAGTGAGGGGAGCTGTGTGGTAATCTTGTTAAATTGCTCATTACAGGAAAGTTTTTGAGTTTTTTACTGCATTCCTCTCTATTATTGACACTTCTAGTACCATTCATAAAAACATAGATTTCTGGTGGTAGGTCCACTTTAAGTCCTATATGATAATAATGACTTTTTAATGAATTATAGGAGTATAGGAGTGCCTCAAAATCCCTAACTTGATGTCTTATTCATTGACTGGTGGACTTGTTCCCCTGTGTCAAGTGGAATAAGTTCTCTTCACTTATGATGTCCATTACCTTTGCCTGTTAGACAGATTAATGGTCAACAAGAAGAATAGGGAGCAATTTAGACAAACCTTACAATCTCAGATTATTGTTGGTAAATCAAGTAGTAAAACAAATATCCTACAAAGAGCAACTTCCTGATTAATCGTTAGCAATCAGGTATGAAGTAAGGTATGTCTTCCTATACCTTAATGTCGTCTGCCTACCCCTGCAATTGCACGACCCTGCACATGTGATAACTATTTTATGGACCTCTATGGGGGGAATCGAAAGACATTAAGTATGTTTGATGGGGTTTTACACTCAATGGGGTGTAGTGAGAATAAAAGAAATTTCTGCTGCATCTCAGTCTGTTTTTTACAAAGGTTTAGTAGTTGTACATCACTTGTGACAGATTTGTTTCAAGTGAATTTGAAATGACAGCAAAAGAGCCCCTAAATAGTTTAATATTTTAAGAAAGATAAATAGAGGACTCAATTCTGCATCTGCACAGTCAATTTAAATAATAAGTGCATTTATAAAACAAAGTAGCTCCTTTAATAGAACTAGGCACATCAAACAGATAAAACCTGTCACTGTCACCTTTCCTCATCTTGCTTGTTAGAATCATTTTTGGATCATCGAGGATTCTGCCTGACTGTACATATTTTATTTGGTGAAATAATTTGTGGATATCTCTGTTGCTTTAATAATGAAAAGCAATTTAGTTCGAGTTTAGTTTTTATATCAGGTTAGCAAAACATAAAAAGATATAAAAACTATAAGTTTTGGCTCAATTTAATATAATGTTTTGTCTTCCCCCTGGATCCTACACCACCCCCACCCATGAATTTACTAAAAACCCTCTAATTGTCTACTGTTTTGGGGCTCTCCAAGGACTGTACATTGATTATGAGGACCAAGGCTATGGCTATATATAATGAGATCTTTAACCAATAGGAGCCTTGTTGGTTAATAACAAATACATATGGTCTGCAAATCAATGAGTACCCATTAAGAAGTTGCACATGGATCAATTCAACCACACCACCATACTACTCTACCTTATGATCTCTGAGCTGCCATGGATGCCATCATTTAAATACTATCCTACTACAAAGTTTATGTCTTTGTTCTCTCCTTCGAACTATAGTGTGCTTCTCTAGTCATTAAACCCCGCCCATAGATATATTGATTCTTCGCAGTAGTCCCGTACGATCGATCGTTCTGCAAACAAATGCTGCCCCAGTTGATGATTGACCGAAAAACTTAAAAAAAAAAAAATAAAGGATCGGACAGTCATCTGAGAGTTTGGTCTTGTTTGTGTCAATCGTTCAGGATTCAAAGTACGTTGATGGAGTCCCTTGATTGCTTCCCTTGTGATTAACCCATTAGCCCAAACTTTCTTGATCAAACACTCCAACCAGCCCTTATTTCCAAAACAATGGCCATACTTTTCAGAGAAGATGTCTGCCAACAATGGATGATCTTATTATCCAGAGAGATCTATCATTTATTGTTTTAATTTTGGAGCCTGTAATACTCAAGCTATTCTTATATGAAAAAGGTTTTAAAAGGAGAAACAAAACCACAGGGGTGAAAGAGAGGGTAATGTATTTTAAGTGACCCAATAAAATAGTATTATTGCAAACATACAAACACGTGCAGGGTACTTTCTTTTATCTATGGACGCACTGAAATTATAGTTATCTTAACTAAGATTATCGCAAATGAAATCTTCATTAACCAAAGGAGATAAATCTTTATATGCTATTCTATAGGGCTTTATTGAATCATAATTGCATGGCATCTTGGCTTTACATATTGCAAAAACACTTGAAGACTCTTTAAAATAGCCTTGAAAATCCTTTCAGACATAACTGTTTATGAAAACAGTTTTACAGCCTTTGATGAACTCCTTTAACTGTTGTTCAAATGCTGCTATAAAATGAACAAGCAGTAAAGGAGAGAGGGTTCCTTTGACAGTTTGTATTGGTGTACACAAAATAAATTATAAAAAACAAAGAAGTATGTGTGACAAAGCAAGCCAGGTCTGCTAGTTCAATAAGTTTTCCTTCTTTTGTTTCCCATTAAGTGTGCAAGTGGAATATTAACATAGGTCACCAGCTAAACTGCTTTATGTGTTCTGAAAGTGAACCTGTACTAGTATACATGACACCATATTAATCAAAGGGCTCATTAAGCAACATAAGGTGCAAATCTGTGCATGTGTTTCCCATGTAGTTCATATCACATCACTATGAGCAACATTCCACAACATTAGCAAAACGCAACAAATCCTATATTTTGGACACCTCCGCTCATTTAAAATGAATGGGGTGTCCAAAATAAGTGTCCAATACGGTTTTGCCACATTTTGGCCTGTAGTAGATATTCTGATGTTTCTTTGCAAAGGGGCAATGGATAGTTCACCTAACAATATAAAATTTTATTATAAGATGGTTTAAATGTACATATTTAGCAAAGTCTTTATTTGAATCACTTTTTTTCTCCAAAAGCTCCCCTCGCTTCAAGTGCTCCAGGCTGTGGGTGGATCCTCACTGTCCTCCCACATAATGGAGAGCTACAGGGTATGGATTGTGCTAAATCATAACAGACTTAAAATTGCTGCTACTGTACAAGTAGGCTGTAGTATAAGAATATAATCCTATCAGTGTCCAGGAGAGACATGTGGGTTACCCTGTCAATATGACTAGATGTACCTTCCGGTGTGATGTGGTTTGAAAGGGTTCAACCCTCAGGGTCCAGTCTATGGCACTCTCCATAATAGAGCAGGAAGTGAGGTAAGACTTATGGCTTTGGCCCAGTTGTTCATCTTCTTTGACACGCCTCTTGAGTCCTTATGCCTAGCACTGCTGGGAAGTATACTAAAGGTGGGCATACATGGTTTGATTGTTTTGTTTGATCGACTTAAAAAACAATCATGTTAGGCAAATTGTATAACAATCAGTGATCAGAGATGTTAGTAAATTCAGTAGATTTTTTAAATATCTGATGGGTTTTCTTGATATTTCAATCGATTTTTATCCAATGGTACTATGGGACATGTGCAAATTCACAAGCGATCTACTCCTTTCCTAAAGGTTGCCAAACACGGGTCGATTTTTCACTAGATTTTTGACCGATCGATCACTGCGTGCGTTCACGAGATCGATCGCCAATCAATCGGGTTATGTCCGAAATTGACTAAAAATCAGATCGTGAACCGACATGTTGTTTTTTTTAGGTCGATCATTTGGCAATCGGAGTACGTTGGTGGACCCATAGCCCTATGTAGCAGCCTTTCCGATCGATGAATTTTGTGGAATAGGACAATTTGGAGATCGACTCATGTCCAAATTGGCCACAAATCAGATTCCCAAGGTGGTGTTGCATCGATTCCTGTTATGATCAATTGCCGATTCCCGATCGTCTGGAAGGATTGGATCAGGAATTGATCTGGAATTGATCGGTGACAAATTAGCCTGTGTATGGCTAACTTTAGATTTGTGCACTTACATTATGTTTTTGTAGTAATCATTTAAAGTTTATGTTTCAATATATCGCCGCAGCATTTCCGAGGTTTCAGAACCGCCCTTTCGGCGTCATCAGATGTATGTATAAAATAAGCTTTTAAAATATGCAGTTTTGTGCAAGCCTGATGAAAGGTTTTCTCTGAACACTGAGTTCAGCTTTGAAGATGCATAAAGTTTCCAATAGTCTACCAAGTTGCTGATTAACAGAGTGGAAATGTAAGGAAACTTTTTAAATAGCAGTAATTACCAATACTGATCTGCTGTCAGATGCCAATCCCTGCACACCATAAATTAAAGTCCAAAACTACTGGATTTTTTTGTAATGACTAAAAATGACTTTAAATAGCAAAATAAAAATACAGGTGAAACTGACTTTGAACAAGTAACATACCTCACTGAACACAATGGTTGCTTCAACAAATTAGACAAGTCTTGGGGATAAAATATGTAATTACCATTCACAAAGTAGTAGATCACTTTGCTGCATTTGTGCAATATAATTGCTCTTGTAATTAAAGAAAAATGGCGGCATTATAGATTAGAGTTTGAACGCTTGCAAAGACTTTTTGGGGTTGAACAAGATATTCAAGCAATTGTTTCCTCAGAATTTCAAGTGTTTTTCAATTGTGAAATCGCCAATATCATAATAACTAATAGACCTCAGTAGTACTGGCTCAACTCATTATATGACTACATCATCAATTGTAGTCAATAGAAAGAAAAAAATAGGGTGTAATGGCAACCCTCTATGGACTCATAGGGGCTGACATGAGGCTTTAATGACACATGATTTTTCCGAAATCTTACTTGGTTAAAAATACATGATTTTATTGATACATGATTAAAATATTTAATAAAATTTACAAAGAAGAGCTTGAATTAAAAAAAAAATTTTTTACATGCTACAAGGGGTGAGACACAAAAAATAACTGTTACACTGTGGCTGATCATTACCCCATTGCTTTATAACCATTGTAGTCAATAGCTATCTAAAAAGAAGTATACTCCTTGAGCTGGTCATAGACGCTTAGATTTCCCAGAGATCAATTTGTTAAACAATTGTGACATGCGATTGAGTCTTCAATCATTAGTCATATTGATCTATGATGTAACTAAAAATGGGCTACACAAAGAAAAAGGTGTACGAAAATGATGGAAGTGGAATCAGACCTGTATGGGTCTATCGAAAGATCGAAGCGTCTATGGCCAGCTTTACATAGACAGATCATGTTTTATCACAATAGAACAGATGCCATTGAGACATCTGATGGCTTACTGGCATTGAGTTTTGATGGTGACAAGAAATGGTAGGGTTTTATTAAAAACCAAATTCCCACAGTGCTTGAGGTTTGTACTACAGTTACATGATAAAGAAAAGCCCCTTATAAATTACTGGAAATAAAAAAAATAAAAAAAACTTTGTTGCCTGGACATCATGGATGAAATGCTCACAGTCTGTAATAAATTAACTCAGAACTTTGCTTCACCAGTCCAAACAAAGCAGCCATTTGTCTGAATAGCCACACTGAGCTGTGAGTTATATTTCCACAACTGCAACTTCATTCATTTGCAAATCATTCTGCACATTTAATGCTCAAGTTTTAAATATCTTAAGAACCAATAAATAAAGTGGATACAGAAAAAAGTCTGAAAGCTTAAATGGTGATTCAATTTTTTTCTGCTGTGTTCTTTTCCCAGGGTAATTTTTACCCCTATATTGAGACCTGAGTAGCATCACAACTTTGAAAAAAAAGCTTTATACATTTAAGGGCAAAGGACTTTTCCTTCGCTCCACAGCTGTTGCTGCAGAGTTCAAACTCTATCTTTAACAGGAAAACAAAAAGAAATGTAATTATTTGTTTCTGTTTCTTTGGCTATTACTAGTTAACTTAAGGCTAAATATACACTGTACACCGCGCGGAAGTCAATCGTCTGCGAGCAGCTGCAAAATAGTGCAGGTGTTCACAGGTTATGCAGCCTGAAAACCAACCGGTGGACGCCTATTGTTGCATCCATTGGTCGCTTAGGTTTATGGGTCATTTACCTGGTGGTTGAAAACTGCCAGTGTAAATGAGCCCTTAAGTTACATACAGTACAATCAACGATGGAAATTAAATTTGCCAATATGGACATTAGGTCATGCTCTGAAGCTCTTTTTGGATGTTTTTTCTACCTGATTTTTAAGATGTTTTTCATTTTAAGGGAAAAACTACTTTTATGATTTTCTTTTATTTATTCTTGCAGGTGTTCAATACACCTCTAGAAGTCCAGGATTTCAGATAGCTGTGTCAAAGATAAATCAATTCAATTCACTATGATAAATCAATTCACTATGTTGTATACTAGATACTACACTATATAGACCTATAGGGGATAACTGGTTCTCTCCACGATCACATTCACCTATACCCTTGTGACACTCTCCTTAAGACACTTATCATTCATCTAGCCCCTTCATTACTCACCCCTTCATCATTTCACCTTTATCATTATTATATACCCACATAATATTATAAACCCACAACACTATAGTCTTATAGAAAAGAGTGTCGGTAGACCACACCGACAAAGAGGTGGCCAACCTCTGGGACTTTCATGGCAATCGAGTGTTGAGTCGTAGTGGGGTCACTATAGTCTCTTCCTCACACTATTATCTGCATGTATTATTTGATTAGATTTTTTTGAGTTGCTCTCACATTTTTTCACCATATATTTTTTCTGATTTATACACCCTTGCACACTTACCCAATCACAATATTAATAGCTATTATAGCTTAACACAGCACCCAATCAAAATGGGATGGTATTCACTTGTTTGTTTCACTTATCCTCGGTGGGTTCCCCTTGAACACTCAGAGTATGGACCTCAATAGGTTTATATCAAACCTTAAAATCAGGTCGACTCCTTGTGTGCAGGTTGTTTTTGGTTCTGCCAATCTCCAGAGCTCGTTTGGCCCCTTGCTCTTCATCCATGGGTGCCCCTTGAGGGGGCTGTGGCTTTTTTTTTGTTTTTCTCAATGATTGGTCCTCTGGTATTTACTAATGTAAGTAATCTTACTTCATACATGTGGACCGGTATACTTTAAAAAAAAAAATTTTGAAAAAAATTTGAGATGCTAATTGACTCCCTCCGCTGTTTTGTGTCTGTCCTCTGTTGGTGTTGTTGCTGTTGTAGTCGTTATAGATCCAAACTGGATAAAGGCCCACCCCCTGAAGAAGTACATACACATTGGGGTTTGATCCTGTTGAAACAGGATCTTTATTCTGATTTAATAATTGTTATAATTTTTTTTTTGTATTTACTGTATATGTTTTGTGTATTTAATACCCCGGGATACTTTTTGGTGTCCCATCTGCCAACATTGAAATGTCTTATGTTTTTAATGTTTGCCTTAATTAAACTGTTATGAACACTTCAGGAGTGGCCGTTAAAGTCCCCTTGCCCCTGAGTTTTTTCTTGGGGGGAATTTAATTTAGTTGTGGGGTTTTCCATTTTCCTCACTTCTTATTGGGTAGTCAATAATGTTGATCATAAATTTGTGAATCAAGAATCTTTATTGATAATATTGTCAGTTCGAGAATTTGCAGATCTAGTGCTACAACTTCATAATAGGAACATTAGAGATTTTTTACATCAGTACCCAGAACTACCGTGAATTCAGTTTGCGATATGCGCATATACAAGTGCCAATTTGTGCAATTAAGGTAATAATGAGCAGAGACCACAAACTTATTGGGAATAGAAGATATTTGCAAATACAAATATTGCCTATGCTGCTCATCACTACTTGTGGTCGAGTCTACAGGGTGGGCCATTTATATGGATACACCTTAATAAAATGGGAATGGTTGGTGATATAAACTTCCTGTTTGTGGCACATTAGTATATGTGAGGGGGGGGGGGACTTTTCAAGATGGGTGGTGACCATGTTGGCCATTTTGAAGTCGGCCATTTTGAATCCAACTTTTGTTTTTTCAATAGGAAGAGGGTCATGTGACACATCAAACTTATTGTAAATTTCATAAAAAACAATGGCGTGCTTGGTTTTAACGTAACTTTATTATTTCATTAGTTATTTACAAGTTTCTGTTCACTTGTTCACTTATAAAATGTGTTCAATGTTCTGCCCATTGTGTTGGATTGTCAATGCAACCCTCTTCTCCCACTTTTCACACACTGATAGCAACACCGCAGGAGAAATGGTAGCACAGGCTTCCAGTATCCATAGTTTCAGCTGCTGCACATCTCGTATCTTCACAGCATAGACAATTGACTTCAGATGACCCCAAAGATTAAAGTCTAAGGGGGTCAGATCGGGAGACCTTCGGGGCCATTCAACTGGCCCACGATGACCAATCCACTTTCCAGGACACTGTTTATCTAGGAACGCTCGGACCTGACACCCATAATGTGGTGGTGCATAGTGATGGCCGAACTGCCCGCACCTTGAGTGGGGTAGTCTCTAGTAAGTAACCTGTTATCCATGTAGGATTGTGAGGATTTTTATAGTACTGTTCCCACATTAGTTGTGGGTATTTACACTCTGGGCTTTGGGACTGAGGTGAAGAATCTTTTTCAGGTCAGTGGAAGTAACATTTATGTAAGGGCATAAAAAAGCAGAAAGAGGCACCAATAAACATTGTATAAGTAGGTTGTTTTGAGCAATAAGTTAAAACAATGTCTTACAATATCAACAATAAAAAAACAATATCTTTCTTTATTTTTATTTTACAAAAATTACCATTCATTGAACATATAAAAAAACATGTCCATACATCCTCACAAATACATACACATGCTTACTTAACACTTGTTTTCAAAATTCCTCTCCTCTTCCTCCCTTACCATCTTAACTAGACAGCCCCTCACTGCCACCACCCCCTCCCCCCAATGATATTTCACTATGCAATCCAAACCTCACTACTTATTTTCTGTTTCCCTTATATTTTCTTGCCACTGGCCCATTTTTCTGATGTGTAATGCACCTAGGAACACAATCACTAGCAACACCAGATATCCAGTTAACAGGCTCTATTGGGTAATCCAGAAAACAAGTCAAGGGTCATATAGAAAGGGCAGTCCAAGAAAGTTCGGTACAGATATTTTAGGCAGGAGGCATGGTCAAGGACAGTCAAAAAGTCAAGGCAAGAAGAGTTCAAGCAAAATCAGGCCATCTCACTGCAGCAGAAAACCAAAGCACACTGCATGTGTTGAACACATCTATATGGTCTCTTAGATGCTATTTGACCCAAAACTGCAGAACAGATTCCTCCACCATAGCAGGGATACATGCTTTGCCCATGATGCCTGCTGCATAGGCTCCTTCGGCTCCTTCTGCGATTCCTGGGATCAGCAATGTGGGATTGCCAGCCAGGTAAGCACCTTACATGTTGCATAATTTTCCGAACCCTATATGTTATTATATAGGACTAGTGATGGCCGAACTGCCCGCAAGGTGGACAGTTCGGTCGTGAACAAGCATGTTCGCCCTCCTTCTCGCCAGCGGACAGTACGGGTGTTCGACCCTCTATTCTAGCCCTCTATTCTTCCTCCGGTCCGATCCGCCCGTTCGCGGATGGACATGGCCGAAGTTCGGCCATCACTATATAGGACTAAGGTTTAGTGTTAGATTCAGAAGTATTCCATTATATGACATGCAAAAGTCATAGTATGAGCAATATTTTCTGTTGTTTAATATTAGTGACTCCAATATTTTTCCCTCAAGTTACCATTGCCGGACAAAAAAAAGGAAATCTAACCATTGCTCTATTCAAAACTATTAAAACGAAAAACAACCTTTGCCTTTAGATACCCATTACATCTTTATTAAATACATTAAAAGCTTGATGTACTTTTAAGAGTTAACTCACCATAATCATCACATGACTCAAAAAAACTATTTGTGATAATGAATATATCTCTTAGCTTCCTCCTGGGAAAAATCCTAGAAAGAAAAAAATAATAACATTGCATCTAACTGGCATTCAAGGTACTGATTAATAAAAACATGTGAAATGATGCTGCAGGGTGTGCTTTAAGTTTGTGATCCATTTTATTTCAGTTTTATTTCTCACAGCTTGTTTGAGAGTTATTGTGCAGCCTTTATCACTTTGTAGTTGGCAAGACTAAAAACACTTAAAAATATATTCATATTGCATTTTCATGTATCACTCAAATCTGTTTTCATGACCTAGAGCCTAGGTGCCCAACCTGCGGCCCTTTGGGTGTTCTTTGACGGCCCCCCTCAGTCTTCCACTTGAGGCCTCCTAAACCTAACTATTAATGCATAGGACATAGAAACTCACCTGTCTGTCAAATCGAAGGTTGTGTGCCTCATCTATATAATGAATGGCTTTGAAGCACATAACCTTTGATGATACACATGACACAAAATGTGCATTACAGTGTTCCCTAACGCTTAAAGTATAATTTTTTTAAATGTTGTTATCTAAAAAATTAAATATAATGTCTTCTAGCTATACATGCTGTAATTTTGTATCATTAAAAAATACTTATACAAGTCAGTATAGATTGAAAATGTTATGTGCGGCCCTTAAGTGACGCACTTGTGGCCCTCCATACCAACTCAGTTGCCCACCACTGACCTAGAGCATACTCCAATTAGCTTTAGCATTAAAATAACTTTAATATTTCATAATATTGATGATCTGATTAGTATAGACCCTGGTAAAGGGATTGGATGTAGTAGGCACAAAGTTAACAGTCACTTCTTATAGTTGATTCAAGAAGAAAAGCAAGCAGAAGGATCGAAGTGACTTTGATTAGAGAAAATTGTTAGGAATACATAGCTTATGTCTTATCATCTATATGTATTGGCATGGATAAAAGTGCCTACTAAGGGCACACGTGCATTAGACCAAGACAATAGTGCAACAGAGGAAGGTGATCTGGTCTGGTAAATCGCACACAGGCATAAGATAGATCCACTTCATATAGGTTGCACCTTGCAACACACAGTATTCACCCTTCAGGATATATAAATGAACTGTTACTAGCAACTTCGTGTACAATACCACAGGACACTTCAGAGGTGTGTAGGTCTATATCTCAGTGGACCAGGGCTGTTTTAGTGGCACAAACATGAAGAAGATGGTCAACTGACCAGTGTATTCTTCAATATTTAGGTGAAAAATAAAAGTGGCAGAAAATGTGCTGAAAAAAACAACATAACAATTGTATCCTGGTCATGTTGCTCATATCTTAGTTTAAAAAAACAGGATTGTGTGAGGACCTAAGCATTACTAGGTCAAGTGCTGTATACCTTCAAGATTAGACCATTTGTATTCAGATGATCTTACTAAGGTATGAAAAAGAGCATATGGAAACATCTAAAAGTTATGTCAAGGATCTAAAGGCGCAGAGTTTGAGTCTGCATATAATTTGCATTTTTATGTCAAAATCTCATTAAGTCACCAACTATGGCTCCAAACACCTAGAAGCAAACTTTGAGAAGGGAAGGAATACATTTTCTTACTTTTCTTAAAATTAAATAGTAGATACAAATTTTTATATAGCCATTCAACAAAACTAAAAGCAACTATCATCATTTTCTTATATTTAGAGTAAAAGGGGCTAGATATAATATATTATACCTCTCTGGTGGCCCATGTTTCCTAATTTTACTCCAATCTCTCTGATGGTATTTTTGGAGTTTGGCTCAGGGTAAATCTTAGTAGTAAAGCAGTAATCCAGAGCCACACTTCTCTTTCAGTAATCCTTCAGTAATGTCCTCTGTTCTACTTCCTGGTTCACCTATGCCTGTCGGAAAATACAGGCAAACAGTGCAGCCACCTCCCAGCATTAATACTGACACCAGGGACGTAGGGGGTGCCTGCACATTTGCTTGTATTATCCAACAGGCATAGACCCTTCCCAGGCAGGGGAGGTGCAAAGTGGGCACTTCCTTTAAACTTATTCTGTCTCCTTTTTCATACTACTTAATGCAACCTAATAACAGACAAAATGGGACTGTCAGGGGGGTTATGCACTATAGACTTAACAAGCTAAAAGGCGGACTTTGATCTATTGAAAATAAGGACAATTTAATATTCGATTCAAGTAACAATCATGCATTAATCAGGGGTTGACATTCTAAGGAACATATAGTGACATTGAAAAGCATTACTTAGCAAGCTACTACTGGCTCTGCCAATTGTTCTAGTAAACAGAGTGAACCTGAATTGGCTGTGAATTACAGAAGAGCATTCTTAACAGTTTACTTCCTTTGTTGGTCAATGGGTATATGAGGGCAGTCCAGGTAAGCAATTTAATATTAAAGTGACCACATTTAAACTTTATGTCCCAGCTTGGTTGCTCAAAAAGTTTTGAGTTGGGGAACACATCACACCCCTTTTTAATTGTAAATGTCAAAAAAATATATATTTATGTTTGATATTTATGCTTGATTGTGGATCAGGCCAGCTTGAACGTAGGTCTAAAAATATTTGCTATGTTTAAAAAGCATTGAAGCAAAGTTATTATCAGAAGTGAGTTGGCAATTACAATCTTCATATACTCTTAACATTGGACTTACAAAAGATCATAAAGCTTTAAGAACTTTAAACACTTGTCTTTAATTTCGGCATATTTTTTTCTTCAGTTACCGTGAAAATATTTTATCTTCTTAATCACCAAATGATGCCCAGTTTCTCAATAATAATTTCGTTATTTAGATTCTTGTATATTTAAAAAAAATAGAGAATAGTGATGCCAGTTAGCACATTGGAATGAATTCTATGTTTTTAGCTTTTATTATAATTGTATCAACTTTAACAAAACAAAAAATAGAAATAAAATCAAATATATTGCGCTGTTTCATGCTAGGCTTATATTTATATTTTAATTGTTCATGCCTAGCTACATTTCTGCAAAAGAAAAATGTGATATTCTTGGATCGATCCTGCTTATTGTGATGCATTTTTTTATATAAATGTTTCCTCCTTCACATCACCCTCGCTATTATTCTGGAATTTCCATTCATTGCACCAGGAAAGAAGAAAGCCCATCATATCTGCATTTTTCTTTATCTTCAGCAATTACTTTTTTTATAATTCTGAAATGATTTGTGATAAACCAAGAGAATGGCGTTGAGACAGATTAAAAGATAATGATAAGGCATGTTTTAGTTGAAACAAAATCACTGTTCTATTTAGAAGAGTAATTTCAGCAATACATCTTGTGTAATGTTTTTAATCACTTAGCGATTACTTGTGTGGTGCTGTTTGATTCATTGGCATGTGAGATCTTGATTAAAATGGTTTTGACTTAGCTATTACCCTCATAGAGGCCAACCACGTGGCAATGCTATTAAATCAGATAGTCTCATTCCTAGTTAGAAAGACTTAAAAAAACAATACAAAAACTGATGTATTTCCATTTGTTTGGCATATTGTTTGTTAAATGCTTAATAAAAGTCATGTTTGGACTACCCATTTAGGATCATGATGGGTGGTAACTTTTAGATGTTCTAATATCTCTTGAGAGAGGCACGGAGACAAATTCAGAGAAATTTTTTTTACAACTCTAATCCCATAGAGCTATTAAGCTGGCCACATTCATTCTGCAATTGCTCGGCGAATTGATACGCACCACTTTGCCCAATCAGTTCGACCTTGGTCCCCATCTAAAGAAATGGCAATTGTATAGGTATTTAACATTATGTTGGTTCCCTGTTTGATCTTCATTTGTGACTGACTGATCCTGCTCGAAGAACTTGCACAGCGATGGATCGGAAATTGAATGAAATATCGACCCGTGTATGGCTTGCTTAAGTCCTTTGTATTCCATTGTGATTTTCTGCAGGCAACTTTAATGTTACCTGTCAATGTGCATAGAATATATACTGTGTTGATCGCCATTGTTTATTTCGAATATCGTCACTTCAAGAATCCTTGAATCTCGAATATAGTGCTATATTGTGAATATCCAAGATTTTTACATCAGTGGTGTTGATCGCGAAAATATGCGAATATGTGCACTTTTTATTGCCAGAATTTTTTTCACAATGAAGGTAATAATGAATGGAGATCACAAATTCTCGAATTTACTATTTTGTTGTGAATATTAGGCATGGATTCGCAATATTTTGCGAATATGAATATTGCCTATACTGCTTATCACTACTTACATTTTACTTAGCAAGGAGAGACATTTTCTCTCTGAAATACCTCTATTTACTGCTACTAATTAAGAGATGGTCAAATTGTTCGACTTGCTATCTTTGTGAGCTGATTGAAAATAGTATCATCACCAAAATTGCTGGGGATGTAGGGTTGGGGGAACATTTAAAAAAAAAAGTTGAACTCTAGCACATGTAGTTTTTGCATCAATTAAGTTCAAAATTAAAGTCGAAATTCCGATTTTCGAAATTTTGACTTGACTTTGAACTTAAATTATGCAAAAACTGTTTATGTTAGAGACATACTTTCTTTTTTTGTAGTATACCCCTAACCCTTCTCTACATCTCCAGCAAGTCTGGGCTTTACAATTAACTCAAAATCGTCTAAATGGTCAAATTTTTTTATTCGACCATCTCTACTAATTAATACTTGCAAGGGCGATAGATAGTAGATCCCTCTTTGTGGACTATCTATTCCCCTGTTGATTCTCTATCACTACTAAACAAAGTAGTGATGTAGGGGGAAAATCAAACCATTGCACTGGAAGTACTCAATATCAGTACATGTATAAAGAGTGGGGTTCCACCGTGGAAAAAAAGGCTCTGGCCTGTTAAATATTGATAATGATTTCTATTTGAAATCGGGGCAAATCACATTGACGTGTTTTCCATGGCTAACCCACTTCTGCAGGATGACTTTGTATGCGTGTTATTGTATGCGTCTGTTAAATTAATATAATAAATGTATATATAAATATATATATATATATATATATATATATATATATATATATATATCTACTGAAATTCATAGCACTGCTGCATCTTCTAGCTCAGTGGATGTTTTGCATGGGGACCCGCAGTCCCAATGCAAAGCAATGGACATCTACTGTGATTTATGATCATGTCAGTTATCCCTGTTTTAAAGCGGGATTGATCCCCTTGAAAACAGGGATGGCTGCATATGATATGCGCCAGTAAGATGTCAGTGAGTGCGCACGGTGCTTGAAGTGGCCATTGATCTATGCCATATCTATGCGTGTATAGACACCTTAAGGCCAGTAATATACAGGGTGGGCCATTTATATGCATACACCTTAATAAAATGGGAATGGTTGATGATATTAACTTCCTGTTTGTGGCAAATTAGTATATGTGAGGGGGGAAACTTTTTAAAGACCCCTTTAGACTTTTGTCTTTGGGGTTATCTGAAGGCAATATGCTGTGAAGATACGAGATGTGCAGTACCTGAAACTATGGATACTGGAAGCCTGTGCTACCATTTCTCCTGCGGTGTTGCTATCAGTGTGTGAAGAGTGGGAGAAGAGGGTTGCATTGACAATCCAACACAATGGGCAGCAAATTGAACACACTTTATAAGTGGACAGAAACTTGTAAATTACTCATGAAAGAATAAAGTTAAATTAAAACCAAGCACACCATTGTTTTTCTAGTGAAATTCCCAACAAATTTGATGTGTCACATGACCCTCTTCCTACTGAAAAAACAAAAGTTGGATTCAAAATGCCACAAACAGGAAGTTGATATCACCAACCATTCCCATTTTATTAAGGTGTATCCATATTAATGGTGCACCCTGTACAATCTATCATATACAAACACTGGCATGTACTTTTAGAAGATCCATATCTAAAAACCACACTGCCACAAAATGCACTTTTAGAAAGGGACACATAAAACATCCTAGACCCAAGCAAATAAAAAAACACCACCACGAAAACCATAGACAATAAAACAGTGAAATGCAGTTTTTGATGTCTTGCATTTAGATGACAAACATGTTCCATGATAGCAAACAAAAAAGAACTTCAAACATCCAAGATCACTAGTGACAAACATACAATGTTATAAACTGTCGCACCTGTCCATCGCTCATAGCTATGCTATTTTTTTTTTTTTAGAATTTACTTTTTTATTTCTTTTCTAATATACAATACAACCATATAGCTGAACATGATATTATAATGTAAATATTACATAACTACCAATAGAGAGAAAGATCAGAATAGTGATATTTTGCAATGCCTCTCTATTCTCTTATCATGTCCACCGCACCACCACCACCAACAACCCCCTTGAGAGAAAAAAAAACATTTAAATAGCTAAGCTATTTACCTTTTAGAGTCTACAGTATGTAGGAAGGATGACACAAAACCTTTGTGCAAGGATTAGCCAACACAGGAGAAATATCAGAAAAGGCTATAAACTACACAGCATATCACATCATTTCTCCATTGCTTACAACAAAAATGACACAGAACTCTCTGTTTCACCAATAGAACACATCAACCAGAAAGAACACAACCCATTTTATAAATGGAAAGCCCAGGAGAAATACTGGATGTATAAACTTAAAACACTCAAAATGAAATCAAGGAAATTATTGAATGATAAATCACAGATCAATCTGGACTTACTCCATGCGTTCAATGTGTATAGCTTTTCATTCAATACTTGATGCAAAATGTTTAAATTCGACCATTTCGAGTTACTTGCAAAGCCCCTGAACATGATATCATCACCAAACTTTCTGGAGAAGGGTTGAGGGTATACAAAAAAATATTACTCGAAATTCACAAAATTTAAACTTTGACTTTGAACTTAATTTATGCAAAAACTACATGTGCTAGAGCAAAACCTTTTTTTTCTATGTTCCCACAGCCCTTCTCTACATGTCCAGCAATTTTAGCGATGATACCATTTTTAAAGGCTTTGCAATAAACTCACAAGTCACAAGTCAGCAAGTCGAAAAATTTCAACCATTACTTTTCTATTTTGTCTATTTTTTTTATTCTTGGGATTTCATGTTTTTTTATTCACCATCTATTTATTTTGAATCATGCACCACCGTGTGTGGATTTCTCAACTTATTTTGATGTCTTGAACACACATGATATATAATATCTGCCCATTAATAATGAAATCAGAAGCATATGAATTTATATATATATTTTTATTATATTTCGTTAATCTAAGAGACACATACGATAATCTGTCATTCTGAAGAAGTAGCCAGTCAGCCACGAAACACGTCAATGTGAATTGCACCTGTTTGAAATTAAAAGCATTATCGATATTTAAAACGGAAGCCCTTTTTTCCCTGGGGAACCCCACCCTTTATATGTGTACGTAAATCAAGTAAAGGAACAGCACCACGACTCGACCGGCCTCAGTAATAGTGATGAGCGGCATAGGCAACATTTGTATTTGCGGCATGCCGCAAATTTTTGGGAAAACATTTGGAAAATATTCACATTTGGCAATATTCTTCTTATTGCGAATATCGGCAGTTTTATGCGAATTTCGCGAATTTTATATATCCGCGAATATATGTTTAACTTGCATTGAGGGGCGTGTTGAAAAAAAATTGTGAATTTTGGATGCCATCTAAGTGATTTTTGCGAATTTTCTAAAGTGCCGATTTTCGCAATAAGAAGAATATTCGCATCACCCCAATATTGGATTTAAAAACTGTTGATGGTCGCAGGGAGCGTTGCTAAGCTCTTGTTGCAGCCTTCCCATTTGTCCACTTGCATTGAGAGGTGTGTGTAATGGAAAAAAAATACAGAATATCCGGAATTGCGAATATTCAGCAATATATTCACCATCTTCGCGAATTTACGAATTGCAGATATTCGCGATTAATATTCGGAATCCGAATATTCGTGATCATCACTACTCAGTAACTCAGAGGCATCAAAAAGCAACCAAAGATAAGGAAGACACGCTGAATAGAGACGTGAACAAAATTTCTCTATAGGAACTACATCGCGGTTGTTGACACACAAGCACATGCTTGAGTCCTAGGAACTGAAAGTGTAAGTAAATATTCATACTCAAACACACCTTTGACCTTAGCTGATGCTTCCACCCGGTTGAAAAAGGAATTGATTCCTTTCTTATTCCTTTTTTTTCTTGTCCAAAACCTTTTGAGTATCCAATGGAAAGCACAAACCCTCCCCTAGATACTAAATATAAGTGGCACCCGGAGCTTGAGAAGTGAGTAAAGATGTAAATTTACACCTATCAGCAAACAGGACTGCAATATAATATGCACCCCTATATACAGCTGTATACTGAGCTGCATGCATTTTTCTGTCACCTACGGTTGACCAGTTTTGACAACTACCATACTAAAGGAAGTGATTGCTAAGCAGCCTGCAGAAAAATGCTGGCTGCTTTGCAATCACTTCCCTCATGTCTGGCCACCTGCTGAGCTTGAGCTCCATGAGTCAGAGAAGCAGAGTCAGAAGGAACAACTGCTTGTAGGCAGATATTCCCTGTGACAGCTTCCCCCCCTCTGCTTCCTGGAATTCAAGCTCGATTGAGCCACAGGCTCAGTGCTTGGCCCACCAGTAAACAGATTTTGAAAGCATGATAACCCACAGCCAAATAGTCTTTTGGCCACTGGTGCTCGCGTCATTGCTATGAGATGCTGGGAAAAAAATACAGTTATGTACATTTTACAACATAATAACTGTTCATTGAAATTCACCTCATTGTTGTTATTGGCTGATTGTTGCACATTGTTGTGTATCTTTACTGAAGATGTTGGCTAACTTTAAAACACTATTTGAACTCACACATATTCATCCTGGTTGGAAATCCTATTCCAAAATAATGGGGAATAATATGAAGCTGATCCACACTTATTATTCTTCTGACAAAACGTTTCAGAAGATTTGGATTGTGTCTGTCATTTTTATTCATCCCAAAATGTTTCAGTAAAGTTGACAGAAGGGTACTTTAAGTTCCTCCACAACAGACTCATCATAACATCCTACAATCTTCTGGAGCTGACTTGCGTTAAGAGAGATGTCTAGTTTGACTTTGTGAGTTATTGCAAATTTCAAACTTAATTTATGTAAAAACTACATATGCTGGAGCAATACTTTTTTCCAACTATTTCCACGACCCTTTACTACATCTCCAGCAATTTTGGTTCAGACTCACAAAGTCAGCTAGTTGAAAAAAATTTACCATCTCTACTCAGGAGTAGAGATGGTCGAATTTTTTTTCAAAAATTCGACCATTTCGCCGATTTCGAGTTAATTGCAAAGCCCCTGAACATGGTATCATCACCAAACTTGCTGGAGATGTAGAGAAGGGTTGGGGGTACACTACAAAAAAGAAAGTATGTCTCTAACAAGTTTGGTGATGATACCATGTTCAGGGGCTTTTAGCTCACAAAGTTAGCAAGTCGAAAAATTCGACCATCTCTACTCAGGAGCACAGTTATACTGAACCTTTGCCAAAATTTATATGGTGCAGCATTCATATAACCATTCAATGGACATAATTTTACAAATAGGTATAATGTCCATGTTTTAATTGAATTCAATTATGCAAGTATTAGAGTTACTGTGATTTTTAACTGAGTGTACAACTATTCTTTAAATGACAAAAATGATACACTGCAAATAGTTACAAATTATTCTTTTTAATTGAGATAAAAGAAACCATCAAAACTAAAACTTCAGGATGTGCCAGCTGACAAGTACTGGATGTGTCGTACGCTATGTCGAAGTTGTATTTTTCATATCCCTGTCCTTCTTTTCAATTAAATTACATTGTTTAGTTGGTGAGCCTTTTTTTTTTTAAATTGTCGTATCCCTTTATATTCAACTGTCAGAGAAAATGGCAATCATCTTAAGAACTGTCACAATGGCAATCAAATTTGATGAAGTTAAATTTTTTTTCTCCATCTCATTTTGTCTAATCTTCTGACATGGGACATTTAATATGGAAACTTCATGATACATTTTTTTTAGTTTAAAACAACCTAGATTGGAGGCATATTGCATGTTCATGTATAAAAAAATTGAAAATATATAGATTGTATTAGTATTTGGTATAAATGTGTGTTTAATAAAAAAAAATTTTATTGGACATGGTTAGGGTTGTAAAATGTTTCCGAGAAAGTGCAACATCTTATACATTTCCTTGCCAATTCCCTGAAAGAATTCCATCACAATCGCCTTGTTCATTTTCCATTTCTCCATTAGGGGTGGTGATCATTTTGCCGTAAACATTACATGTTCGCAGTCCGCCAGCCAGATGAACAAGTCCGCTGTTCGGTCCTTCTCCCAAACATCATAACGGAGACAAACTGTTACCCCTCACCCAACATTCAGATGGTGCAGTAGAAGAAAATATGTAATTTTACCACCCTTCAACGTGGGGTCCCCCTCCCAGGGCCTTACAGACCCCTTTAGGCAAGCATGGGAGGACATGAAGGGGGAGATAACTCGTTAGGTAAGGGTATATCTTTCCCACATAATGAGTCAGGCATTGTGGGGGCGGGAATGGGAGCTCATTAAGCCCCTTTAACAAGAGATGGTTCACCAGTCTACCACCCTTTTGAATCAGTACAGAGATCCCAAGGACTGCAGTAAGAGTAGAAGTAAGAGACCAGGCAGAGAAAAATAATTTTATTAAAATGTTTACCTTATAACAAAGTTACCTGAAAAGTGTGTACTTCACCGTTGTAATCCATTCCTTCCCAGAAAGGGTCAAGTGTCTCATAAAACGTCTCTTCCCTGGAGCTCCACTGATGTGTCTATGTCCCACTAAATCAGGCAACTTAATGAAGCTTTAGAGATGCTGGCTAGATTGATATCCACTCCACACCCCCTGATCTTATATATGCCTCCTTATTTTCCTTACAGCTTCTCAGACTGATAAAGTACCCTGGCTAACCAACACCCATTGTTAGACATTCATTTTCAAATACCTTACATCCTAGTTGACCAAGATTAATTTTTGAGTCCTTTAATCCCTACATAGACACTCATTCCTCCTTAACTGCTAGCTTACACTTACCCAACACTGGTTACAAAATGTTTTCCTGGATATTTCACCCCCTTTTTGATGCACAGCTTAATCACCTCTGCAGATCTACCCACTGTCAAAAGGCACTGTTTATGAGTAATTTACTTGGACATAAAATCAGTGAGGTATAGCAAGCTCCACACCATCACACAAATTTATCAAAGGGGTGCAAAATGTCAGCTGCATGGGAATGGTATAGGAAAGTGAATACACTTCAAATTAGCTCTTAAGCTGTGAATAGACGGTATGATGTACCGTCCATTCCTTTTCCTATCCTATGCAGTAGCAGGCAGCGTGATGACATCATCACGCCCGCCTGCTAGTGCCGAGAATCGGGTGCCACTCAGCTCTTTAGTTCGGCTGGGGGCAGCCGTCCCCAGCTGAACTAATGGGATCGGACTAAAATTTACCAACTGTGCGATTCGACAGGACGGCTGATTTCAGCACAATCCTTATCAGTTGCAGCCTCCAATTCCTGCACGACCCGATCCTTAAAAGATGCGGGAGCACGCACGGCATCGGATCGGGGATCCGATCGTGCAGGAATTGGACCGTGTATGCCCAGCTTTAGAGGTTAAGAAAATCTCTCTGTGAAGGTGAAATGGTGCATTTACTGGGGGCTCTCAGTTTTCAGGTGATCAGTGGATCAGGTTGTTGGTGGAACCACTGCGGTTGTCACCCATCTTCGGGAAGAGCTCTTATGGCAGTCACTGAATTTGCTCTTGTATGAGTCCCAACGTTTTAAGGAAAACGACTGGGATTAGCAGTGAACCAATCCCATAAATACACACTAACACAAATTCATGGGCAAGGTCTGTGCACTGAAAAGGCATAGAAAATTAGGACTTCATTATTAATACATAGATCTGAGGTGCTGCCTTGACTATTCAAGAGTGATTGATTATGTGAAAATCAGTGAAGCTGTTACCTGGCAATTGTTGAAGCAGTGAAATTAGACATTAACCTCCCTGGCGGTGTTCCCTAGTGTGATTCTGGGTTACCTATTTTGGTAAAATTTACACTGTGCCATACTCGAATGGTTTAGGCAGGGGATCTGCTGACTTCCTCTTGTGATGTCCGCCTGGTGATCACTTCTTGTTTACTTGCCAGTCTTTTTCACTTTTTTTTACCATTTAGTGCACCATAAAAAATACCAGTATGGTATCACTAGGGAGGTTAAACAAGAATATGGGATAGTCATTATTAGAGGAATGGCCGTTCTCTTAGTATTTGTTTTATTGTATGGCTAGGATTATCTGATCACGTTTAATTTTAATGTGCTATGTAGGTAAAACTAGGACCAGCAAATTAGAAAAATAAGAACCTGCTTATCAAATTAACTATATGCAATAAAATTTTGTCTTGAAGAACTTATCAGCTGTATCAATCATTGTTATGCCAAGGTTAGCATTGCGAACAACTGTGTTAATTGTGTTAATTGCACTGTATTCTGCAAGTCTAAAAAGAAACCTACAGGGTAAAAAATATATAAATAAAAATTTTAACTACACGTGTTTCCAAATAAAATTGCAGGTATCTGAAAAATTATTGGTGAAAAGGGGCATATGGAATTTGAAAACTCCTAGTCAAGACCTCAGTTTCATACACACATCTCTTGGCCAGAATATACTACTGTGGGCACCATAGCCTTGTTCCAAGTTTCACAATGGCACATATTCTCCTTCCTCACTTAAAAAGACAGATTCGACTTGTCATGAAACATTAAATGAAGAAGTTAAAGACTACAATATCTGTAGGCTAGAAATGATAGGGGTTACTAGATTATCCCAGCATGATTCTCTCTCTCTATTAGATGTTGAGTCTCATTGTCACATTAGCAATAGAAGAACTTTGTCCCTTAAACAATATGTCAGACTGGATGTATAACTGTACAGCCTGTTCTTCCCAGTACTATCAGGAAATGTCTACCAGATAAATGACTTTGCAGAACAAGTAGATAGGGCAAGCCTCTTACTTTTCAGCACAGCAGGAGTCTCTTCCTAAACTGATTTAGAAAGAAGTATATCTGGAGTCTGCAATTATACTCCTACCTTCTTGACAATATGAGGATTTGACCAGACCATTCTTAAAGATGAACAAAAATGCTGCAACTTTACGAATCTTAAGATCAGACCTTAAAATAGCCTACAAGCAGGTGAGTTTCAAGTTTCAAGCTAGAAGAAGTGATCTCCAGCTGAGAATGAACAAGTCTGTGGAATTCATTGTAACAGGCTGTCCATATAACTTTCAGTTAGAATGTAGCACAATAGATTTCTTGCTGCTTTTAATTGCATTGACAAAATTACAGGAGAGCAGCAGGTATGTGCAAATCTCAGTATAAAGGAGGCATTACAGCGGTATATCTTACATGGGCTGACACATGCAGCTTCCAGCTAGACTCTTATGGAGTTTAAAAATATAGAAGTGTAGAGTACAGTAGCTTATAGAACCAATAAGATTTTAGTTTGGTTAAGACAGAAAATTGAGAGATGATTGGATGTTCTTTATTGCTACAGTGTTAGGAAAGGTAGAGGAAACTGTCTACCTCATCGTGGTTTCATGTTCTCAATCAGAGCAGATGCCGCTCATATTAAACATGGCTAACCTCCTTGGAGTTCCATGCTTCTCGCAAAATTTTTTGTGGCACGAAAAGCCAACATACGGCATGCCGTGACTCCCCACCCTCCCCCCACTTCTCTTCACAACGCCGGCTTCTACAGCTCTGCTGGCTCAGGGATTCCTTCCAGCCCAGAGTCTTTGGCATCATAAGTGATGCCTGTGTGGGCCGGGAAAAACAGCGCCACCTCTATTAACATAGAGGTCTATGGCGCCGCCCCCAATGACTATGGCCCGGAAGGAATCTGTAAGCCTGCAGAGCTGCAGAAGCGCTTTATTTAAAAAACAAACACTAATCTAATGAATTCAAAAGCTTTAAGGAAAGTTAAAGGAAAACCTAATTTTTCAGATAAAGCAGCATGTCTGGTTTTAGTGTTCTACTTGCAAAAATCTGAAGTGGCAGTTTAGTACTTTTTAGCCTGAAACATAGTGAAATAAAAAATGTAGTATTGTATAACAACATGTCAGTTGCAACAGGCCTCACACTACAAGTTGTCTTTGATCCTTGAACTGCTTCAGTAAAACCGTGCCTTGTGTAGTGGCTTAAATGAAATGGTGGGACTCCATAATAGATGGGCTTTGCTTTATCAGTTCTTCAGGGCATGTTTGGCTACAAATGTTGGGCTATATAAGGTGAATCTACCATCACTTATACAAGTCATAAAGCAGTGCTTAATAAACTTCAGAGATCATAAAGCTAAGTCAAGGAGATGCCTTTGAAGGTACACATCCCATCATTGGCCTAGATACTTGAAACAAAGATATTTATTGAGTTGGACAAAGGCCCAGGTGCCCAACCTGTGGCCCCCGAAACCTAACTATTAGCGCATAGGGCATACAAACTCACCTGTCTGCCGAATTGAAGGTTATGTGCACCATCGATATAATCAATGGCTTTGAAGCTCATAACCTTTGATGATATTCATGACACAAAATGTGCATTACCACACTACAGTGTTCCCTAATGCTTGAAGTATCATTTAAAAAATGTTGTTATTTAAAAAAATGAAACATAATGTCTTCTAGCTATGCCTGCTGTAATTTGTTTAATTAAAAAATGCTTATACAAGTCAGTATAGATTGAAAATGTTATGTGCGGCCCTTTAGTGACGCACTTGTGGCCCTCGATATCAACTCACTTGCCCACCACTGGACTAAGGCATTAAAAGGTATCAGAGAGGGATGACAATATTTTCTGAAAAACTTTTAAATTCATTGGTTTGGGGTTTGTTTTTTTAAGTAGTGATGGCCGAACTGTTGGCAAACCGGAAACCATGTGTTCCAGGTACAGGAAGTGATGTCAGTGACAACATTTCTGAATTTGAATCTTCCGATGACCTGGACGAAGTTCGGCCATCACTAGTTTTAGGCAAATAATAAAAATTCAGGAAACCTTACTTTAAAAAATCACAACCATAATCCATAACAGCTTAACAGCTCCCTAAACAATTTTACATGTATATTTTTTATAAAATAGAAAGTAGAGTTCTAATGGAAAGAAAGTAAAAAATATTCCTTAAGTATAGGGGACCAAGTTTATGTAAGTAAAGCTTCCTTTAGAAAGCTATCATCGGCATTTGTACACAAGCCCCAGGAAGAGCTGACCGCTCCAGGTAATAATGAAAGTTTCCACACAGGAGAAAAGAAAATAACTCTTCACTCTTTTGTTCATGTCTAAAACTGGATTTCATTTTCCGTGAAGCCCATTGTGAAATAAATTAATAAATTAAGCGTTGTGCTTTTGATTGAGCAGCTACAACGATTGTTCATTTCCAATGATCCTCAAGAGCCATAATTAAAAATAATGTTACCTGAGGATCAGCTTAGCTGAATTCATGTTTGTTTTTGAATTGGAAATAAATAAAATCAGACAGCAAAAGTGGAGCAGATATGTAATGATGATGTCTGACTTCTAAACAGCAAAGGAAATTATAGTCATTGGGACGGGAACAAATACCTCTTAATTGCACTTCATTACAACGTACCTTTCTTTGCGCAGTTGCATATATTAATTATAAAAATCATGTTCCACAGACAAGACGCTACACAATGGCTCCCCCCCCCCCCATCCCTCTATTGCTGTCTTCCACAGAATGGAAGAACAATATCGACTGTCAGATACAAAAGGAACTTTGAAAGGCAAAATCATAAAAAGAATGAAAGCCTATTATAATAAAAGGAAAAAAAACATGCTTTGACTTCACAAATGGAAAACTTATTAATGTTTAAGACGCTGTGTTCTTTTGCAAAGCATCTTCCTATTTGCTGTGTTGCATATATATGTGTAAGAAAAACATTACATTACATTTTCAGAGAAGAATGAAACCAAATTACTGATCTTCAATAATAGTGAAATTAACTTACTACTTGAGGTTCACTGCTATAGTGATATTTGCAGGTAAACTATCTCAAACTATAAACTTATTTGCTAAAAGGTCCCATGTGTGTTTATGTTGGTTCTTCTAAGAAGAATTTTCTACCATCTGATGGGTTTTGAATAAAAGTTAAGCATATGGGCAATAACTAACCAATAATAATACAATAAGGTATTTAAGTTACTAAGCTTGGTCACAGTATTGTAAGCAATGTTAGTTACACCTGACTGTGACATATGACTGTGTTAGTTACATATACAAGCACATATATGTACATATACATAGGTGAAAGTTGTCTCTCTCCATTAATAGAAGTAGTGGAAAACAAAACAAGATAATCTAATCAAGCCCAGGAGTGCCCCTATCCCATGCTGGGGCTCGCTGACTGAAGGAGAGATCAAATTGGTAAGCACAATATAACATTTTGATATATTAAAACTATGGGCTACATAAGTGAGGCTATGACTCTTGTGAGATATAGAAAATAACATGTTACGTATGACATTCTGCGGTTAAGAAGTTAATTATGTTGCAAAATAGAGATTTGCGCATAGAAGGACTGGATGCAAAACCAGTGGATTATGCCAGGATGGATATTCTGCTTTTTTATGATACAGGAAAAAGATACTAATGTAAGCACCAGCACTTTATTTGGACAACTTGTATTCTAAGACACATGCTCCAAATCCTTGAGGAAGTCCATTGAACGGACGAAATGCATTGGAAGGAAATTAGAAGCAATTATTAGACCCCTCTTTAACTCCATGACTATTCCCATGTCTATATTGGCATGGACAGTGAATTGAACCTAATTCTATGTTCCATAGACTCTTTTTGATCACAATGATATATTTGCAAATGTTTTTTATTGAAATGTATGTATCAATACAAGATATAGATTAAAACTGTGAATTTCTTTGACTGGAACTCCCTCTTTTCTTTTCACCTTCAATTCTGAAGGGGTGTCTCCCATCACTAAGGGAGATATAACACAATATAATATAACACAAAGGTACAGGTTATGACACAGGAGGAGGACCCTGCCCAATTGGGCTTACAATCTAATAGGACTAAGTTGATCATTCAATTTATGCATTATATAGTAGGAGGAGTTGATAACTTTGATAGCTTGATACTTTTGTACTGAACCCTTTTCTGGTCCCCTGTGCTAACCTATTACATGCTTAAGAACATATTCCCATGTATTGTAATATATTTTTTTAATATATACATCCATTTTCATATTAATAATACAGTTGATGTGTCACTGGTCTCACTGGGAGGCACAGAAAGTACATATAGGAGGTAAGCCTATAGAAAGAGGAGCATATCTTAAATAAAATCCCATAGAGGGTTGGTATTCAGAATATTGGCTCTAGAATCTGCACCTGAACACCACTTTGCAAAAGTATAAAGATGGTCGAAATTCGAAATGAATTTCAATTCGACTGCGAAATTTCTACTGTTTTCGAGTCTAATTTTCGAAAGTCGAAAATTGGTATAAAACACTTAAAAATTGGCATAAAACACTTAAAAATTTGCATAAGGTCAAAAATTCACATAGTGTTCAAAATTTCGATTTGCTGTATGAGCTTGACCTATAATAGAAAAAATCAGTGTAAATAGCAGAGCTGTACAATCAGAGCTGAGACTGCAAACAGTGATGTCACCATATATAAAGCCATACACCATATTACACATGGAGCGGTGATGGTGAATCACTTTACACAAGAATACACAGTTCTATATGAAAAGAGATTTATAATATAATATTTATTAATATAATCATATATAATATAAGAATCCACTGTTTGATCACTGAACGATCCCCACAATTACACGCAGTGATTGATTGTTCGGGAATCGGGCGAAAAAACGTCGTAAAACGTGTATGGCCAGCTTGAGTTTTAATAAACCATTACATTTTTTTTTTCTTACCCTTTTCTCTAAGTCAGGGGTAGGCAAACTTATTCGACCCAAAGGGCCAAATCGCAACAGTGAAATGCTAGAAATATAAATTTCTAGCCTGGGGGGTTGCTGCAGAAATTGACTATTAACAAAGTTAATATTAAATAGAGATTTGTTAAAACTTATAATAACACTATTAATTACTCACTCACTGTCAGAAGGAATATCAATATTGCCACTCACTGTTAGAAGGAATGGCAATGTTGTAACTCACTGTTCGAAGGAATGCCAATGGTAACACTCACTGTAAGGAGGGTGGCAATGTTGTCACTCACTGTTAGAAGGAATGGCAATGTTGTCGCTCACTGTCAGAAGGATGGCAATGTTGTCACTCACTGTTAGGATAAATGGTAATGTTGTTACTCACTCTTAGAAGGAATGGCAATGGTGTCACTCACTTCTAGGAGGATGGCAATGTTGTCACTTACTGTGAGAAGGAAAGGAAACGTTATTACTCACTGTTAGAAGATATAGCAATCTTGTCACTCACTGTCAGAAGGAATGACAATGTTGTCACTCACTGTTAAAAGAAATGGCAACCAGACGGCACTTACAGGTAATTGTTGGGGCCAGGTTGATGACCCAGTGAGGCAGGGGGGCAAAATAATACACTTCACTAGCTCTGCTGCAGGGGGGAGGCATATGCTGCCCGTACATAAAGGGAAAAAAATCTGTGTTAAAACCTAGCTGTAGCAAGAAGAGCCAGATAGGAGGGGCTAGAGAGCCAAATATGGCTGCACTTTGCCGACTCCTGCTCTAGGTGATAAGTAGAGATTTGTTTTTGAAAATTCAACTAGTTCAACTTTGTGAGTTAATTGCAAAGCCCCTGAGCATGATATCTTTACTAAACTTGCTGGAGATGTAAAAAAGGGTTCAGGATATACTACAAAAAAGAAGTGTTGCTCTAACACAAAGAGTTTTTGCATAAATTAAGTCCAAATTCAAGTTAAAATAACAAAAGTAAAACATTTAGAGGATGACTTTGAACCCAATTTATACACAAACTTAACATGTTAGAGCAATACTTATTATTTTTAAATGTTTCCACAACCCTTCTCTACATCTCCAGCAATTTTGTGAGGATACCATGTTTAGGAGCTTTTTTTAGCAACCACCATGCGATTTTTTCAAAAAAAATTCCAATGCGAATGTTCAAATCATTGCTGCATGCTAATTTGCAAATCACTTCCGCATGCGAATATTTTGAATAAAATTTGCAATGGCGATATTCGCATGGGAAATAGCGTCAAGGCAAAATAAAATCAAAGTTTTTTTCAGTCGAAATATCAGGTTGATTTTCGACTTTTTCGACAAAAAGTTTAAATGACCCTGTCATAATTTCGACTTAAAAATTCACACTGCAAATTTTTCGACCATCCCTATACAAGTATTATATACTTAAAGAACTTACATAGGCCAGACAGGAATTGAAACATCTTCTTGAGCTAGAAACATCATGTGCCCTGCATAAAATAGATAAAAGATTTTATTTGTGGAATAATACACCAGGTAAGGTCCTGGTAAAGGTCTTACAACAGCATAGGCTATAAATTATATTCCAAAAGATCCCAACCGAACAAGGTTGGGAGAAGGCACAGTAATTCTCTTAAAGGAGATAGCCAATTAATTTGCTAAATGTTAGAACAGAGAAAAGGTAAATTCAAAATGGGTGCAACCATCTCCACCGATCATTTCTACTTTAGATGACCCAAATACAGGAGGAGTTTGACACAGTGGTCAAAATTATGCTAGGGGGAAAGAATCCCAACCCTGATGGTTACCCTGTCTCAGGTATTATAAATTATTTGAAAGTGCATTGGTCCTTTATTCTGTTAAAATGAATCAATGGTTAACATATGGAAAGCTCATATTAAGTTTAGTCGAAAGAAGGGGAAAGACCCTCTCCTTTGCCAGAGCTACAGACCCATATAATTGATGAATACAGATTAAAAGATTCTGGCTAACGTAATGGCCAAAAGAGGAAAGGTTGTTCCATCTTGGATAAACTTTGCTGAATCTTGGTTTGTAAAGGGCTGTGAAGCTAAAAAAAAACAACTCTAGAAAAACATTATTGATATCACATCATGTGAAAAATCCTAAGATCTTAAGTAAATCCTGAAATCCTGTCTAAGTGTCTAATTATCAAATAGCATACAGTAGAGGACCAACCCTTAAATATGTGGGTACATGTGGAGATAGAGGCTAATACAATTGGAACTTTTACTATTTTCTCAAGACAATTTGCACTGATCTAGAGAAGTGGAATAAACTTAAGCTGGGCATACATTGATTTTTCTGTTCAATCAATTAAAAAAAATATTTATTTTTAAGAAAAGTCATCCAATTAAGAAAAATTTTTTTATTGAGCAACGATCAGACAAAGGTAAATTTTAAAAGGAAAAGAGAAAGGTGAAGTCAGTCCGACTGGGAGTGGGGTACACACCATGCCTCCAAAGCCAGTTGGCTTGACCTCATACAAACAGGGTTTTTAAGGCACTTATTAGTTAGATTATAATCAAACAAGTTTATTAATATTTTTGCATTATTATAAGGTCACATACAATATAAAAGAGGGGTCAGAGCCACAACATACATAGGGATGACCCCCTCACTCATAGCATAAAAACATTGGCCACCCTGGTGAGGAACCCATATGCAAACATGGACCAGGTTAGTCGCAGATCTTGCTCCAACATGTTTCGCCCCCATGGGCTTCTTAAGGGAGGGGTCGATCTGCGATATAGTAGACCAAATACATCATATTCAAACAATCTTGTCCTAGACGTTGTTAATGATATTGATATTTAGAGCGTTAGTGGCTAAGAAAGACTAAAATCTCATACAAGATCTCATACATATAGTGACATCCCTTCTCATATAGTAAGGCAATAGTCATCAGTTTTTTTTACACAGTTGATGCGACAATCTAAAGCAGATGGTGATTATATTAGTATATGTTAATAAATTCAACTCCTTATGACTAATTCCCAAGCACAATCACCGAACATCCCTTTACAAAAGTATTGTATTGTCAATTTTACAGTAACAGTGTGCAATAACAATACCTGTATATCCAACATTGCATAATACAATGTGACAAAAGGAGCATAATTACAAAATATATAACAAAGAATAAACAAAAACAGCACACCCAAGCAGTTCACCAAGGGGTGCACCAGTCAGCCAACAGAGGAGCAGAGAGGGTCATGGCACCGCGAAATCCGACCCACCAAGCCACACAGCAGCTCCGCAACAATGGGATACCCAGAGTAGGGGAAGGATGGTTGAATCCCCAACCCCAAAAACAGCAGGGTCTCCACCATAGGGATACCCTGGAGGCACGGGTGGTCAGCTAGAGGGGGAGGGAAGGAGCAAAACAAATGAGATATGGAGAGGTGGGTGTAGATCCCAAAATATAGCAGGGCTGTCTAACTCTAAATGAAATGGTATGAAACAGATACCTGTGGGGTGAAATAACAAATGGCATCTGCTGAAGCTCGTCACAAGAACGATGCACTGGCTAACAAATTGACAGGGGAAACCCATCAATAAGTTACAAGGTAAAAGGTAAATTTCAGTTGATCCTTCAAGTATCTGACATGTTTTCTTGGATTTATACCCTATGGTACTTTGGAGCATGCGCACAGACCTAAGGAAAGGATTAAATCGGTTGGAAATGGATCACATTATGTTTTTCAAATGATCATTTTAAAACCTTTTTTTTTATGATTTATAAGTCAGTCAAACTTAAAATGGAGCCGTGTATGCCCAGCTTTAGACTGATATGGTTTCAGGTGGAACAGGGATCTGTCGCCACATGTGGGGATCCCCGATTGGCGGCCGATTTTGTCGCCGACCGACGGCCACGAGCTCGGTGTGTGTATGGCAGGCTTAACCCTTAGGCTAAATTTATGCAGCCTTGAAGGAAACGATCTGTCATGAGATTAAATACGACCCCATTACATGTCTATTGGACTAAAGCAATTTTTGCTTGTTCACAGATTTTTGCTAGTTTTATTGTGTAAATGAGCCCTTATCTCGCTTAAAAGTGGACATCGTACATGCACAGTGATCGTGGGAACCAACAGGCAGATATTCAGTCGCCAAACTTAAAGGGACACAGGTCATTCCAGGAGCTCCAAGGAAGAGACCCTACCTTCCTTTGCCCCAGCAAACAGACCCTTGATCCTTGGATCAGATGGATTTGCAAGGGGGGATACACTTTTCTGGTAACTATGTTTAATTGGTAGAACTTTTAATGAAATTATTTTTCTGGGTCCCGTCTATTTCTTGGACTAAACTTTCCAAACACCCCCTGTGATTTGGTAGGAGGTCCTGGGGTCCTCTTGTTAAAGGGGAACATGGGTTCTCAATGGGCCCCGACCCACTCCCCCACAACACCAATTCCATGTTGTGGGGAAGAGACCCCCTTACCTTAACAAGGGGAAAGGGATCTCCCCCTTGCTAAGATATGGCATGGGGCCTGGTGGGACTGGGGGTGCCACCCCATGTCCTTCCAGGCTTGCCAAAAGGGGACTGGTATGTTTTAGAGTGGATGCTCATTCATGGCCCCCTTTTTCTGAGCATACCAGACCCCATGCCAGCAGTGGGTCTGGTATGCTCTGGGGGAACCCCACACTGTTCGAGTTCCCCTTTTCCTCTTTTTTATATGATTTCTTACAATAAAAATAAAGAAAAAAACACCCAAAAATTTTTGTGAAGTTTGACACTGTCAAGTAGTGTTGAGCAAACTGAAAAGTTCGGGTTCGGTAAGGACATGTGAGTTTTCTCATATCGAAACCGAACACAGGCATATGTCTGTATATCCCTGTTCCGGTCCAGTGTTTGCACCATTAATTTAGCATTTCAGCCCTAGGCATGTCTCACTGTCATGCCCTCTGTGATTGGCCAGTGCACACGTGAGCCAGCCTCTATTTAAATGTGAGTCCCGGTGCACCGCCATTGTACAACGCACAGGCATAGCGACAGGACGTGCTGCTGCTGTAGGGAGAGGTAGGCTACTCGTTTTTCAAAGACAGTTAGCTTGAAAGGGACAGATAGTAAGGGACAGATAGAGAGGCACATTGTGTGTCAGGAAGGGAGAGTTTGGCAGGCAGGCAGAAATTGTTGCTTTAGAAACACAGGGACCTGTTAGGCAGGCTGCTGGTTCATGTAGTTCTTTCAACCTTCAATAGGCAAAACTTAACTTCCTATTTCAGTGGAATAGATTATTTTGCTGTCCATTAGAAATAGAATTCAGTGTCAGATACACATACCTGGGCTGACAATATTTTTTCCACACTTTTAGGAAAAAAAAAGGTTTTTCACATCTCATGTATTTCAATGATATACAGGGAGTGCAGAATTATTAGGCAAGTGGTATTTTTGAGGAATACTTTTAT
>CM070041.1:24224520-24234905 GCA_036250615.1 Ptychadena robeensis
CATGCGATGTTCGCCGCGAATAGTTCTCCGGCGAACAGTTCGGGCCATCACTAGCTATAACTCTTATGTTTTTTCCTAATTTATCATTTGTAAAAGGAAAACAATCTAATTATTACATAAACTATAAGGAGAAAGGGAATGCCTGCATCTTATATTGAGTAGACGCAACCACCTGCAGTCGCTCACCCAGGAGGCTGATTCTTTGCCGGGAGGCTGATATACACATTGAAGAGCAGAACTAGATGAAAGAACAGCCAGATGGAAGCTCTCCCATCTATCTCTGACTGTATGTGAAAACTGCACTCACACTGCAGCTTTCACACACAGAGAGCCGTGTTATCAGCCAGTCTGGCTGATTACACTGTGCATAGGATATATCTGCACATGCATCCCAATTTACACACAGTGCAGATGCAGATGGGTTATCCCCAGTGTGGCTCAAGGTAGAATTTAATTACCAAAAGCTGTAACCCAGAGACACACTCTGGATTATTTACCTGTTCCAGACAAATTAAGGGCTTCCTCCCACAGTTTATATCCTGTGTCTTCTTCCTAGATACATGTGGGGGATTGCCCATGGCATTTTCATGTATTGTTAGACAGCCATATGCATCCAGAGTCCATTAATGTGTGGTGGGAGGCTAGAGTGGAAAATTTCCATACCCCTTTAAACATACTTTCCATACTGATGTCATCTCTGTGTCAGCATTTCAGTTCAAGAAGTACTGTAGATGATTACATTAGGTGATACTCAAACAAAGTTAACTGACATATTGTGATAATGATGAGTCATGGGTTTCTATATGTACCAGAGAGTAATCACTGCTCAGCCTGGTCTAAAATTTGCCAGATTATTTGATAACTGCCTGTCCACATCTGCAGTGGGAAAAAAGACGTAGGGAAGGCACTTCCCATTCTGATGAATAGGACAGTGTCCACTCTGCGTATTCTTTTGCGCTGTTTGGAGTGATCAGGTTTAAAAGTTTGATAACATATAGATGATTTAGATTAACCCCACCATTACCTTGAGGTTGGGTTTATGTGTCTTTTTCATTCCACTGCAGTACTATTTCTTCTACACAGCTCCCTAAACATTTATTGTAGTAGCAAGTTGATAATGCAATTAGGGTTAGCCCTGTAAATGTTTTAATATTGCCCATGCTGGGGGGGGGGGCACTGATTCACCAGAAGGGTATATGAGGCCTTGACAAAAGTGTCTAGAGTTTCTTGTTTGCTTGTGTGATAGACAGACTGCCTCTATCTGCGGGACAACCAACACCAGGCAGCAACATGTGAGTTTTGGAGATCCCACATGGGCTTAGGATAGGGTGAAGCACAGCCCCAAAAGAAGTTAGCGATGGAGATTGGAGTATAATTCACTCTTGGGCATCAGCACTACTCCTCTATTGTGTGAAGGACTGGACTGTTCTGTTACAATACCATAAGAATGCACTCTGCAGACTGGGCTCAGCAGCAGTGAAAAGACTGTATACCAGTATACCATATTTTTCAGACCATAAGATGCACCAGTAGCAGGAAAACAAGAAAAAAAACATTTAACGTGTTCAAATGATCTGGGGAACCCCCCCCCCTCAAATGAGCTGGGGAACCCCCCCCCCACCCCCCTCTGCAATTGCCACACAGCCACAACAAGGTGCAGCGCCTGTCCATACTGCAGGGACACCAAACAAATCTCCACTTTTGGGGGAAAAATGTGTGCCTTATGATCCAAAAAATACAGTATATTCTCTGCAAAGGTAATTAACCTGTCTGAATAAACCTGCAGTGTGAGTGAGCCATACAGGTGTCTCCTGGGGTTTCTCATTAAGGAGTACCACAGGAGTGGAGAAATTACCTATATGTTCTGGACACAGCTAGCATCATGCAAGATGGAGGCCAGACATGCCTCATCAATAGGTCACAAGTTTAGTATGTCCAGATGACTTACAATCACAGGGCTCACCAGCATCCCCCACAAGGTGGAGGTCCAATCCAACAATGCATGCTGTAGACATACTATGTATCGTTGCCCAGCATATGGAACTTTCAGATTGCACTGCATATACACATCTCCCTCTCCTGTTCTGCAATTGCTTACTGTGATATATTTACCTCAGCCAGCTTCTCACATTGTGAAATTAAAATAAAAGGAAGTAACATGGAGGCCAACTCTCTTCCTGGTGGCAGACAGTTCTTAACAAGAGATGGTTAAAAAAAATTGTATTTCGACTAGCTGATTTTGTGAGTTAATTGCAAAGCCCCTGAACATGGACTCATCAACAAAATGTCTGGAGAAGTAGGGAAGTAGGAGCATTAAAAATAATTATTCTAGCACATGTCATTTTTGCATAAATTAAGTTAAAAATCAAATACATTTTTTTTTATATTTTAATATTGGGGAAAAATTTACAAAGGGAAACATGGTTTTATTTGTAGAAAGTGTAGGAGTGTAAAAAAAAAGTAAGCGCCAACATGCCTTGTAACATAGAAAGAACAAAAGATTGCACCCTGATGACCTGGTGATCAGGGTGCAATCTTTGGTTCTTTCTATGATTCTGTTTGTATCATGTTTAAGTTGCTTTTTGTCAACTCTTATGACAGATTATACATTTTTTGTCATTTAATTTAGTTTGGATGCCTTGACATAATTCTTTGTTATGTTTTCAGCCATCTCCTTTTATTTTATTCTAATTCAATTATTTCAGAAATTAACTTCTTTTGTACCATTCGGGAAAAAGAGTCTGAGAGAATTAGGCTTTTCTCTTTTTTTTGAAGATGCTTGTCAGGCCGCGAAATGTGTCACATTAATAAACTGTAACCCGGGATCTTTTTGCACAAGATCGTCAGGGTCCTTCAGGCCTCCAATTGTTTTGCTAATCAAGATTATTGCTACCATTGAGATGTTGAAGTATAGCCAAACTGACAAAAAAAAAATCAGCTTCCCATGAGATAGTTCTGTATGTTAAGTAAGGGTGCCGGCAGATATTAACATATAAATGAAGTCTGTTCCTTAACAGATACAGAAAATATGCAAACACACACACACACAAAACCTTATGCAACATAAATCAAACAAACTTCTTTTGAGTTCTGCCATGCAAATCAGTGGTGTAGTGGTGAAGAATTTGTTCAAAACTATTTTTATTTCAAGCACGAAAAGCGAAAAACTTTGCTCCCCCACTGATAGCAACAGGATACTGATTATGCCTCCAAAAGTACAAATGGTTGTAGAAAAGGGGCACACCACCAAATCAGCATGCTTTGTGCTTTTACATTCTGTAACAGTGGTTCTTGGATATATCTCAGGACAGGTGGCTTAAAAGAGTTATCTTTTGCCTAGAGGTTGAACATATGAGAGCATGTTGCTTGAAAATACATTGAATTGTTACACATTCCATCCTCCCATGTCTTGTGTTTTGATATTTCTATTTCCCGGAGAGTGCTTGCTAAGCACAAAAAAAAAAAGCAATAAAGAGCAAATCTACATATCTACAGTACTTCACTATTACACATGATCACCACCACCATTCATCACTTGATGATGCTTTACTCATATTCATATAAATATTACACAGTACCCCACTGCCAGACTGGGGTGCTTCTCTATGGTCAACTTTTTATTTTCTTCAAATTTTATAAACTTTTCATTTTCTTCCATTTTGGATCAACTTTTATTTTATTTTAGACATTTTATAACTCAGATAAAATAATTTTAAAGTTTAGAAGGTTTAGAAATAATTCGCAGGATTTAAGCTCTTCTAGTCAGCCTGACATACTGTACAATCGTATAAAATTGAATGATGTAACATTAGGATCGTTCTAAAGTATTCAATCAATCTGAAAGTAATTATGATGTATCTTGCACTGCATAGGAAATTGTACAGATACTGTAAATTGAAAGGTGTATGGTGGGCTTAAATCTCTTCATTCATCTAGTATTACCCTCTCCATAGGCTGACCATGCTGATGTTTAGCTGCTACATACAGTGGGGCAAAAAAGTATTTAGTCAAAAGATAAGTGAGTCCTGTAATTTTCATCATAGGTACACCTCAACTATGAGAGGGAGAATGAGAAAAAAAATCCAGGAAATCACGCTTTTTTAAGAATTTATTTGCAAATTATGGTGAAAATTAAGTATTTGGTCACTATGAAAAGTACATCTCAATACTTTTTTATATACTATTTGTTGGCAATGACAGATGTCAGATGTTTTCTGTAAGTCTTCACAAGGTTTTCACTGTTGCTGGTATTTTGGCTCATTCCTCCATGCAGATATCTTCTAGAGCAGTGATGTTTTGGGGCTGTTGCTGGGCAACATGGACTTTTGACCCCCTCCAAAGTTTTTCTTGGGGTTTAGATCTGAAGACTGGCCAGGACCTTGAAAAGCTTCTTATGAAGCCACTCCTTTGTTGCCCTGGCATTTTTTTGGGGATCACATGCTGAAAGACCCAGCCACGTTTTATCTTAATGCCCTTGCTGATGGAAGGTGGTTTTCACTCAAAATCTTACGATACATGGTCCCATTAATTCTTTCCTTTATACGGATCAGTTGTCCTGGTCCCTTTGCAGAAAAAACAAAGCATGATGTTGCCACTCCCATTTTTCACAGTAGGTATGGTGTTCTTTGAATGCATCTCAGTATTCTTTCTCCTCCCAACATGACGAGTTGAGTTTTTACCAAAAAGTTCCACTTTGGTTTCCTCTGACCATCTGTTATTCTCCCAATCCTCTTCTGGATCATCCAAATGCTCTCTTGCAATCTTCAGATGGGCCCAGACATGTACTGGCATAATTAGGGAGACACGTCTGGTACTGCAGGATTTGATATCAGTGTGTTACTGATGGTAGCCTTTGTTACTATGATCCTAGCTACCTGCAGGTCATTCACTAGATCCCCGTGTGGTTCTGAGATTTTTGCTCACCGTTCTTGTGATCATTTTGACCCCACCGGGTGAGATCTTGTATGGAGCCCCAGATCATGGGAGATTATCAGTGGTCTTGTATGTCTTTCATTTTCTAATTATTGCTCCCACAGTTAATTTCTTCACACCAAGCTACTTGTCTTCCCAGCCTGGTGCAGGTCTACAATTTTGTTTCTTGTGTCCTTCGACAGCTCTTTGGTCTTGTTAAGTTTGGAGTGTGACTGTTTGAGGTTGTGGACATGTGTCTTTTATACTGAAAATTTCAAGCAGGTGCCCTTAAAGCTGGCCATAGACGTACCGATTTCTGGCCGACTTTAGCAGACTCCTCACAGCATGGTGATGTCAGACGTCAGACACGCGATTCCTGTCAGGCTGTAGCCAATTAACTCAGAGGGGGAGGAGACTTCCCCTTCGAGTTAACAGCCTGCAGCAGGATCGGGCAGAAAAAAAACCAGCAGGAAGGATCCATGTGCGATCTGACCTGCCGGCTCTTTTTGTCAGATTCTCAAGGTGGGCTCCCTTATAGTTGCGGCCGACCAACCTTTATGTGCTCAGCGGGAGCGAGCACGCCAGTTGGTCGGCTGCAACTATGGCCCGGAATCGGCCTGTCTACTGTCTATGGGGGGCTTAATACAGGTAACCAGAGGAGGACAGAGGAGCCTCCTATAGAAGAAGTTACAGGTATGTGAAAGCCAGAAATCTTGCTAGGTCACCAAATACTTTTTTAACAGAAGAATTTACAAATTCATTAGAAATCCTACAATGTGATTTTCATAGATTCTTTCTTATTATTGATCTAAAGGATATCTGACAGAGAAATCTAAAGGTGTATGGCCAGCTTTAGATGGACTTTAGATAAAAATAAAGCCTGATGATCCCAGTCAAGGAATGCGCAAATGGTATAGGGTGGGATTCTAAAACCAGACTTTATTTCTCCAATATTCTTTCTACTCTTATTTACCCTTGAAAAACACTGTGGGTGAAACACTTGTGTGACAATGTTAGCATCAACTATTTAAAACCCCAAACTGTTTAAAATGCAACTATTTAAAGCTTTGCTCATTTGTTTCTGGAATGTCATGTTTAAAAGAAAACAATGCAAATTCTTACAAAAGAACATCCACAGTGGAAATTAATGGGACCATTACTGACCAGGTCAGCTTCAAAGGGAGAAACATGCCCTTGCTGTGTTTGTAGCAGTGTGTGTCCACTTAAATTAGAAAGATCTAATTAATTTCTACAGTCAAGCACTTCCTCATAGAGATCAATGGAAGGCACATTATTTTCAGATACTTGAAGTTGTCTAGGATTTCAGATATTACTAATTCAACTACAAAGTATAAGGTTGATAAAAAATATTTTAAGTGATAGGTTGAAGGTGTTTCAATTTAGGTTGGTTAATAAAGATTTCCAATCTTGTAAATGGTTGGAACTTTTTACTCAAATAGAAACAACTACAAAAATGTTTACTTGCCATCAAGACTTAAATGTACCCACAACTTTTCTATACATTTCCAGCAATTTCATTGATGTTACCACATTCAAGGGGTTTGCAATTAGCTCACAAAGTGAAATCTTGAGATGCTCGTTAATCAATATAACAGTTGGATCAAGATCACGCATTCTGCCCCTGTCCCCCAGCGATTCTGCGTATCGCCAAATGCTTCCGGGTTCGTCCGAATTACCACAGATATGAAGCCGAAGAGGCAGGGGATAGGTGGCACCATTGATCTCCATGTAACCTCCATGACGCCGGGGATGTGTTCGGGATCTCCTGGATTGCAGGAAATTGTGATCTGTTGACATCTAATATGAAACCTTGTGCAATCAAAAAGACTTTTAACTGTAGCTGTATAAATGGCCAAAAGGACGGCAAGGCTTTTGTCAAATCTTCCTGTGTGAGGTCCATGGAGGTGTTTGAATGTCAAATGCCCCTCAGTGGTGACATGAAGTGTCCATGAGCCATTCAAAAAACACCTAAAAACCACAACAAAATGCCTGCAAACAGTGTCAAGATACACCTTATCAGAGCTCTATAGTATCTCATAATGCCTACAAACTCCCCTTTAAAGCTCTAAAAGTCATCATACATCTTCAATCTTAGGCTACAATGGGTCACACCAAAAACGCAAGTGCATTTTTGGGAGCGTTTTGGTGCGTTTTAATGTGCGTTTAGGGTGCGTTTTGGTGCGTTTTAGGTGCATTTTCAATGCATTCAATAGTGTATGCAAATTTTACAGGAAACCAGAGAATTGTGGGTAGCAGGTGTGTGACAAGTCACTCATTGCCTCTCTTTGTTCTGAACATGGAGTGTCTTTGGTGCTTGATTTTCTCAATGCGGATTGCCTTGCTTAGAAATAATATACATCAGAGAGCTATAGGTGTTGCAATGTGCGTTTCTGAGAAGATAACAGATGAGCTAGTGGCAACGCTAGAGGGTCCTATACAAGTGTATGGGACATGCTTGTGCTGTGCCTGCAAAAATGCATGCTGCAGGGCAAAAATGCAGCGTGCTATCACAAATGCAAAAGCGAGACTAGTGTAAGGGCACGTTTACAGTAGCCGCCCAGCTGCTGTGGTTCCGTACAGTACCGCAACACAGCGCTGCAAGGGTTACAAAAAACACCTTTGACACTAGCAGTGTGCTTTCATTTCTGGTGACATGCAATGGCACGGTTACAACAAACCCCGTGCTGCATGCATTTTGGCAGGTCTAGCACATGTATGGTGGACACAAGTGGAGCACATGGCAAAATGTGTTTTTTTCCCCGGTAACATGCACAGTTAATGGGCAAGGTTGCATTACCACTACCACGTCCATTATCGGCATGAAGTGCAACCCCAGGCGCAGTGCACATAGTGTGGAAGGGCCGTAAAAGGTAAAGCACAGCTAGTGTGAAAGAGCCCTAAAATGTACACTGCATCAACGCTATCTGTGCCGCATTGTGGTACTACACCCCAGCTGCAGCACAGCTAGAGTGAAAGAGTGCTAAAGAAGTCAATCAGTTTCATTTACAGAGGAGTACTTACAAACTCTGTCATCAATCCACATGTGTAAGGAGCAGGAAGTGATGTGGATGGGTATGTTTCCCATTCACTAACACAAGGGCAAAAAAAATGCGTTTTTGGCGTGTTTTTTGGTGTGTTTTCCGTACTGCCTAACTGTTGAATTTTTGTACAATAAACTGTTAATTAATATGTTAATAACTCATTATTCATTAAGAGAGGCCCTGGCACTAAATAGGTGTTGGTTGATGTAAAAGAAATTGTTAAGAGATATATTTAAAAGGTATGCGTGTTAAGACAGTCAATTACTGTATTCTAAAGTGTGTCATGCTAGCCTATCTGTAATAACCCTTTGTGTAATTTTTTGCCCTTATCCTGACCTAAAATGCACCTGCTAATTATGTATATGCAGTCCTGATCAAACGTTTAAGACCACTTGAAAAATTGCAAATCATATTTTACAACATTGGATTTTAACAAGGTTCCAAGTAGAGCTTCAACATGCAACAAGAAGAAATGGGAGTGAGACAAAACATTTTTTGAGCATTGAATTTAATGAAAACAACAAATAAACTTAAACAGCTGATCAAAAGTTTAGGACCACACCAAAACCCCCCATACAGAAATTAAACTTCCAAACATGAACGCTGAATGGGCCAAAAGAGTGATGTTATTTTCCTGGAAGAAGTCCCTTGTCCTGTGGGCATTGTGTACTGTAGCGTTGTCCTGTTGAAAAACCCAGTCCATACCACACATACGACATGAGGAATGCTCTCTGCAACATCTGGACATAGCAAGCGCCCATTTGACGCCCCTGCACTTCCTGAAGCTCCATTGTTCCACTGAAGGAAAAAGCAGCCCCTCCACTGTGGCGCGTAGAAAACATCTCAGGTGGGATCTGCTTGTCATTCCAGTAACGTTGGAAACCATCAGGACCATCAAGGTTAAATTTTTTCTCATCAAAGAATAAAACTTTCTTCCACCTTTAAATGTCCCATATTTGGTGCTCTCTTGCAAAGTCCAAACGAGCAGTTGTGTGGCGTTCAAAAAGACGAGGTCTTTGAAGACGTCTTTCATTTTTTAGGCCCTATAGTCTCAGATGCCGGATGGTTATAAGGCTGCAGTCAGCACAAGTAAGGGCCCTAATTTGGGTACGAGGATCATCCGGTGTCTTGACGGACAACCAATTGGATCCTCCTGCTCAGTGCTGGTGGAATTTGTGGGGGTCTTCCACTTGACTTTTTTTGTTCCATAACCCTCAGGATCATTTAAGAAATTCCAAATGGCTGTCTTACTGTGTCCCACCTCAGCAGCGATGGTTCGCTGTGAGAGACCCTGCTTATGCAGTTCAAAAACCCGACCACTTTCATAAAGCGAGAGTTTTTTTGCCTTTGCCATCACAATGTGTGACTACCTGACAGAAAATAACAATGAATTCACATCTTTGCACAGATCTGTTGATTTTGTTTTAAAGGCATGTGGTCCGAAACTTTTGATCAGCTGTAAAACAGCCTGTTTTAGTTTATACGTTGTTTTCATTAAATTGAATGCTCAAAAATGTTTTGTCTCACTCCCATTTCTACTTGTTGCATGTTGAAGCTCTACCTGGAACCTTATTAAGATCCAACAATGTAAAATATGATTCTTTGCCATTTTTCAAGTGGTCTTAAACAATAGTTCTCAACCTGTGGGTCGGGATCCCTTTGGAGGTTGAACAACCATTTCACAGGGGTCTCTGAGTTCACTGAAAACATTAGAGCTGCTGCTAACAAGCAGCAGCCCTGATGCCCACAAGTGGGATGAGAAGTTAGGAGGGAGAGTAGCAACTCCTCCCTCCTAACTGTCATGGAGCAGCAGGTGTGGACCCACTGTGCCACATGTCCTACCTCCTCTAAGGGCATTGTCTAAGTGAACCCACTCGTTCTTCACAATACCCCTAAAGGTGGGGATAGACTTTCCAGAGGGAAACACCAGGTCGCTACCTCTGAAGGGAGGGGAAGGACACAAGGCAGCTGGTCCAAGGGACAGCAGGGAAGGCTCCAAAAACACAGAAGTCATCAGTCAGACAGTGTAACAGGGCAGGCAGCCCAGGTACAGATCAGGTAGCAGGAGAGAGCAGTGGGCAGCTAAGTGTTAACTGGAATCAGCCTAAGAACACAGGCAGGAGTCTATATCACAGGAACAGCAATGGTCAGTGCTTAGCAAAACACAGAGACCTTAATACTGAGGCAAAGCTGAAAGGGCAGGGTTCCTTATATAGCTGCAGGAGGTTCACTTTTGGTCAGCCAGGTCACATGACGAATACTTTAAATCCCAAGAAATGACACGCGCTGGTGTTTAAGGAAGTGTGTGGAAATAACAGCATCACCGCTGAACAGAGTGCCTACGTCTGCAACGGTGTTAGGTTCTGTGGCACACAACCTGGATTGGCGCAGGGGCGTCAGGAGCAGGGAGTC
>CM070041.1:24243890-24267918 GCA_036250615.1 Ptychadena robeensis
CTGGCCTATCCGCCCACCTGGTTTTCCTTGCGATAAACAAGGCGAGGGGACTTTAACGGGACCCCCCTCTCCCCTTCCAGGTCCTACCTCAGGTACCTCAAATTTTTGGACTTACGTTGTTTTCATCCAATCTACCAATTTATTTCTAACCCTCTCCACACCCAACTGTCCTCCTATTTCAATACATAGTTGACATCTCCAGAAGAAGAAAATGTTGAAACGTATGTTGAGATGCCAAAACCACATTTATTCCACTTCCTGGACAGGATACCTTTGGATGTGGACGCTGTCTGACCGGGTAGTTCCCATATGCGGGTCCTTTCCTTCGAAGCAAGTATTATTTGGCAAATAAAGATGGACCGTTTTTTACGTTATTTCAAGGACTGTATGATCTATGAGTCTTCATTTACGTGAAACCTAATTACATTTGTTTAAGCCTCCTACATTGGGGCACCTTATCCTGGCTGTACCTAGCATTTTCTATCCATGTAATATTTGTTTATTACCTTTTTGACCCCTTTGTTCTTTAAATCCTCAACCTCGAGGTATGTTTGTAAATATAGGGGGGCCCCGTTAAAGTCCCCTCGCCTTGTTTATCGCAAGGAAAACCAGGTGGGCAGATAGGCCAGCACCATCTGGCCTCTCCCCCCACCCCATTGCAATTTCTAGATATATTTGGGATGGGGGCCATCTTCCTTAGGGTATGGGTGACACAATCATTTTCTCTATAGATATATGTAAATACTTATTATAGGTAATCGATTAATACTTGTCAATGAAAAAGGTATATGGGACATTGCTTTAAATCGATATGGGTATATCTAAATGCTTGAATCTTAGATGAAAATCCAGGTATGGGGGGGCTTTGCAATTGCATCCCAATAAACTGGTCAGAATTTCACAACCATCTATATATTATACCAATAAGATAGGTAACTACTTACCACTTGGTGTTATTTTACCTCTTCAACATTGCCCTTCTTTTTTTTCTGTATAAGTGTCTTTTGTTTGAAGCATATCTTTGAGCACAGCTCGTGCACAAACAGTTTGCCCTTCCTCCAGATCGAGCAAGCCCACACTGTGCATGAGCTGGCCTGATATCGAGCTGCAACACTTCTGCGGCTTCCAGTCTGTCCATTACTTTTAATGGGGACCCTGATCCCCCATCCAAAGTAATGGAAATCGAACAAGGTTTTCTAACATTTTGGAACCCTGTTCGACTGAGCTCCTTTGAGCGGGATCGATTGATGCAGCTCGAAGGAAGACAGGATGGCTCAAACCTTGAATAGATTCGAGCAGAATCAAGCTCCGTGAACACGAATGGCACTCCATTGTGCTTTAATCTATTAAGAAAGTGAGCCGTGTGTGCCCAGCTTACACCAAATGTTTTGTGTGGTCTTTATCCCATTGAGAAATTGCACCTCTCTCTTAGTACTACTAGGGTAGTCAGGGTAAATCCTCCAATGGGGACTACTGGTTTGTAGAAAGCTGTCAATTTGTGGAATTTTTCTCTCCTCTAACTTTCTGTTGCATCTCTGAAATATTAATATTTTATTTAAAGTTTTTATCATTGAAACACATAACCGCACAATCTAATGTCCTTCTAGTAATACGTCTTATGTCACTAATGTCTAGGACATGGGGTTTTGGGAAAATTGGTAAACCCATGGAAGAGAACACACAAATTTAAGAAACCTGGGATCCTGGGGGATGTAAGTGAGCTAATCGTGAGTGCTGGTCCCTAAGCTACCATGATAGCCAAAATGTACACTGTACAAAGCTGGAAAAAATATAACCTGGCAAGGGGTTTAATACTTCTCTACTAAAAATATCAATAAATATTTGGACTATACATACACTTTAAGATGGCTAAAAAACCAAAACAACTAAAGAACAAATGTGAGAGAATAATAATATATTTAAGGACATAAATCACCAGCTGTCTTTTTGGTATTTGTCTATAACCCCTTTATTATAGGAAAAAGCTTTAACATCTATTTAATTTACAGTCAATTAATTATGTATATCTATCTTGACCAGCCCAATGTCCACAAATGGGTCACAATATGAATGAATGTTCACTCCAACTTAGGAGACATTTTTGGTGTAACGTCTCGATATTCCAGCTCACCTTATGAGTGAGTACAGCCATGGGCTTGAAAAACTTGTGCACCACATATAAGATCTCCTAAGGTATGTGTGTTGGCCTATTAAAAGCCCATGTCATACCTCAACAAGGTGGAGACACCTTTGTTAAGGTAAGGGGGTTTCTTTCCCACAACATGGGCCAGGTTGAAGGGGTGCACGCTCACTGAGGTTCCCCTTTAATAGAGATTTTGACAGATTTTGAGTTAATTGCAAAGGCACTAAACATGGTATTATCACCAAATTTATTGGAGATGTATAGAAGGGTTCCCAGAATCTCTTATCCATTTACATGTGTTTTAAAGTTTAGTCATAGAAATAATAGATCACACAAAGAAAATTATTTTATTTTTTTTAAAAAGGGGGTCTCTTACCTGGAGCTCCAATGATGTGTCTATGTTCCATGAAGTCCAGCAACAGTACCCATGGTCGCTGTGCATGAGCTATATTACCAATGTTTGTATACACAACTTCAATGAGGACATTGCACGTAGACAGTGACCATGGGAACCACTGGGCTGATATCATTCTGCCTGCTGTGTTTGAAGCTTCATTTGCCAAACTTTGTGGGACATAGACACATCACTGGAGCAGGAGTATACACTTTTCAGGTTACTTTGTTGGAGGGTAGAGCTTATTAAATTATTTTTCTCTGTGTTGTCTCTTCTAGGACTAAAATGTAAAACACATTGGAACCTCTATACTTATTCAATATGTGGTGGAGATCAGGAACCAGGAGTCCTCTTAATTAAAGTGGAACCCTGGATACTTAATGAGCCCCCACAATGCCTGGCCCATATTGTGGAAAAGAGACCCCTTATTTAAAAAGGGTTCTCCCTATCATTGAGGTATGGCATGGGGCCTGGTGGGATGGGAGAAGCACCCCCTTCCTGTCCGTCAGGCTTGCAGAGGGGTCTGGTATGCTCTGGAGATAGGGATGGCATTAATGCCCCCCCCTTTTCCAAGGCTTACCAGACCCTATGCCAGCAGGGGTCTGGTATGTTCTTGGGGGGGGGGGGCAGAGCTGTTTGTGGCCGCCCTTTTCCAGAGCATGACAGGCCCTATGTATCCCCTCTGGCATGACACTGTTCAAGTGTTTACACAGTTTTTTTAATTATTATTGTCGCTACAAATGTCACCTGAAGGTTTAGGAGTTTAGTCATTTAAGTCAATGTGGTTCCCCACAAATATGAGAACAATAGTGATGAGCGGCATAGGCAACATTCGTATTCGCGGCATGCCGCAAATTTTATGGAAAACATTCGGAAAATATATGCATTCGGCAATATTCGGGTTTTTTTTTTTATTGCGAATATCAGCAGTTTTTTTTGCGAATTTCGCGCGCGCAATATATGTTTAACATGGTGCAAATATTTATGCGAATTTTAAAAGTGACGATTTACGCAATATTCGCATCACACAAATATTCATTAAAAAAAACTGTTGATGGGGTTGCTAAGCCTTTGTTGCAGCCTTCCCATTCGTCCACTTGCATTGAGAGGCGTGTGTAATGGATAAAAAATACTGAATATCCGGAATTGCGAATATTCGGCAATATATTCACCATCTTCACGAATTTCCGAATTGCCGATATTCGCAATTAATATTCGGAATCCGAATATTTGCGATCATCACTAGAGAACAATGGATATTTGCAGAAGTGTTTATGAACGGTCTGCGAACACCCTCCACAGATGTTCACCCATCACTAACAGTCATATGCAGGTATAAAATCAATGACTGAATCAAAAGATAGCAAAACAATTAGTCACATTTTATCACTATTTTAGACATTTTGTGTCTAGAATTGAATATTATGGAACTTATATTGTAATATTACCTGATTCAGAAAAAGAAATCAGGAATATGGTATGGTGTGTGACCTACGCACAGTATGTGTACACACATGTTTTTTTGTAGGATGGAATACTGCTCTACAGCTTGAATTATTGTTCTATAGTTTCTTAGGAGCCAAACTAATGTGAAGCTTTGGACATGAATACAATAATTTATTAGGAGAGTTATTCAATGATTTAAAGACAGATCACAAGCAAGCATTACTAAGTTTATCATCTGAAAATATGTGTCTTGTCCTGTGGTTATTGTTGTTAAGGTGAAGGTATAGATGTGTGAGTGAGTCATTTCCTGTTTCACTTTTCACTAGGGATATAAAACTGAGTGTGTTTCAGTAATTTGTCTTCAAAGCAGAACTTAAGGCAAATAAAAACACCCCTTGTCTATTTTTTTGCATCCATATTTATTTATTTATTTGAGAAAAGCATTTCCACACACCTGTTATGGTCAGCTGAAAAACATTTTAAGATCAAAGAATACATATAGTCTTGAACTATTTTAGTTGGGAATGGAGTAGGAAAGTGTTAAACCATTGTCATTTTATGTTACTTCCCCAATAGTTAGTTTCCTAGAAACAAGGAAATATGAAAACATCTCATTAAGGCAAACTTCCCTGTTAAGCCCCCCTCCCATACACATTTAGCTCACTTCATACAATTTCCATTAGATCTACCAACAACTCTGTAGTATAGTGGCCTCCCTGATAGAATACGTTGTGATTGGATAGTTTAGAAAGGTTTTTAGGTGAAAAAAGTTGATTGTAGAGACATTGTATGGTAAGATTGTAAGTTGTATGGGGGCCTTTAGACTTTAGGCATCAAACAAGGGAATGTTGACCCATTGGCTTCAACTACCCATGATCCACAGGCATGCTGGACCTGTGATGCTTTAGACACAATGACACAACAGTAACCCATCCACTGAATTACAATGGGCGTGTTAAATTACCAAGTCAATCAATGTGGGTGTGTTTGCTCTACAGGACCGCATGTCAGCGGCATAAAAAAATACGCTCTGGCGCAGCAAAAAACCCCTCAACATATTCAGATACGGCATGTCTGATAAAGACCCTGACAGATCGTGGAGTCAAGACCTTAGGTAGTAGCCCCCATTGGAATACTTAACTTTATCTTTGGAGACAGCTCTACAATATTGGATTAGATCACTCTTATTTATGGAGACAATAACAACCAAGAAAATTTAGTGTGTTTCTATCTAACAAGTCAGGCACTGAGGTTCTGATTCATACTTACATTTAAGTGACACTGTAAAGAATTATTGCATAGTCTAAAGTGATCATATTTAGAAAAGCCAAGTACAGGGAGGGTAAAGTTAAAAAAGGCTACCGTCTAGTTTTTCTTTTTTTTTTGGGAGGGACATGTCTTTGAGATCACAACACCAAATTTCTAGGTCCTTGACTATGTATGCATAGAATGGGAGTCTGTACGACATGAGCAGTGTTGAGAGTATGGAAGTAAGCAGTATATAGAGAAGAGCAGTGTAGAGAGAGTGACAGCAGGCAGTATGCCTGGAAGTTAACCGTGTAACATAGATCAACAGAATGACAGGGAAAGCTGTGAGGAAGTCAGTAATGGAAGACTTCCTTTGCTGGCTTTGTAATCATAGGTGACAGCAGTGAGCTGTTGTCACATGTTGTCACACACAGAAAGAGGTCAGAAGTAATAAACAAAGGCCATGGGGACCTAGATCACAAAAATTTTAGGTACTTAAATTTACTTTAGGTTTAGAAGAGGGCAACTAAGGACTTAAGCTGCGAATAGACGGTACCATTTACCGTCTATTCCTTATGCGATTCTCTGCACTAGGAGTGGCGTGATGACGTTATCACGCCCGCCCGCTAGTGCCGAGAATCAGACCGCACTCTTTACTTTACTCATTACTTTGGCTAGGGGCAGTCGTCCCCAGCCGAACGAATGGGATCGGGTTAAAATTTACCGTCCTGTCGGATAACTTTGCGATCCGATAGGATGGCTGATTTTAGCCCAATCCTCGTAGGTTGCTGCATCCAATTTCTGCACGACCCGATCCTTAAGGGGTGCGGGAGCGCGCATGGCATCGGATTGGGGATCGGATCGTGCAGAAATTGGAACGTGTATGCCCAGCTTTAGGATGAATATGTTAAGCCCACCATACACCTTTCAATAACTCTGTACAATTTCCTTTCCTACCAACACCTATGTAATATAGTGGCCTCCCTGATAGAATAAATATTGATTGGAAAGTTTAGACAGATCCTCCTATTACATGGTTTTGGTAGAACAAGATTGTTACAATATTGTAAGGTGTATAGGGACCTTAAGTCTGTATGCTATGGACAAAAGTTCAGTGTAAAGGGATATAAAAATGCCAATATTTTTCCAGCAGTTGGTGGAAGGTCCCCTTTGCCTAAAGGCTCTTGGGATGGCCATAAGGTTTTAGGCAATTGGGACTATCCACCGTCAAATTTCCATCAGAAATCTACAAATTATTAGCTTGCAGAGATGTGCATCATTAATGAGACCCAAATGTGAGAGCCAAAACAAAGATGGCCGTGCAGGATAGAGAATATATTAGCAGAGTGGTGGTTTAGAAGCAGACAAGCAGGAACCCTATAAGCACATAAGTATGTTTTTTATGGACAATTGTTTTAGGGGGGAATGTAAAAGTTACTCTTTAATACCATATTATATGTTTAATTGAATTTCAGAAACTAATGTATTGGTTTCATTGCCTTACAATAGACAGATGTTAGAACTTTATATCTAAACCACAAAATTCGGCACTGCGTTGGAGTGAACCTTTTCTTTTCCATCCGCTGTGAACTTTCTGCTATTTTCCTTGGTGTGCATTCAAGCACATTTTCGCCAGAATAAATGTGTCCCTTCACTGGAAGGAACAGACTGAAATTGATCTACGTTTTTCGAAAACCCTTGTGTGCCCTCCTACTTTTCACAGTTATGATTTACAGCAACAACAATTGCTAGTTAACCCCAAGGGGTCAGCTCGTACATAAGTTAGCCGTTAGCCCAAAAGCTATGGTTTTCTAAGTCAATCTTATCTTTTAAATTTTTTAAGTTTTAAAACAGACATCAAAACATTAACTTGCCACCCACTACAACTATAAAAATATATAATATGCTGTTGGTAATGGAGATGTGCACAAAATTGCGACTAGTTTATGTCACAGATAAGTTGAAATTTTTTCTTCATTTATTCAAAAAACCCATATGCTATAACAATACTTTTTTATGTTGCGGCAACCCTTCTCTACAGAAATGTGGGTGATGATACCATGGTCAGGGGCTCTGCAATTAAGTCACAAAGTTAGCTAGGCAACATAAGTAAAAAAATATATATATTAGATCCTCTCTAGTTAACAGTGGACCTGTCTAAGGGTATGGTTCAATGGCGCCAGCCAGAAGGTCAACGTAGTGGCATAAAGCCATGGAGTGCTGTAGGCAGGTAATGTGGATCCGGTTTGTCAGTATCCCCACCAAGGAATGTGCTTAGCGCAGGGGGTGCCGACAGAGCCGATAGCGTCGTTAAAACATACCCTAACTTTGGCCATTTCTGCTGCTTTTTAAAGCTCACCTCACTTCCTTATCTACCATCTGGAATATAATAAAAAAATCTCTCTTTATCTGGGCATCAAGGAATGAAGTGCTAGGGTAGTGATGATCATAAATATTCTAATCGCAAATTTTTAATGAATCTGCACTCCAAGAATTCATGATGGTCTCGAATATAGTTGTATATTTTCAAGCTCGTGAATATTTGATATGTTTTACACCAGTACCGGAAACTACTGTACATTGCGTTTGTAATATGTGCATATACAAGTGCCGAGTTGCGCAATGAAGGTAATAATGACTGGAGATTACAAATTCTGAAATTTACAAATTTATTGCAAATATTTGGTGAAAAATATATTTTGCGAATATGAATATTGCCTATGCTTCTCAACACTATTCTAGGGGGGGGGGGGAGAGTTTGATCACTTGCACTCTTAAACTGGGCATACACGGCTTAATTTTTTGCTCGACCAACTTAAAAAAGGATCGGTATAAAATGATCATTTGAAAAACATATTGTTATTAATTTTACTTATTTCTTTGTGGATGCTCCATAGTACCATCGGATTACAAATTGATCAAAATACAAAGAAAACCAAATACTTCAACAGGCAACTGAAAATAAACCAGCATGTCTAGATCGATTTATGTTGAATTTGGATCACGTATGGTTGATCGATTCACCTGAAAAGTGATCAATTTAAAAACAATAGAAAAATTTGATCGAACGGTGTATGCTGAGTTTTACTCACTCACTTACTTGATGCTCTCTTCTTTCCTTACTCCCATGGTAGTAGAAAGTACTTGATATTGGGATGACCACTGCCTTAAAGAAACCAAATCAGACATTGGAGGAGATTAGAGAGTAAGAAATCAGTTATTTAATGTTCTTCTACTGTACCATCTAGGCCTTGCAAGTTGGCGCACTTGATTCCTTGCCGATTCCTTGCCGATCCCGAACGAATGCAGGAACGCTCACAGCATCCAATCGGCGGGCCTGGTCCTGTAGGAATTGGCCCGTCTATACCCAGCCTAAAATAGGAGAGCGGTTGTACCCATTGTCTACTCCATCTCAAATTGGAAAAAGACAAAAAAGACATCCTGCCTGTAGTATGGTAATATAATTTCTCGAACTTTTAATTTTTTAAATATGAAGGCTGCTATTGTAAAGGTGGGCATACACTGTTTGGTCTTTCCATTTGATCGCTGCAAACATTCAATCTTTTAAGCCATTTAGAAATCTCATCCTGAATCGATTGACCAAAAGTGATAAAAAATGTAACATAAAATGGATCGAAAAGTGATCAATCATTTTGGTTTATTTCAGTTGATCGTTCAAATATCTGTGATTTCTAGGAATTGTTATGGATTTGTATTGGCAGCTTGATGGCTCAGGGGGTTAGCAGTCTGGCCATGCAGTGCTAGTGTCCTAGATTTGAATCTTGGTCTGGGCAATATCTGCAAGGAGTTTGCATGTTCTCTCCGTGTCTGCGTGGGTTTCCTCCCAAACTCCACAGATCTCTGTCGCCCCACAGCTCGGCCGACCAGAGAACGGACATGTCCGATGTTCTCTGGCCGATGCCATTAACTTCAATGAAGACCGGCGTCTTCATTGAAGCTAATGGCTGGCACACAAAGGGTGCCCGGCCAATTAAAGCAGCCCCAGAATGCAGCGTGATGACATCATTACGTTGCATGTCAGAGCTCATCGGAGCTTGTCTGTCTGCACCTGCCTGTGGGTGTATAGCAGGCATTAATTGGCTTCCCCCAAAAGATTGTCCTATCTTAGTTGCATGCGACATCTGACTGTGTTAGTTACATATACATGACTATAGGACATATATAGATTGTGAGTTCCTCTGAGAGACAGTTAGTGATACATACGCTCTGTAAAGCACTGTGTAATATGCCGGCGCTATAAAAATACAAGTTAATAATAATAAAATTGATCGTTCAATTATCTGTGATTTCTAGGATTTTTTAAGGATTTGTATCCAATGGTACTATAAAGAGCACAGGCTCAGGAAAGGAATAGATCCGTTTCAAATGGATCACAATATATGGTGGTATGATTGATCGATATTAAACTTAAGGTACTCATACATGGATCGATTTTTCATTTGATTCCCAAATGATCGATGAGCATGTAATATTTGCTGGACCCACTGTTACATTTTTTTTCTGTAGTTCAGCCATATTTTCAGACACATCCACAATCCTTTTGAAAATCCAATCTAAAAGCAAAAGAAAAAAAGGTAAAAAAGGTTTTGATGAAAACAAAGTGGGATTTCCCTAAATGTTATGTTTAAAAGAAATCTGTCTGCTAAGCACTAAATAAGTAGAAATGTCTTTAAAACTCTTTGCAGCTGGTGAGTAGGGATGGACCGAACTGTTCGCTGGAGAACAGTTCGGCCGCGAACTCGGCATGTTCGCCGTTCGCCTCGCCGGCGGACAGTACGGGTGTTCGACCCGTCCTGTTCGCCGGCCAGAAGAAGATCTAAATTCTTCCTCCGGCAGGATCAGAACCTGCGAGATCGTGCCGGAGGAAGAATGTCTTCACTACAAGACCGGGCATGAAGCCGGTCTTGTAGTGAAGATTCCGGCTCAGAGTAGGAAGTGACGTCAGTGACGTCACATCCGGCTCCCGCAACCAGGAACGATGCGTTCCAGGATGCGTTCCATGGACCGGATGTGACGTCACTGACGTCACATCCGGTTTTTCCGATTCAAATTCCCCGCCTAGAGGCGGGGAATTTGAATGTGTCCGCGAACAGGGCGGACGGCGGACATCTTTAAAAGTTCGACCCGCCCTGTTCGCGGACACTCCGGGCTGGTGTTCGCCCATCTCTACTGGTGAGCTGCCATCATACTTTCCGGTGCCAAAAGAACTCTTGGCCTCGGTTCAATATGACATGCTCAGTGTGTCCTGTTAAGTATCAGCTCAGTACAATGGTGGAGACAGTGGTGCATGGACGGTGCTTTACTATGTATTATATATTATGTTTCACAGCCTGTTAGGAAGCAGCTAAAGTGATTTAATATTGGTGATCACTTACAAACATATAATTCAAAAGATTACATTTAAACCTACAAAATTAACTAGCAAAATAAAATTTTGGAAAAATTGGGACACTTTGGAGCTTATCATTAAAAAAAGGATGATCTGCATCCATCCATCTGTTGATCGACTGCAGTATGCCAAAAGTCATGTGGACAAACCACAAAAGTTTTGGAATAGTTTTCTGTGGACTGATGAAACAAAATTAGAACTGTTTTGGCCAATGGATCAACACTATGTTTGGAGGAAGAACAAGGCCTATGAAGAAAAGAACACCTTGCCTACTGTAAAGCATGGGTGGGGGGTCAATCATGCTTTGGGGCTGTTTTGCTTCTGCAGGTACAGGGAAGCTTCAGCGTGTGCAAGGTACCATGAATTCTCTTCAGTACCAGGAGATATTGGATGGAAATGTGATGCAGTCTGTCACAAACCTGAGGTCTGGGAGACGTTGGACCTTTCAACAGGACAATGATCCCAAGCATATCTCCAAGTCTACTAGAGCATGGTTGAAGATTAAAGGCTGGAACATTTTGGAGTGGCCATCGCAGTCACCAGACTTAAATCCGATTGAGAACCTCTGGTAGGACTTGAAGAAAGCAGTTGCAGCGCGCAAGCCTAAAAATTTGACTGAACTGTAGGCTTTTGCCCATGAAGAATGGGCTAAGATACCCATAGATCGCTGCAAGACACTTGTGTCAAGCTATGCTTCACGTTTAAAAGCTGTTATAACTGGAAAAGGATGTTGTACTAAGTACTAAGTATGAATGTGATTTGGGGGTTGAATAAAACGGATAATGATGTGAGCACAGAAAAGACATTTGTGGTTATTTCATTATTCATGTTATGTTATATTTGTCTGACTTACAAGTGTCTCTTTCATTTCATTGTAAACAAGATGACCAAAATGAAATGATCAAAATCAATGTCAAAATGGCCAAAACACTCAATTTCTGTGGGGGTTGAATAATTTTGAGCACAAATGTATATATATATATACTAACGTAAAAGGTTTTTCTTTTGAACTGACACTGTGTATTGTGTAAGGGTTAAGACTAGATTTAACATAGATGTGTGTATATACACATGTGTATTAACAATTTAGAATTTAGTGATACTCATACCGATTATAGGCCATTATGTTGATTTGTACCTTAAATGTTGGCCGAAGTACCAGTGGATATGTCAATTTATCGTTTTGGAGTGACATTTTATGTAAAGGGTTAATGTGGTTTTCTGTTTAATTAATGTGGCTATAAATATAGACCCAACCCATACCCTCCTTTTCTCTACATGTCAGGAGAGGAGAGGATGGTGAGGACAGGTGTCATGTCGTGATGTATGTTTGATTATACTTGATGTTACAATGAAGGCAAGTTTTAACTGTTTGCACACTACACTTGAGTGCAGAATTCTGTTGTATATAGATTTCTGGAGTGAGATCTTGGGAGATGGGTCTGGGAGTTTCTGCACCGGTGTTCCATATCTTAATCAAGAATACTTTGTCCAAAAGGAAGTCTGTGTGGTTAAAGAGAGCCTTGTTAAGGCTTAGTTTACACTGGCGGTTCTCGAGCTGCTTCAGCTCGGCAACCGACAGTGCGCTCCTGCAGCAGCGGGATAAACGACTCCCTGTGGTAGTCTGCAAAACAGTGCAGGCAATTACAGGGTGTCTAATTAAGGACCCTGGCGGTAAAAAAACGCCTCTGTAAACTTTGCCCTAGTTTTATGCGTGGTGGAATGCTGGTCTCAACATCCTTATTTCGAATCAAATTGTATGATGAAGGCATCTTATTACTTATTTTCATGAATTATCAAAAATATCTTTAGTAATGTTACTTTACCAGTAAGGGCCCTTTCACACTATAAGCGTATAAAATTGTGTACTTTTTTACCACACACGTTTTTTTACTGCACATGTTTTTACATAGACAACTAATGTTACCATGCACACTGCATGTTTTGCATTTTGAAAAACGCAGCGTTTTAAAGAATGCATGCCTTTAAAAATGCATATAGTGTGAAAGGGCCCTAAGACATGCATTTCTGCACATACACATATATATTTGCGTTTGGCATCTGCGTTTGGGTTTTTGAACAAATCAATAAAAAATTCAGGAAAAATGAATCAGAAATGCATACAGCAGTGAGTTTTTAAAAACCCATGCGGAAACACTGCGTTTTTAAAAATGCAATGCATGCAGTGTGAATAGTAACATTGGTTTTTTATGTAAAAACGCGTGCAGTAAAAAAAACGTGTGCAGTTAAAACACAACGCATATGGTGTGATAGGGCGCTAGACTTTGAACACCTGGGTCCTACATTGCTGCACTTAAAATGAGTATGGGAAACAACAATCTGTTTATTATCAATTTCCAAACAGGTCCCTGGATGTCACCCTTGGGGACTCCCCAAGGTTGCTGCTGCTTTTCAGATGCTCACCCTCATCCTTTTTGATGACATGTCAAACACAGTCTGTCTAAAATCTACAAGTACCTTTAAGTTGAAAAAGAGACACTTTAAATACAACATTCACAGGCAGGAAAACACAACATAGAGGTGTTTGTTTACACTGCACCATGTTCTTTACAATCCTGTTTGTAGGAGATTGTCACCTGGCCCCTGGTTTTTATAACAGATAACTTCTTCTTATGGTGTGGTCTGCCAGGCACGAGACATTCTAAACTGGAATATTAGTTACCCCCTATAGATATCATTCCCTCCCCCATGGACGCTGCTTGCTTTTGCAGCTGTTCGATATAAATTCCTTGCATACAACTAAGTCCTCCTTGTTTGTTTTTACAAACAATAAATAGCCATGGGTCTCCTCCCAGCCGCCACATCCAGCCATTTGCCAGAGAGACACTAGCCAGATTAGTGGGAATTGTGCAGATGGCAACTATCACTTCACTAGTCTCATAAACACTGAACTATGCCCCCTCCCCATCTCAAGATCTCAATAGATTATCAGTGTGTACAAATCGCTAGCAGATGATATTAAGTTGCTTTCATAACACACAGGGTCCCCTTGCAGTGTGACATTTTTTCATTAGCAGACCTACCAAATCCTCTTAAATTTATAGATCGCTGCTCTCTAACCTAATTGTCAGCAGCACAGCAGGCCGCAGGCTTAGCCCGGGCTCACCAATTACATCTTCTTGCCCTGATTACACACAGAGCACAGGAAACAAAAGTGTTAAGAAGAAAACACGCTGTTATTGGCCCTTTTCGGGAAATCGGTCTTGCTTACCTTTATTGGAAGCGTGGAAATTTGGGGATTGATCTTCTGGAATGTTAGTAAGAATTTGTCTGAAAATCAGTTAGTATTTGTTTTTTTAGACTTAACAAACATTTTCTTTTTTAGAACCATAATTTAAATGTGTCAATTCTACAGTCCTGGTCCTCAAAGTATGGATATTTTTTCGGCTTGTGAGCTTCTTTTAAAAAGTCTAAATTATCTACCAACTATAAAAATGGTAAACATATATTTATTTATATTGAGTAAGCTTTGTATTTGTTTACCTTCCATTAAAACATAGAACATGCATGATGCAATACATTTTTGTACATTTTTAATTACCTTACTGTGCTTGTTAATAAAGACAAGGAAAAAAAAGCAGGATGTGAGCATAAGCCACAGTCAAACAAACAAAAAGAGCCACATAATCAACTTGTGCTTATGTGTCTGAAAAGGCAAAGTTTGTCTGCTTTAGCCATCTAATGCTGACGCAAAAATGGGGAGACCGCTAGTGCCAAATCTTTGACATTAGTACTCACCAACTGGGAACACATTCAATTTGTGGTGTGGGAAGGAGCTTGTCCAGTGAAGAAGAACTCTGTATACACACACATGTAAAAACAAATACACATCTATATACTCACAGATAGAAATAAAACACACAACGAGATTGGGGAACATGATATACAGTAGGTTAGGTGGCTGGGAAACTGAAGTTTAGGAAAGAGAGATAGATGGGCAGAAAAGACTGTTGTGGTAGGTTTTCAGGTCTTGTAAGAATGTGTTAAAGCCTTATGGGGCAAGGGAGAGAGTTGAACCCTCCAGCACCACTAGCTTCTACCACGATGCGCAGCACTTCTGCGCCGTCGATTCCATTTGATACTTTGGAGTAAGTAATGGCAATTGTTGACAATCAAACATGGATTTACCAGTATGTTAGTTCCTTGTTTGATTTAGCTTAATCAAATAATCGGTCCCACTTGAAGAAAGGCTGCATGCAATCGATTCTAGCACTATTGATCACCATGAACAGGCATGTCGATCGATTGTGCTTGATTCAATTAAAACATTTAGCCGTGTATGCCTAGCTTTAAGCATTAGTAGTGGAGCAATTGCTGAGTTTTAAGCTTGCCATTAGTGATGGCCGAACCTCGGGCATGTTCGTCCGCGGACGGGCGGAGCGGACTTTTAAAAAAGTCCGCCGTCCGCCCGTTCGCGGACAGATTCAAATTCCCCGCTGCTAGGCGGGGTATTAGAATCTGAAAACCCGGATGTGACGTCAGTGACGTCACATCCGGCACCTGGAACACATAGTTCCTGGTGTGCTTACCGGATGTGACATCACTGACGTCACATCCGGGTGTGCGAGCCGGCTTTCCACTGAAAGACCAGGTTCTCTACCCGGTCTTCAGTGGAAACATTCTTCCTGCGGCGGGATCTCGCCGCGTATGATCCCACTGGAGGAAGAATAGAGGGATCCTTCACGCCGGCGGACAGGGCGGGTCGAACACCCGTACTGTCCGCCGGCGGGAAGGAGGGCGAACATGCTTGTTCGCGGCCGAACTGTCCGCCTTGCGGGCAGTTCGGCCATCACTACTTGCCATACATGGGTCGATACCTGTTTAATTGACCCACGATTAATCGCAGTGTGGTGACATCACCACACGGCACTTGGTCGAATGTGGAATCTATGTGAACCACTTTGCATATTGATTCCCGTTCAGTGGGGACCCTGATCCTGTGTACACCTGGACCAGGGTTCCCATTAAGCAGCTTCCAGCTGCTGTCTGCCAGCGCTTGGCAGAAAGGAAATCTGGACACAGCACAGCTGTATAGAAGGATGCCCCCCCCCCCTTCGCACAGGTAAGGGGGCAGGGCCAGTCTGTTGGGGGGAGCCATCCTGTGTCCTGATCTCAGCTCTGCCTCCATGTGATTTACAGACATGTCTGTTCCCAGTTCGATTGATCCTACTCAAATGAGGTTATCTTTCTAGCATTTTCCATTTGAACGATGATCGCGAATGGCGATCGATCATTACAGATCGAATGAAAAAACGAACCGTGTATGGCCACCTTTAGTCTGTGTCTATCATCCAGGATTTCCGGAAGTGTTGGATGACTTGCCAATTGCTGTGGTTCCTTTCTCTTACAGCTACCTACTGCAGTGTTCTGTAGCATTATCAAAGGACCACACAATGCAATTTTTCCTATATTGAAGGAACTATTTAACTATTCAATTTTTTAGTTTTTTTAATAAGGTAGATTAAATGTTGTTTTTTTATTATTATTTATATATTTCTTTTCTTGCAGGTGTTTATTATAATTTTTAAAGTATACAGTATATAACAATTATTTCTGTTATCTCGTATTTATATAGCCCCAACATACTTACAGAGCCCATAAAAGTCATTTTACTAAAGCTAGCCATAGACCCATCTGCGGTCATTGATCTTCTTAGTTTAGCATGCGCGATTAAAATATCAACGGTCAGTCTAACATTGATTGATCGTTTTACCACACAGTAGGATCGATTCAAAATCATCGATGCCTTTCCTAAGTCCTGAGCGCAAGCTCTATAGTGAGAGAACCTATCTCTGATACTGGAAAAATCTATTGAAATTTTACCAATATGTCCAATATATCACTTCTCATTTTTTTAAAGTTAATTGAAATGAAGAAGAGGATCGTGTATGGCCTCCTTAATTGTTTCAGAGGAGCTTACAATACAATGGTCACGTACCATTGTCATATGGCACCCCATATACCTTTAGATCACTCCATATAATTTCCTTTAGATCTACCAACAACTATGTAGTGCTGAGCCCTGCCTGATAGAATACATAGTGATTGGATGGTTTAGAAAGACCCTCATATTACATGGTTTTGGTAGGTCAAGAGTGGATTGTACATAAATTGTATGGTCAGATTGTACGGTGTATGAGGGCATTTAGTCAGGTATTTTCACCTGACCATCCTGTCAGCATCATACTTCCTGCACTAAAGTGACAACACTCAATATGTTGTATCTTTTGTGATCCCTGTCGCCCCAAAGCATGGTTGGCCAGAGAACGGACATGTCCGATAATCTCTGGGTGATGCCGTTAGTTTCAATGGAGACCGGCGTCCCCATTGAAACAAATGGTCGGCTCACAAAGGGTACCTGCCGATGCTGTGAGCGATGGAGTGCAGCATGATGATGTCACGCTGCACTCCATCACTGATCTGTGGGGGCCTTTACTGGGAGTTTCAAAAGGTTTTGTTACAGGATCAACAGATTTTGTTTCTTATCAAACAGATGTAACAACATTCCTTTAATTGAATATTTAACAGACCAACAGAAAGAAGATAAAAAGTTAATTATTAGGGATTAGTTAAATAGTTATATTGACATCTATATCATGGAGAATAACATAAACACTGAGGAGTCTTGTCTTTGGGTGTGGGGGACCACTGATCAAGTGCTAATGCCAAGGTAATGGCAGTAGTTAGAGATGTAGGGGGGATTGGCGGTTTTATCCTAAATCTAAGCTGACATGGAGTTGCAGTCTGTGTACATTTTAAATTAGGCTTTATTAGGCATCATTCACTATTGTGTTCATTTTAAAAGACATATTTACTTCCACCTTTCTTTTATGTGTAATTGAATAAATGTACCTTTACGATATATATACAGCATTAACATTAATATTTTGTTTTCTAATTTGTTTCTCTAATCTCTTTAACAGGCCAGGCTAATATGAATGCATTACTGATGTCACTAAGACAGATTTCTTATGTAGAATGGTACAGTAACACATTCTTGACCCTCTTGTTTTTCCTCCATGCATAAACGACTAAACAGATGGCAGCCAATTAATGTATTACAAGCATGATTAGAGCCTTTTCTAATTAATTATTTGTATTAGTTTGCTAGTCTTATAAATCCGCACTACATATTTTTGGACCTCTTACGACAAGTAATTTCATGAGCGGGGTGGGTAAATTCTCATAGCTAAGCCGATAGAGCTTGTTATTAAGATGGCCTTGTGCAAATTGATTATGCTCAAAATCCCTTTTAATCAGGATTATTTAAAAAGCCCAATTATAAAAGACTATTTCAGAATCACAGAGAGATTAATCCACCTTTCTGATTAAGGGCATTTTTTTTAAATGTGCTCTTACCTGATTTATATAGCACTCTTACAGTTTACCTGCTTTTATCACCTGGTTTGTGTGCACAAATGTTCATTTGACATTTCAAAAGGATTGCTGCTATCAAAACTGCAAATGATTTATAGACTTGGTTTGTGTTCATCTGATCTGCCATATGTAGATTTTTATGTTGTTGTGTTTCTTATATCATTTACTTATCTTGGGAAAGTTACACTTTGTTACTTGTAAAAAGTATTGTTGTCTTAGAATTATTATGTATATATTTTTTGTTCTTATCATTGTTAAAGTATAAGGTATATAACAATTATTGCTGTTATCTCGTATTTATATAGCCACAACATATTATGCAGCCCTTTACAGCCATACTAGCCATAGACGCATCAACTTTTGCTCGATCTTAAATTCGATCACCTGCGATTGTCAAATAGGAACAATGAGGTACACAGCCTTTTGCAACAAAGTAAAGTTCTGTAAATGGTCAAATAAAATAAAACAAAATACATTAAAGGAGGTGTGCAAGGATTGATCTCTCAAGGCGTGTGCTTACACAGATGACGCCACTTCCTGGTTATGGATGAGATCAATTCCTGGTTACAGGTACTGGAGGACTCAACAGGATCAATGGGAAGCGTTTCCAGCAGCAGCTCTTTGTCAACCATAGGTTACCAACTTAAACACCCATACCTCATACTGACCCAATTTAACTCTGTGATGTTTGCCCAGGCCCCATACAACTTCTGAGGGCCCATATGATGGTTGTGTGCAACAGTTCATTATGTTTCTGAGACAGATCCCTGTCGCCCCACAGCTCGGCCGGCCAGAGAACAGACATGTCCGATGTTCTCTGGCCGATGCCGGCCGATGCCGACCGATGCCATTAACTTCAATGAAGACCGGCGTCTTCACTGAAGGTAATGCCTGGCACACAAAGGGTGCCCGCCGATGCTTACAGCTCGGAAATGCAGCTCTTGTAATAGGCTTCACTGTTTGCTTCACCTGCTTCATGGGTTGCAAAACATGAAATAGAACCATCATCTAAAATAGGTCAATAGAACATATACTGTTTCATGGCAGATACTTATGTATTCTATAGCTTCATTCCCCAGCTCATCTGGATATATATATATATATAAATATAAAAGGTCCACACTAGTGTCTTCATGTTGATTTTTGTCCTTAAAATATAGCAGATAGTAAAAAAAAAAGATACCATACATTACTTTACTCAGTCTGATTTATTTAGACAGCAATATCAGTTGGGCAATACTACCACAGAAATATGTAGTCAGTGAAATATTGACAGATGAGCCAACTAAGCTCCAGGGTGTGAGTGAACAAACAAATTAAATGAGCCATGGGGTATAGTTAAATGAGAACAAATGACCCTGCGAGACACACATGCTAAATCGGGATTTCTATTTCACACATATATGTACTCATATCCTTCTGTGTTGGAACCTGCAACACAAATCTAAATGAAAAAATGAAGATGCTGATGCTTTTAGTAGTCATCTAACAAGCAGTGGTACATTTAGTAAGATGCAGCTTATATAGAATCAGCAAATTATGCTTTTTATAGCAAAGCATGTTCCTCAAAAATAACTAGAGTCAGACAACCTTGCTATAAACTTTATATCATGTAGTAAAATATCTAGAGCTTTTTGTTTTTTCACATAAATTTGACTGAATAGATCTTCCCTTAAAAAGGACCATCTATCACTTACTTGATTGTATTTTAGTCTCAATACTAAAACCTTGCACAACAACAGTTCTATCTTGTTGTCTCTTTTCATTTTATTATGGTAAATTTAACCTCAGCTTTGGTAAACATGGTCCTCCCACGTACTCTTATGAACCTTTCCTTTTTAGCTTATAGTGATGGTAACATATTAGGTGATATGGTTGGACCAATTAAAAATATTGATTTTGCACTACATATTTCAACTACAAGAGAACTTTCCCAAAGAGCTTTGTAAGCCCTCAGAAAAATAACAAGATGGGTTGACGTCTTATTGAGTCAGTGATTTTCTTTCCTCATGGCAAAGTCACTGGTGATGACACGAAAAACATGATCACTAGTGCGACAATGTTTATATATTTTTATAAATGTTTATATAATTTCTGTTATTGATTTTAAAGTTGTACACTGATGTTGGTAAATGACCATCTAAGATGTGGTAATTTTAAATATACGTGGATTATCGGTCCTTTTGTATAATAAAGACTTTTTTTGTACCTTCACATCCATAATGAAAGTTTGTTAAAATCTTGCTTAGTGCCCACAAAAAGTAGGGATCTTTATATTTATTATCCCACCATACACCACACCCCCCCCCCCCCCCCCCCCCCATTTTAAGGCTTTTTCCATTTCTTGAATTCCTTAAAACTACTTCAAGAAACTGTGGCTGCATATAAGGTCTATATTCACAGATCCCTGAAACTTTTATTGGTTTCATTTATTGTAACAATATAATGCAAACCATTTCCATTCTCAGGCTTGCAGAATTAACTAGAATTTTGCAAACCAAACAGTGTCAGGAAAATAAACAGTAATAATTTAAAATGTACTTCCAGAGAGATGTATTTCTTAATGGAGTAACTGGTGGAGGCAGTTTGCACAATATACATTGTCATCATCTCTAGACAGGAAGTTTTCCTTTTCTTTCACCAGTTTTCCTTTTTGCAGTACAATGTCTAGCTCTAAGGTTCTTGTAAAGAGGTGGGGTGCACAAAATTTATGGAAGCAAAACACAAGACTTCAAGCTGGCCTTTTGAGTAAATTTTCCAAAGCTGACCGTCATTAGTTAATACTCGTAGCCATGTGTAAAGTCACATCTGTGCAGGATGGCGGTTTATTGTGAGCTACAAAGCTGTGGTCAATTTAAACGATCCGTCTTTGTAATGTAGAGGGGAACTTTCCAATCGGTGCCGAGTCAGAGAACGTTACACCAGGCTGACAAATCACCTTGCAGACATTAGCTGTCCGCTCTGAAACTCGTCCTCAAGAAATAGAGATGCCATCTTTTGTTAGGGGTGTAACATATGGCAGTTGAATTTTAGCTTAGGTTTCTTGTAGTGTCATCATGATACGATATTGCAGTTTTATGGGAAATGATGTTCATAGGGGTGTAATTGAATAACGCTGAGAGTATTATTGAACTGCTCTCTATTCTGTTTGCCATATGGCTCCACTGTGAATGGAACATTATCACTGCCAGTTTTCAAAGCAAAGCTACCTAATTAGAGATATCTCACCAAAGACATGGAAAAACACAAACATAAAAATATATAGTATAAGTTTTTTTTCTTCCCAAATTGGTTTGTGACAGGATTCATACAAATGTTTTCTAAAGCTATAAAACCAAAAAAAACAAAAAACACAAGAATTGCATCCCCAATCTTCATTATATTTCATATAAGCAGAAAGATGAACATCTGTAGACACCAAAGAGAGAATATACCACAAGAACCAGGGCCAACTAACTTTGATCAGTTCAGCAGTATGGGGACACACGGAGATCTCTATTTGGATCTCTTACAGAATGACCTCACATATATATAGAAATCGGCGCTACGGGAAATCCTAACAGATTACAACGAACAGGCGAATTGAACTTCTGCAAATACCCGCCATGTTCCCGGTGAACCTCCATTGACTTTAAAGGAGGACGAACTTCTCAAACCTTCAGGTCATATTTGTAGCCAAAGTACCAATAAAAAAAGACGAAAGGGTGCAATCACCTGGACAGTGTCATGCCAAATGGGGATCAATGGCTAAACTTCTCCCTGAAAATACAGAACTTTTTAAAATCAGGTCTAATGGCCAGAAATCACATCTTGATTAAAGATTTTGCCAAAAGTTAGCTGGACTGGGCTGCCAGCCTGACAGCACCTTCTGCAGCGCATCACATTTAGTCAGATCACTGGATGGAGTATAATAGCAAAGTTATTCCTTTTAGATTGTAAGCCCGTCCGGGCAGGGTCCTCTACTTCTCCTATGTCATACCTGTACCTGTGTGTTATTGTGTGTTTGTATCTCCACTCTAATGTATTGTACAGCCCTGTGTAATATGTTGGCGCTATATAAATAAATGATTATAATAATAATCAGCAGCAGCTCTCTCCCTATCTATCTAGTACTGCAGACAAAGGATAAATGTAAAATTGTCACCAGGCTGCTTCTTTTATAAGGGGGGGGGGTGTCCTCCAGGAGGGAAAAATGTGTTATTGGCTGTACTGTCCCATCTGATTACTGACACTTTGCCTCCATGTTAAGGTATAGGGGATGGGTCGAACACCTATAATGTTCAAGGGCATTGCGAACTGCGAAATGCTATGTTCGCAGCGAACTGTCCACCGGGCAAACTTTTGGGCCATCACTAGTCATCAATTATCCCTGTTCCTGGATGCCCATCCTGTATTTACATACAGGGAGTGCAGAATTATTAGGCAAATGAGTATTTTGACCACATCATCCTCTTTCTGCATGTTGTCTTACTCCAAGCTGTATAGGCTCAAAAGCCTACGTCCAATTAAGCATATTAGGTAATGAGAAGGGGTGTGGTCTAATGACTTCAAAACCCTATATTAGGTGTGCATAATTATTAGGCAACTTCCTTTCCTTTGGCAAAATGAGAAGGACTTGACAGGCTTAGAAAAGTCAAAAATAGTTAGATATCTTGCAGAGGGAGCAGGCACTCTAAAATTGCAAGCTTCTGAAGCGTGATCATCGACCACTCAAGCGTTTCATTCAAAATAGTCAACCTGGTCAACAGAAGCGTGTTGAACAACAAAGGCGCAAATAAATGCCCATGAACTGAGAAAAGTCAAGCGTGCAGCTGCCAGATGCACTTGCCACCAGTTTGGCCATATTTCAGAGCTCAACGTCACTGGAGTGGCCGCAAAATCACAAGGGGTGCAATACTCAGAGACGAAAGGCTGAAGAACGACCACCCGTGAACAAGACACCACAAGCTGAAACGTCAAGACTGGGCCACGAACCTATCTCAATACTGATTTTCTATGTTTTCTGGACTGATGAAATGAGAGTGAGTCTTGATGGGCCAGATGAATGGGCACGTGGGGGGGGGGGCCCCCCTTGATTGTAAGGGTCAGAGAGCTCAGTCCGACTCAACGCCAGCATGTGGAGTATCTGGTTTGGGCTGGTATCATCAAAGATGCGTTTGTGGGGTGCCTATTCGGGTTTGAGGAGGGAGTCAAGCTCAACTCCCAGTCCTAACTGCCAGTTTCTGGAAGACACCTGCTTTAAGTCAGTGGTAACAGGAAGAAGTCTGCATCCTTCAAGAAAAACATTGTTTTCATGCGGGAGGGGAAAATGCTCCATTCACACGGTCCAAGTACTCACGCGTTGGCTGGCAGAAGAGGGGTAGGTAAAAGAAAAACTTATGACATGGGCATCCTTTTTCACCTGATCTGAACCCCATTGAGAACTGTGGGGTCCATCTCTAATGTGTGATTTACAAGGAGGGAAACGTTACACTCTCTGAACGTGTTCTGGGAGGCTGTGGGTGTTGCTGCTGCACGCAATGTTGATGGTGAACAGTATCAAACACTGACAGAATCATGGATGGCGGCTTTTGAGTGTCCTTGTCAAAGAAGGAGGCTTGTTGGTCACTTGGATTTGTTTTTTTTTTGTTTTTGTTTTATGTCAGAAATGGTATTTGTGAATGTTGAGATGTTATATTGGGGTGACTTGGTAAATAATATTTAAAGTGGGTATAAAATTTGTTTTTTGTTAAGTTGTGCCTAATAATTATATATCAACAGTATATAACCCAACCTGCACACCCCAACACACAACTCAACTAAAAAACATCCTCCTAAAAAGCTAAAACAAAAACCAAAACATGGAAAACTAACTTCACAAAAAAACATTCAGGCTACTTAGATATGTACCATGAGTATTTTGGGTTCATGAAAAACCAACCATCAACAAGGTTGTTGGTGCCATAATAAAAACATTATCTCCCTATCCCATCAAAAATCAACCAAACTT
>CM070041.1:24267943-24295290 GCA_036250615.1 Ptychadena robeensis
AATAAAATTATTCCTCAAAAATACCACTTGCCTAATAATTCTGCACTCCCTGTACAGGTGATTGGAGAGGGCACCGCCCCCCCCCTGCCCCACCTCCTCCTCCAACACTGAGGGATGTTGCAGACTCACCTGGAACAAGTAAAAACTGTATTAGATGTTCTTTGTACACAAAATTGGTTTAGATTTGCTTTAAGCCCCTACGAACATAATAACATGTGGACAACATACAAACTGCACACAGACATTGAACCCACATCTTTAAGACAAGAATGATAATGAAGGACAATGTGATATGCATGAATAGTACCTGTATAATTATTTCTAGCTACTAATAATTGTTGAAGTTTATGAGTTTGAAATTCAATTTAATAATGTCTCTTCCATTTTAATGTATTCCCATGTTTAACTCTTTCACACCCAGGCAAAAAAAGGGGTTAACTGTCCCAATTATCTACAGCCTTATGGCATTCTTAAGCATTGTTCTGAGCTGTGCGGTGACACAGCCTTGTGACTCTCTACATTCGCCCCCTTAATGTATTATAGGCTGATAATTATTGTGTGTTCCCTCCAGCTAGTAATTAAAGGACAGAGAAGAAAAAGAAAAAAAAAAGTTGAACTTTTGCATTTTCGACTGAGAGCAGATCCATCTGCAGCAGCGGGAAATAATGACTTCACAAAGTGATACACAACAAGATGAGAAATATTTTGGCTCAGCTTGAAACATCTTCCAACATTGTACAGTAGGTGGATTTGAAGAGGCACTTCTTTTTTCTGCTCTAGAAGAGAAATTTACCCTTTAGATTAAATGCTCTACAAATTAATGAATTTTTGTAAAGGAAGAAAAATCAGATATATTATCTTACAAATGGTTGATCTCCTTTGAAAGATGTTACAAATCAGGTTATGGTGTTAAAATCACCAAATTTAAATAACTCTTTTCTTTCAATGTGAAATTTATAGTGAATATACACCAGAGGAACTATGCTTTGGCTTGCAGACATGGTGTCAGTTTACAACAATATTAAGGGGGTCACTTATAATAAAGATCCCCCCCATTACAGCAATTGGGCCAATCTTTTATGATTACCATACCCGGTCAACTATCCCATTTTGACCAGGAAAGTCACGTTTATATTTGCATGTAAATTTTTATCAAATTTTTGAGAAAATACAATACAAACACAAGCAACATATGCTCTTATGAATCCTTATTACATAGCTCAAGAAACATGTATATCCTTACATATGTGTAAGGATACAGCATGATAAATACACCAATAAGCATAGCATCTTATGAAGCCTAGGAACCTATTACTAGGCCATAGTCAGAAGGAACACAAAATAACCGAATAAAGTTGTTCCTCTTCTGCCGGACATGCTCAGAATGCAAACCAACCTAATACAGCAATAGAAACTGATCCAACACTTAAAACTGGGTCAACTGTACCCCCCCCCCCCCCCCCCCCCCCCCCCCCACACACACACACACACACATTGACCACCACCTCTCCCCCCAAGAACAGCAAGAATGTAAAAGGTATGTATGGCAATACATTGATATTATGAATAGTACGATAAGTCAGAGTGTAAGGAACATGGAATGGAAGCAGCCATACAGGTAAGTCATGTTTTATTATTTGGCTTTCCCAGCCAAATCCCAATTTCACAAAATCTTAGATTTTTACAGGATTTTGAAATCGTGGTACTTTAGGAGATAGGGGGCAGTACTTTCCCTCCCTGCGTTTTCTCATAATGTGCAGGGTGGGACATTAGCAGGGAGAATAACATCCTCTGCCTCCTAAATCAGCCCACAACTAAATGTAAAGGAGGCCTCCCCAATATCGAAAGTGATGTCAATGATGTCCGTTCTGCATTTGGAACGCGGAAGAAACTCGATCCAAATACCAGAAGTGACATCAGGGAGTGTGACTTCCTGTATTTTGAAGAGGGGTGGTCTCTCGTCCTTGGTTCCTACAGGGTTCCTAAATTCTAGGTTTTCCCGAGGGGTGCTTACATGAAAGAGGAAAAAAGGAAAGAAAGATGAGGGGTTAGTACCCCAGATCTTAAGCTATTTTGGGAGCCCCAAATCGGTCAAATTCTCACTTGTGTTTCCATTCCACCCCCAGCTGCCTGTACTGGTTATCCTGAGTATGAGCTCTTCACACACTACTCATTGCTCTGCCTATATATAAGGATAATGGATTCTTATATACATTGTCCTGAAGAAGGGGCGTGAGTTGCCACGAAATGCGTCGACGTCTAACCTGTAACTGTTCTAAACAAAAATAAAATACGGAAGATTCTGCATTAAATAACGGGCGCCTTTTTTTCTCCTGGACGAAACTCCTGTTCCTGTATTTGTCCCTTATTCTTCCACAATGATGTTGACAGGTATGATGATTACAATCATGTAAAGGTCCAAAATTCTTGTCATACTTATATGAGGTATGTTCCTTAACACTTGTACGAGATATTTTTTTACAGACAGTCCAAATTGTTTTGCTGACGAAGTGTATTAGCTTTTAACAGCATCGGAGCTTGAACCTTCCCTGTGCACAGTGCTGACTTTAATTGCTGGCAAAATTCTCAAACCTTTAGATCATATTTGTAGCCATAATCCCCATATAAAAAGTGTTAAAAGTGTGCAAAACACCTGGATAGTGTCATGGCTGTTCATGTGCGATGTCTTCTCATGCCAACACTTCGAATGCACAGAGACCCTGGGAATGGGCAGGCAGATATCAATCCGCCTGGCATATGAAGCTTCATTCAGTCTGTGGTGGTGTACCTGCAAGGGACAAAAATTGTCACCAGAGCATCAGGTAAGTGACCCCTTCATGAGACACTTGACCCTTCGTGAGAACTGATGGATTTAAAATGGTGGAGGATACACTGTTCCAGTAGGTATGTGAATGGGAAGAATGGGAAAAAAGGTTTTTTTTGTCCAGTCTTTTTCAGCTCATTTCTAGGAAGTGCATTAAATCACGCCCTGGGAATGGGTTGAAGGTCCTTAGGATCTCTGTACTCATGGTGGGGAGAGGGATCTGGGGGTCCTCTTGTTAAAGAGGAACCCTGCATACTCAATGAGCCCCCTGAACATTGCCTGGACGTTGTTGTGAGAAAGAGACCCCCTTTCCTTAATGAGGGGTCTCCCCCTCATTGAGGTGTGGCAATGGGCCTGGTGGGATGGGGGTGTCCCTCATTTTCTGTGCTTTAAGGCTTGGCATAAGTGGTCTAATATGCTCTGGAAGGTGGCTTTTTTATGTCATTTTTAAAAATGAAAATACCACTGTTTTTGTTAATTGGATGGGGGGATGTGGCAGAGTGTGAAAAAAATAATTGGCTGAATTGTACCATCTGACTGTGGGGTGAGGGGTCAAACTTGGCACACATGATCCTGATTAATTAAATGTTTTATTTCAACAAACAATTGGTACACTTAAAAATCCATGTCTTTTTAAGAGGCAAAGAAGGTTTTTCTATTTTCCTTCTCTCCCTGTATTTTTTGTGGTGTTCTTATGGTAGCCTAATATTCTTGAAAAGCACATAGTCTATTGTATTGTTGGTAATACTTTTGTTATCCTTTTGTCCAGCTTCATAAACTTATATAGGAATTCGAAATGCTGAGTGCATGGTCCTCCACTATCAGAGATTGTACTTGTTATGTATGCTCCTTTGTGGTCTGCACCCCTTGTTTGTTGTATGGTTCTGCGTGATATATTGGAGCTCTATAAATAAAACTTACAAATCTATTTTTAAAGAAGATGTTAGTTATATTAGGTAGAGTCCACTGAGATTTAGATAATATAGTCAAATACTGAATTTAATATCTTTGCTGTACTGTTGTGAACTAAGCTGAAAAAACCTCGGACTTTAAAACCATGAAACGTTTTGCTCTTCTGAGCTGAGCACATCTTACTTATATGCGTTAATGACTCCCATAGAATGATGGGAGCAGAGTGTTGATTTCCTGCATCTTTCCAGCTTACAATGTGATATAGCGAGAAGGATTAACTACTCAGAGTAGCACAAATCCAAGTTTCTTCATCTGTTTACTGAGAAAGACACCAGGACAAAATCAAAATTTTTAGGGTTGGATAGGGAAAAACAGAGGTACATTTTAATTCTGAAGAAACTTATGTTTCTAGCAGACAGAAAAAACAAGATGGACTACATGGACAAAAAGAAAGCCACAGCTGTATTTAGTGAGATTTCACATATGGCCTATGCACAGATGACAGTATAAAGTTGTTTCCACTGGTGATTCTCCGGTGTGTGACATCAGTGGCACATAGGAAATACTTTTCCTTCGTATTAGGATAGCACTTAATTAAGAAGTCTACTTCCTCCTTATTAAGGTAATATCATCACATGTTATGGAATTATTATCACACGGGGAATCCAAGCTCCACAATTCCTTAAGGTGCTAAACACAATACCTGCAATGTTTTTATGGGTGAGACTGAATTTTACACTATGAAGTACCATAGACAAATGTACTACAACTACTAAGAGGAGCAATTTGCATATCAAAATAAATTTTCTAGAACCCTTGCTTGTCAGTGCTTTTATGTTGCTCATAGAGCTCAATATTTAAAATATATGTCCAGTCTCAACTTTGTGAGACATGGACAGAGAAGCAATTTCTCTAATGAGCCCCAATTAGTAGTATAACCCTAACAAGGGCATTTCTTAAGGGAAACCCTTAAGAGACAATTTGGCTAGCATTATGCCTCAATTTTGAAAAAGTGAGATGAAAAAATAGACATCAGCTTCTTACTTTCCATCTTGAACAGATGTGGCTTTCTATTGTACTGAAAAGGCTAACGCAGGGTATACAAGGTTAGATTTTTTCATTTGACTGAATTAAACAATTGTATTAAGTCAATCATTTGAAAATTTAATTGGATCCAACATCTTGATCGAAACATAAAAATTGATCGAAAGGAGATTGGACATGTTAATAAATTAATGGTGATAAAAACAATTCAACTGTAACAAGATCAAATTTAATATGATCATATTTTAAGTTGATCTAATGACAAATTGAACCGTGTATTGTAAGCTTTACTCTAAACCCAACAGCCACTGAATGCTCATGGTTGTGTACTTAAAAAAACAAAAACCTCTGGAGCTGTTAGGATAAACAATTGTGATGCGTCCTTATTGTCATTGAGAGCATCACTTCCAAAAATGATGACATTAATAAATCTGAAATCAAGTATGTAAAGAGAATAAATAGTGATGTCATGAGCCTTTATGGAAGCATGATAAGGCTATGTTTCCACATAGGCCATAAATACCTTGCACTTGTAATTTTATTCCCACGCATAATCACGGGCGGGCGATGGAGCGTGATTGCTCATGCAATCGGACGCGATTTTCACCCATAAAGATGACCCGTAAAGATGACTGCAAGAGCACAGGAACATGGAAGGACACCACGGAGAAACCCAATGCTGTCCAAAAAAAATATGCATGGCACACCAACATTAAAACCTCAGGGAGCATTATGGTTTGGAGCTGCTTTGCTGACTCAGGGCCTGGACAGATTTTTGTCATTGATGGAATAATTAATATAAAGAGTTTATCAAGACATTTTGTGATGGTCATGTAATGCTTTTAATTCTGTGGATTTGTACTGAACACAAATGATAATGCTACATATTTGTTACATTTTGTTGCAAAATAGCAATAGTAGAGTGTTGTACCGTGTTAGCCATCGATAAATACAGCAAGTTTGGAGTTCAAGTGATACCGTTTATTGGCTAACTGAAGTCATTAGAGAAGCAAGCTTTCGGGATATCGCAGATCCCTTCTTCAGGCTAATACAATTTTGGTCTTTGAAACTTACATTTATACACAAAATAACAGTGCAAAATACAAATAATGGTATGAGTCACAGAAATCAATGGCCAATATCTTCTTAAACTTCCTTCACTTACACTAATTTTTTCAATTGTTTAAGGCCTCTTCCATGTAAATCCCTAGAGTACCCTTGTATGGTCACTCTCACACCAAAATTGCAGTTGTGTTGGGCTGCATTAAGGCAGATATTTACGGCAGCACTTCCTTCCTAAATTCATGTATTTATTTGCCAACAGTTTGGCTAAGAAAGAACAAAGTGAAAAAGAAGCTGTGTCTACAGGAAAGGAAAGGTGTCAGACTGGACACACATCCAGAGCTTTTAGATCATTCTGCATGTCTGGATCTTAATATTTGAGGTCAATTTAACACTTCCAGATGGTGATATCAACACTTTGAAAAGGAAGACCTTATAAAAAGCTCAAGTCTTTTCCAGTACATTCCTGTATTGATAAAACAGAAGGAATGCTGTCATAATATCTTATCATTTCTATTATATATTAAAAAATTCTTGAACATCTTTCATGAGCACACTCAAATTATACCTTTGCACCGATGCACTGCATCCAGATATATTAGTTGCTTGTTCAAGTTTGGGTTTCCCTGCTGCTTTTCTTTCTGTATTTGTTTCATATGTGTTAATTGGAGTGAAGGTTTGTTGCATAGATCATGTTCATTTAAAGCTTCTTTTGAATCCTCCCTAGCGCACTGCTGAGGTCCAGATTTCTGTACCAAAAGTGCACCATAGACTTCAATGGTAAATTTTTCATTATGTTGTAGGCCTGTAACTTCCCAAAATATGTCCGTACATCCTGAATATAATAATGTTTAAAACAAACAATTATGTAAAATAATTTTTTTTTAAATAAAATTCATGAGAAAACACAAAAATCAGGGCACAAAGCTATGCTGTTATGTACTAAATCTCGCCAAAATAAAGTCTCTGGTGCCCCAGATGTTCCCATTTGCAGTTAACCCTCTCTAACCTGCTGTGATGGATGTGGTAAAATCACACCAGGCAAGAGAGGGTTACTGCAAATGGACACATCTGGGGCACCAGAGAATTTTTATTCTGGCGATATTTAGTACATAGCAGCACATTGAAATCAGTTTTCTACAAAGAAAACTGATTTCATGTAATGTACTTTCAAATTTCCCACCGCCTCCCCGATGTGACGGAGGATCCAGCCAGCATGTCACATCGGGGACAGCGGGACAGAGCAAAACTGTAAGTATGTGCTGCCGGTGCCCCGATGTTCACTGGACGGCACCATCTCGTCCAGTGCAATAGTGGGAGTAGCAGCGCTGGACTAGATGGTGCCGTCCCGACCGCTAGGGCGGTAAAGACTTTTTTGTCCAAATATGACATCACTACTTAACATTTTTGTATGCAGAAGTAAATGCATTGTCACATCAACAATAAAATTCTACTACAGGTGAAAGCTTGTAATTAAATTTTTTAAAATTTTTTTAAAAGCGTGTATTTAAAGGTTGGTCACTTTAGTTAATCTGCCTCTGTTGTTGCAAAGACATGGATGGCAAAGAAATCTTCGAGATCAACTCATCCTCCCCTCACAGGTCTCTTTTAGCTGCTCATCCCTCCTCAGCAACTGGTGAAAAACTAGTGCAATTTTTAGGGTTAGCATATGACCTCTTTCCCTACCAGTGACCAGTGATTTGGCCCAGTATTTCCACATGCCTTAGAAAGTCATATAAATTACGTCTCTGATTCCTAACGCACACCATTAAATGGAAAAGGTTCTTATGAGCATCCAAATGCAACAAAATAATGCTAAGAATGAGGTCAGAAGCAGATAAACGAGTGTGATACATTTTTGTTGTCCATCAATGAAGATCAGTATTGTTATGATGGAATGTCTTATTAAGTTACCTCTGTAGTATGTTCACTCGACATATTTTTGGTCCACAAAATGCAAAAAGCAGCATACAAAATTGCTAACTGATCAGGGAACCATAAGGGCTTGTGCCCACTCTGATGAAAGCCCCACATTTATCCTCACACTGAACATGGTGTACAACAAGTCCACTGAACATCAGTAGCATTAGGGGCACTTTTTTGCATTTACTCAATTTCAATGAAACAGACAAACTTATTATCCCCAATATGGCCTTAATGTACCTAAAACATTTGTGGCTGGAAATCAATTATGAGGTGTGTAATAGTATATCTCCCAATATAGAAGATGCCACATCCCAACATTGTACTAGAACAGAAAATACAAAAAGTTCTGCCCGACTTAACATGTATCAAGTCCTTGGGCAGCGAGGGGACTTTTAAGGCATTCAATAAGCGTATATAATATACGTAGAAACACATTTATTATATATATCCACAACAAGGGTACATACCCTGTTTCCCCCATGATAAGCCATCCCCATCACATAAGCCACCCCCGATTTTTGCCCAAAACTTTAAAATAAGCCACCCCCTTCAAATAAGACACCCACGATATCTGCCGCTGCCTGAATCTACCATTCGGTGGTATAATGGGTAGCTTTAATGCAGTATGTAGGGGATCTGTTGATTTGTGGTCAGATAAATAATTGTATTGGTTACTAAAATAAGAAATTGGCAGCTGATCTGCTCATTTGTACTAGGCCTAAGCAACTAAAGTGAAAAGTTTACAAAAAATTCTAAAATGTTCTCAATAAATAAAAAAAATCATTATGCTCATGACATCCAACCCAGCCACAAATGTAGTAGTACAAAAAATAGAAAAAGTTCTGCGCGACTCAACCTGTTTCGAGTCCTTGGACAGCGAGGGGACTTTTAAGGCATTCAATAAGCGTATATAATATTCATAGAATATTATTTTATTAGGATCCAAGTCCTCAGGGTACATAATAACAATACATATAGATATAAAAAAGGGTACATAGTTCAAATAACGCTAAAATATTGGTGTGTGAAGTGTCAAACCATTCTAAAGTTGTAATTAAAGCTCATTTGAGGACATTATACAGCATTGATTACAACTTTAGAATGGTTTGACACTTCACACACTGATCGAACACTGATTCCTCGATAGCCATGAATGATCTAATCTGGAATCGATAGCAGACAAATTGAGGCATCTATGGCTACCTTCAGCCCCTGTGCTCATGCTCCATAGTACCATCAAATCCAAATTGATCAAAAAACATCATCAGATACTAGTACAATCAACTGAAATTTACCAACATGTCTGATCGATTACTGCTCTATTGATTTTAAGTTTGATTTCTGACACTTTTCTTCAGACCAAGTATGCCGCAATCGATATTCGTTTAAATGTCTTAAAATGATGGACTTTTAAGTAAATTGAATGGGAAAAATCAAGGCATAGGCACCTTTTGGTAAAATTTTATTAGATTTGAATATAAAAGTGATTTTGGATATCTCATCTTTCATCTTTGATGTTGTTGTATATTAGACTATTGGCTGGATCACCTGATTTGTGGCGAAATGGATTGAGAAGATGTCCATCAGTGATCAGTGATATTAAGCATGTTTTTGTATTGATTATAGATCGCAAAATGTTACCCCAATGTGACAGGAATTGTAATGCATTTGATTTTTATCACACCTGTAATCACGTATTGATTGTATCAAGCTTCTCGATAAATTATGTACAGATAATTTTTAAAATAAAAACTTCATAAGGTTTTTTCAAATCGATAGTTAATCAAAGTCCCGGAGTTCAGTCTCCAACCCAGAGAGGGCAGCCTAGGGTTGCCATTATGCCTCCCTTCCCCCTCTGTTTTTGTCTTTTTGTCTTTTGTGGAATCCAAATTTGGAGGATGTCGGCACACCTAATTTTGGAAGGGGGATCAACACCGTTCTGGGAAATAAAAATTTTCGATATTGTCTGATCATTTTCTATTCGATTATATACAAATATTTTTCATGAAAGATAAATTTTTTGATCGAGCAAATCATGTATATATATATATATATATATATATATATATATATATATATATGGCTAGCTTCAATCATACAATCTTTTGCCTATACATATTATTATCATTTATTGATATAGCACCATCATATTACACAGCGCTGTACAATAGTGGAGATACAACACAATATAATACACACAGGTATAGGTTGTGAGGCAGAAGAAGTAGAGGACCCTGCCAGATCAGGCTTACATTTTAATAGGATACACTTCAGATACCATAATTTTTTGGATTTTTCATGCTAGAAATGAAAAAAGCCTCTCTTGCGTACCCAGCGTAAACCCGTAAAAAAATTTGGAGCAAGTTTAGAATTATTTTGTAGCTTTTGACCTCTTATGACACACATATCTTGCCATTGTTCTGACTACCTTCATTGTCTGGGCAAACATATTTAAAGGATGTCTAGAAAGCATCAAACTATTTGTAAAGGAGTAAGTAGAATTCCCTCTTTCCATGATGTCTTGTGTCCAGTGAAACTGCAACATTTGGCAGCTTCCTGCTATTAGGACAATATTCCAGTTAAACTAATTTCATGAGATTGAAATGCATTGAGCTGTTCAAAGCCTTTTAATAAATTACACCAGGAAGTCAGACATTTGAATGGGAAAGCACAGGATCTTATCAGTGCCACTGACTTTATTGTTTTGCCAGGATGTCTTTCTTTGTCATAAAACAATAACTAGCGTTGAGTGGTGTTCACCCTACAGACACACACTAATTGTATCTTTTAATCTGGGTCAAACTGCTCCGGTTTATTACAGTCCCAACCAAAAGGACAACAACAGCAAAAAAAAAAAATATAAAGACAAAAGAAAAAAAAAGTGGGGAAAACATTTGCTAATAATTTAGCTGCAGGATTGCAGAGATAAACGCTAATGACTGAACACAATTACTCCTGTGAAATGTGAAACCTATTTATCTTTGTAACCCCGCTTCAGATGGGAAGTGGGAAATAATTATTTATTTTCCCAGCACAAACAATCTTGTTAGTATGCAACAGTGAAATTATATAAAAGCAGACATCCTTTGTTTTATTTGCTATTAATTAAGCAATGCAAATAGCACTTTACTAATTGAACTGTATGTAGAAGGTAAGGAGGATTAAAGATGGCCACATCCTTCTATAGTAAGCAATGTGAATAATTGAAGGATCAAGTAGGATCAAGTTAGCAATATGGACTCCTATAGAAGAACACATCTACTGCCAATTTTGTTCTTGACCAATTAAAATGATGCACTAATTTGATATGCTTTTCCTTCGACCTTGTTTGTTGGATTGGATTTTCCAGATTGTTCATATACATGAGTTGCATTCCATGATATTAACAAGCCTATTCACATCCAGTTAAGGACAAGAAAATCAGTTATATTTCTATTGGGGTGAAAAAAAATCTGCCTATTGAAGCCTAGAAAAGGGATATATTTGTAATTCTTATAATTAAATCATCTAGAATATATATATATATAGAATATATTTAAAACAAAACAATGTATTTATAATTTTGTTCCAATCTACCAGTAGTGATGGCGCGAACATGGAATTTGCTGTTCGCGAACGGCGAACGCGAACCTCCACAAATGTCCACGAACCCGGCGAACCCCATAGACTTCAATGGGCAGGCGAACATTAAAAAACAAAGGGACCCTTTCTGGCCACAATAGTGTTGTTAAGTTATTTCAAGGGGACAAACACCTGGACAATGACTTGACAGAGGGGGATCCATGGCAAAACTCCCAAGATTTTTTTTTTTCACTAACTCCGCACGAGTATTTCTAACAATGAGAGTCCATGGGGATTTGAACATAGAGGGGGATCTGGAGAGCAAACCAACATGGTTGGTCAATGCCTGTGTGAATTTCACCTGCAACAACCTGAAGATCTGCTTTCCACGTTGCCTACAGCTTAAAAGGGAATTTTATTTGATGAGACCCTGGTGTCAGTATGGCGGACAACTGGTGGTGATGGTACAGTGTGGAGGACACAGGTGGGAGTAGGATTCAGTGCTGGAGGTACCCTGGTGGTGATGGTCAGTGTGTAGACAATGTGAGATGACACTGTGGAGAATGGTGTATTCTAGATGGTAGATACTTTATACTGGTGGAGATGACAGTGCTGGAGGACACTGGTGAGTGCCATCGGTCCGTTGTGGAGGACACTGGGGGAGATGGCTATATCCCCATGGATGAGATGGATGAGGTATTAGTGAAGACTGTAGATCACACAGAAACTGAATAATTGTGTCCTCTAGCAGCAGCAGCCAGATAGCTATCTTTCCTAACTCTCGTCTTCAGTCAGAATGTGTAATGCGTCCTTGTACTTTGATATTTTAGTGGTGTGAGGTTCTAGTGAGGTGGGGGTGCTCATTGGGCTGGATTATGTCTGCTTGACTTTGACTCACGGGGTCAAAGTTCTTCTGCTGTTAAGAATAGGGGGCGAACTGAACTCGCCATATGTTCGCGAACATGGGCGGACGCGAACATAAGGGCAGGGGGTTACTGTTCTTTGTTCAGAATATCTATAATTGATAAATAAAAATAATATCACAAAAATATTACACAAGGTTTTAGGGCCATTTCACACTATATGCGTTTTTTAAAGGCATGCATTTTTTATAGGCATGCGTTTCTGCATATATACACAAACGCATGCGTTTTTTACATTACATATGCATTTTGTATTTGCGTTTTTGAACAAATGAATGTAAAATGCATAAAAAGTGAATAAAAAATGCATACAGCAAAAAAAAAAAAAAAATGCATACAGCAGGGAGTTTTTAAAAAGGCATGCGGCAACGCTGCGTTTTTAAAAACGCGATGCATACAGTGTGAATGGTAACATTGGTTGTCTATGTAAAAATGCATGCATTAAAAAAACGGGTGCGGTAAAAAAGTGCGCTTTTTAAAACGCACCGCAATGCATATAGTGTGAAATGGCCCTTATAGAGTACATAGTCATATCACAAACTGACTATCCAGGAACTCAGTCTAATGCCCCTACCATAGTAACATGGTTATAACATACTCAATACTTTTGGGGTGATTACTATTAACCTCCTAAGCGTTCATGACGAGCCCAGCTCATCCAGAGTTTGTGTGAAGAACATGAAAGCCGCATATCCCCAGAAAGCTACGGCGATCCTGCTTCCAGCCGCAGCATTTGCGGGGTTGTGTGGCATCACGGTGACGTGGAAGGGGGCGCGGGTAGACAGCGCCCTAGACCTTCATGTTAATGGAGGGGCGTCTGCTTTCCAGCCCTCACAGCCGGTGTCATTAATGACACCAGCTGTGTGGAGAGGGGAGGGAGGAAATGGCAGGCAGTGTACCTTGTACACTGCTGCGATTGCCCATACCACGCTGTTAAAAACAGCGCGGTACGGGCGGTGTGCTAGGGAGGTTAAACTATTAGACTATTAAACTACCAATATGTCTTTAAAGTGAGGGAGGAAACCAGGAGAATCCACACACAGACAAAAGAAGAACATACATTCCAGTGTGCTTCTAACTACTAGCATACAAAAATTATACAGTTTTAAGAAAAAGTAGTAAACAAAGTAATGTGGCACCCTGCTAAATTAAAGAACATAGTCTTTATTATTAGCCACAACACACTCTTAACGGTAGCATAGGAATTACATGTTTACACAACTGAAAACAGTTTGTTTGGTATATAACAGTTCATAATATAATAACGTCAGCTGGTCATAGACTCTTGATGCGTTTCGCGACAGATTTTGCTTCCTCACGAGATAACCATCAAGTATATATGTTCAGCCCGGAATTTCCTGTATTTAGACCATATGGCCTGAACTGAAAGGGCGACAGCCTTTTCCGGGGAACGGGGGGCCTCTTCGCATATACCGAGTCATTCAAGAACCGTTCGCATTTGGTTATTAAGTTAGACCTATGAGTAAGTTACTGACATGGGGTAGGTTGTCGGTGTACCTCTTCTTTTTCATATGCAAGAAAAAGTATAAGATGCCTTGTGTGAATCGCTATATTAAGCGATAAGAGCACATTTTATGACCAACTCATGCAAAACTCCTCATAATCCAAAAGGGTTCACATACTTTTTTCTTGCTACTGTATAGCTATCTTATCATGGCAGTTTGATCCTATGCAATAGCAGAGTAGTGAAGGAGACAAAAGTACTCCAAATTGGAAGGCCAGGGAGGTCAGTGACAACTATGGCTCATTCCATGTTCTATGTAATGTAACCACCATAGGACAGAAAGGGAGTCATTAGCATTCCATTAAAAATTATTTAGCATAATAGAGAATGGTCGTGCAATTCCAGTTATTTTTTAGAAGCAAATTGCAAAACCCCTTAACTTGGTATCATCACCAAAATTGCTAGAGATATAGAGAAGGGTTATGGGAACATTACAAAAACTGTATTCAGGGGCTGTGCAATTAACTTACAAGTCAGCTAGTCTTTATGTTACAAAACAAATGTCAACCATCTATGTAATGCAACATATCTAAAAAGTGATATGGTTCAATGTGTTAAGGTGGGTTTACACATGTAGATTTTTTCATTCAATCAATGAAAAACGAGTGATTTTTTGGTTGAACAAAAATCTAGAATGGCCAATTTGTTCAATGGATAAATTTTGTTTGACCTTGAACAAAAAATCATTCAAAAGGTCATCGAACATGTTGGTAAATTTTGATCAGTCGTTATAATTCCGAATGTATTTCTATTCGATATCGGGATGGACGAACCAAAAAATCTGTTACATTCGATAAATGGACGGACGATGTTCGACAACAACTTTGAACAAAAAATCTAATTGCCAGTTGATTGAAGAATAGTGTTGAGCTCGAGTATTAGATTTTTGAATATTTAGCTTGAATATTGCCATTTTGTGAATATTCGCAAATATATAATCGGATATCCGTTTTTTTGCGATTTTCGCGATCCCATTCATGGCAGTTCTCCCAGTCGAATATCCGAGCTCCATTGACTTGCATGCATTGCGCATATTTGATTGCAATTGCGATTTTTAGATCGCAATTTATGTCCACAAGTGCAGATATTCGAGATTACAAATATGGAATTGAATATTATAGCGGATATTCGCGAAATTACGCGAATTCGAATATTGCCCAGTCGCTCACCTTGAATAAAAAAATCTACATGTGTAAACCCACCTTTACTTACAAAAGGATGAATAGAGGATTCCCTGTACATGCACTGAGGACAATATTTAGAGTACTATCCTATTTGTTACTTGAATATGAAATCCTCACTATATCTCTATTGACTTAATGAAAGGCTTCAAGCCAAGTAAACAGTTCAATGCCTAAAGGATAAACACTCCCTTACCATTTGCCTTTATGTTGGTGCTATTTCTAGGACCGTAAGAGCCCAGGGGCACCTTTGGGCACACACAAATTAAAATGTTAAGAGTATAATAGGATTCCATGATAAGCCTTGTAGTTCACATATGTTTTTTTTTTTTTTTTTTTAACTATCATATATGTAGAAGAGTAAAGTCAGCAAATGACCAAGTGGTTTATTGTGTCTGCCCTTTTAACCTTTGTCTTGTCTTCGTATAGATCTATGCCTGGGCCAAGCATGTTTAAATACACTCACTGTTGACTGACTCATTAACTCTGCTGGAAGTCTATTACAAGCATCAACTACTCTTTCAGTAAAATAATACTTTGGGTTTGAGTGTCCCCTGCTTGTTTGAGGGATTGTCCCTGTGTTCCTGAACTCCATATAGAAGGATACTGCTCTTGTTAATATGAATCATGCATTTAATGTAGTTAAAGGTTTTGATCACATAATTGTTGCATAGAAAAAATTACATCAAATAATTAAAAGGCCGCTAAATAACATTTAATGCGTCATCTTAATAAGTCAATGGAGATCCAAGGTACTGATTAGTACACATTGTACATGTGACCAGGGTAAATAATGGATCAGCTGCTCCACAAGATCCATGCATATTGACTAGGTAGTCACAAATCGCAATAAACAGAACCTTTACCAGCCTAAACTCTCCCATCAAAACACGGGTGTCATGCATAAAATGTGGTGGAAGCTGTAACCAGGTCAAGGTGCTTTCTCCACCTAATTGCTTATGATTGGTAATGGTAGTACCAATAATTAGCCATATTTAGGTAGGAGAGAGCAGAGTTGTCTGGAAGATAATCCTGAACATCCTACTATGCATAATACAGAAGACGCCTGTCAAGAAAAATGCATTTGAAGACATGTATTAAGGTGGGAATACACGGGTCTATGTTTTCCTTTGATAGTCAAAAAGATAGATTTTTTAATCATTCGAAAGAAAATGTAAAACCAAACAAAGATTTAGTTCGAGCATCGTTGAACAAAAGCGATTCAAAAGCTGATCTGTCATGTTAGTAAATGTTATCTTGTAAAAAACAAATGTAAATCGAAGGTACCATTGTTTCATTCGATAATTTTGTTCAGTCAAACGAAAATACAGTGTATACATTCAATAAAGGACAAATCGATATTCGATCAAAATATTGAACATCGTGATCGAATCTATAGTCGATTGTACAAAAATCTATATGTGTATTCCTACCTTTAAAGAGGAAAACATGCTTGATTTTAGGGGTAGTTTGGTTTGAGAGGGGTGGGGAGTATGGTCGGATAAATGTGTTGACCCATTTCAAAATCATTACATGGAAAAACTAATAGGGCTTAGGTGCACATGAATTTTATATACATTTCCAACGCGAAGGGTATTGTTATTGCATCCTAGACAATTGAAGTGCAGAAGAACCCATTTTTATGCAGGCCTCTACAAGTAGACACAGAGACAGGTATAAAAAAAGAGACATACAGCTACAAAGAATCAGATAGTTACAGGTTCTCTGGGTTTCAAGTTTAAGGTTAGAAGTGCAAATACACCAGTAGTGATGGCCGAATATCGGCCACGTCCGTTCATGAACAGGAAATTCAAATTGCGGAAAGTTCAGCCATCACAGTATTTCTTCAGAAGGTACTGGCTGATGAACAGCTCAGTCCATTCTTGCATTTACCAGTAACGCCCTAAAACTTAATTTTAAATACCCAGAAACAAAATATTTGCAAACATGTATAATGGACATAAATATGGCTATAATCTTTCTGATGTGTATTAACATATAAAATATACTGTATGTTTTTAGGGATCTTTCCGACAATATAAGCATGTGTCTACATTTAATGCAAAAATTAAAATACAATAAATTTTAAGTCAAAGAAAGAAGCTGAAATAAAACACTTTAATAATGGCTAAAAAAGGACTTTGCCATACTTGACCAATTTGTTTGTAGTAAGAATCATGTAGTATTTATTTATTATGTTTGCTTTTAATATGAATGACCTCTCTGTAGTTACTGCTAGTATGTGAAAGACCAACTAAGCAGGTGGTAGTGTGGGAAGTCCAGTCTAAATTTGAGCTAGATAACTCAGATTATATTAAATACTTCCAGATGGAAGCCTATCATTACCTCCAAGGCAAACTGTTAAACATTGGAAGACCCAACGGTATACTGATTTGGCTAATATGCTTGTGTGATTGTCTAGAAAAGACAAACATATGTGTACATAGACTTGTCCAAATTATAATATGAATAATTATTCAGCCATTCACTAAAATACATTATTTATGTCACATATTCTTATATTCTTCTATTATATATTTATAATAAATAGTATACATATTGATTCATTTATGTATATATTTTATTATTTACTAAAAAAATGTGTAATACTGCATTTAGGCATTTTTCATGTACCTTTTTGAACAGGTGAATGACTTCATGGTTTCAAGTAGAACATTTACAGCTGAAGGTTCAGTTCATATCTAACAAATGAAATGAAGGGTATATACACACTTCTGAATGAGTCAGCTAGATACTTGAATTGCTTAAAGTGGTTTTAAACTAAAAAATAGACTATACTCACCTATCAGCAGTTCACAGGCTGGTACACCTGCTACACAAGCAAAAAAAACATACTTACCTTCCTCACATTTTCATTCTTGGCACCAGCATCTTAAGTACTGGTGAACCAAAGCCACTTACAGATCCCCCCTAATTCCTACGAAGATGAGCCTCTCTCTCCTCTGATGGAGAACTCCGATGGGGGGTCCTCACCTCTCATCACCCATCACAAAGTCTTGGAGATGTGACACCGACGTCACAATCAAATGGGACTGGGCAGGCACGACTTCCTACAGCCACAAGGTTACTTGAAACTGATGTCCCAAATGCCCTTGCGGCTGTATGATGTTGCGGAGTCAGAAAAACTCTTGCTATCAGAAAAACCCAATCGCAGATCCTGACCTACGAGGTTATAGGTCCCCTTTTAAGGATGAATAACACATCATGCCTTAAGCTATAAGCCTTAAGCTATAAAAATATTTCTCGAATGTTGTGCCGGATATTCGCAATGTTGTATATTTTGCTTCAACTTGATTTTCCAGCATGCATTGCACATGTTTGCGTACATTGCGAATGGCGATGCGCATTACACACAATTGCAAGGTCAGCTAAGTTCAAACAAAGGATCTAAAAAGCTGAAACATCTGAATATGTATGCGCTATGTAAGGCCATGTAAAGCCCAACATCGATCTATAGTATTATATTACAGGCTGATTGATTCAAAACTATTGGCACTTTGGCTTGTGCGTTTGCACCACAGTACCATTAAATACAAAATCGATCAAAATACATAGAAAACTCATCAGATACTTGAACAATCAACTGATATTTACCAACATTTCTGATCACTGCTTGGTCAATATTATGTTTCATTTCCATCATTTGTTATTGATTGAATATCTATTTCTATTTTCCCTGAACCAAACATTCACCTTAAACCATCAATATTTGAAGTTGATCGAGCAGATAAATCAAACCATGCATGGCCACCTTAACTTTTGGCTTTTTAATAGTTTACACTTTAAGGACCCCATTCCCATTTAGCAACCTCACAAGGAACTAGGTTGACATGCTATGTATACCTGGAGATATTGAACATTTATCTATGAACCAGGAAGCTGGAACAGCAGAGACCAATGGAACGTGACTACATGCACAGAAATATATGCAGGGATAAGGGGAGAGGTGCAAAGGGGCATTTTGGTCAACCTATTTCTTAGCACTACATGGACGAAGGGCATGATCAATAAAATGTTTAGCCCTAATCAGAATTCAAAGTAATGGTGTGGTGAACCTTAAAGAAAACAACAATTTATTTCTCAATAAAATATATATTTATATAAATATTATATATCTGTTCAACTATTCTAATTCAAATGTAGGTTTTTACATTTTAACGAATCCCAAATCTAAAAGCTTCTGTGAAAAGTGCAATGGTTACTGAGAAATGTATATTTGGAGGGGCTGATTGAAAAAAATTATTTCACTTTATCTCTGTCTCTTACCCTACAGAGGGGTAGCAGTAAGGAGCAGATTAAACCATTTATAACCAATAACTCAGGAGAGAGACAGAGGTGATACCTGTGGTTTAACAGCTGTTCAATCAATTATGAAGAGACAAGTTACATACATTGTATATATGTGCTTTCAACTAAAATGTAAACTTTTCACAGACATCCATTTACTACAGTTTTCAAACATTTGCACTAATAATATAATACAGACAACTATTAAGCATTACATTTTTTTTGCCTATTCTATCCTATTTTTACTTTTCCTACCAGGACTTTACTTGGTAGATAGAGATGGGCGAACACCAGCCCGGAGTGTCCGCGAACAGGGCGGGTCGAACTTTTAAAGATGTCCGCCGTCCGCCCTGTTCGCGGACACATTCAAATTCCCCGCCTCTAGGCGGGGAATTTGAATCGGAAAAACCGGATGTGACGTCAGTGACGTCACATCCGGTCCATGGAACGCATCCTGGAACGCATCGTTCCTGGTTGCGGGAGCCGGATGTGACGTCACTGACGTCACTTCCTACTCTGAGCCGGAATCTTCACTACAAGACCGGCTTCATGCCCGGTCTTGTAGTGAAGACATTCTTCCTCCGGCACGATCTCGCAGGTTCTGATCCTGCCGGAGGAAGAATTTAGATCTTCTTCTGGCCGGCGAACAGGACGGGTCGAACACCCGTACTGTCCGCCGGCGAGGCGAACGGCGAACATGCCGAGTTCGCGGCCGAACTGTTCTCCGGCGAACAGTTCGGTCCATCCCTATTGGTAGATACATATTCCAGTTATAGTCTGAGCTCCAAGCTCAACACATGACATTTTCCCTGTCTCTGATAGTGTTGCGTTCGAATAGTCAAATTGTGAATATATTTGATGAATATCGGCTATTCAAAAATTTGCGAATATGGCGGCGGATATTTGCAATTTCAAATATTCAAGATATTGTGCATTGGGAAGCTTATGGCCATGGATTGCGAATTTATATTCACAATGCAAAAATAAATACCATGTGATCATTCATTTTGAAGGGAAACGTGAATATATTTTTGCAATACATGGCCATACACTCGAAATGCGAATATCGAATATACTGTATATACTTGAGTATAAGCCGACTTGAATATAAGCCGAGGTACCCAATTTTAGGAAAAAAATCTGGAAAAACTGAATGACTCGTGTATAAGCCTAGTGAGGGAAATGCAGCAACTAAGGCACAGAACCATAGAGCCAATGTGCTTTTGTTTTGAGGTGTAATTATTTTTTAGCAGATTTGTAAGTGAATTACAAAGCCCCTGAATATGATATCATCACTAGAAGTGCTGGAGATGTGGGAACATTGAAGAGAGACGGGAGTTGTGGGAACATTGTAAAGAAAAAGTATTACTCTAGCATATCAGGTTTTTGCACAAAATAAGTTGAAATTTTACATGACTTTGAACCTACTGTATTTTTGGCATATAAGACACACTTTTTCACCCCCCAAATTGGGGGCAAAAAAGTGCCTGCGTCTTGTACGCCGAACACGCGACCCCTGCGGCCACTCGGCCGCCGGTGGTCGCACATTGGCTTCCCGCCATCTCTTCCGACAGAGGGGAGCTGCGGGAGCTGTCAGTTCAGATGAAAGAGCCAATGTTCGGCTCTCATTTCTGAACTGTCTAACTGCTGCATCCCCGGCATCCCCACCAAGGAATACACAGAGGAGAGCTGTGGGCTGTGTTCGGTTTGGCTATGGATGGCTCGGTGGGTCGGCGTCCCCGCCGGGGAGGGGGTGCTGGTCGTCCCGATGGCGCCCGGGAAACCGGCGCTTTTGGGATGGTCGGCGCCCCCTCCTTGGTGGGGGTGCCGGGGGTGCTAATCTGCTGGGCTGTCTGTGGCTGTGCTGAGCACAGCCAATGGCCCTCCTTCTCCCCCCTCCCTCTCAGATCAGTGTAGTGTGACGTGTGTTCAGCTGACAGGGTACCTGCTGGCTGAATTCGATATTGCATCCATTAAATTCATTGCACTATCCCAATTGATGTGAAAAAATATGGTAATTTATGAAAAAACTACATATGCTAGAGCAATATTTTTTTTTCAAATGTTCCCACAACCCTTTTCTACATCTCCAGCAAATTTGGTGATGATAGCATGTTTTGAGGCTTTGCAATTCACTCATAAATTTCACCTACAAAATGCCGCGATTTTCTTGACCCGAATATAAGATGAATTTAATTTTTTTACCAAATTTTAGGTGCTGAAAAAATTGGCTTATATTCGAGTATATACGGTAAGTAGCATTATTTGTGAAATATAGCGAATTCAAATATTGCCTATGCCGCTCATCACTAGTCTCTGATACACAATTGGATATCCTGAAAGTTTTTCCATTTACTTTGAGTCAGCCGTTGCATGCTAACAAATCGTTTACTTGAGTCACCCAATGCATGTTGACGAATGGTGAGCAAGTTCACATTATATATAATGGGCTAGTTAACATAAACATGTATGTCAGGAAACATATTGGTATGAACGGGGCTTTAAAAATTGTAGACAGAAGAGATGTTTTGGTTATCACTGGAAGTTATGGTTGTCCTATTCCAATCCTTGAGGTACAGAAAGGATTTTTAATTTTCTGACTTTTATATATATATATACTGTTGGTACGGAAAGTATTGAGACCACCTTAAGTTTTACACTCTGTTGCAGCCATTTACTAAAATCTTTTAAGATCTTTTTGTTTCCTCATGAATTTACACACAGCACCCCATACTGACAGAAAAACACAGATATGTAGAACATTTTGCAGAAAAAAAAAGAACTTAAAAGATTTTAGCAAATGGCTGCAATATAACAAAAAGTGAAAAAAACCTAAGGGGGTCCGAATACTTTCCATACCCACTGTATATATATATATATATATATATATATATATATATATATATATATATATATATATATGTATATACTATTTTTTTATGGTTATCAGAGAAAAACTAAACCTATTAGTAGTCAGTCTCAACTGAACTTGCTATATACATCTGATAATATTTCATAGCCACTTCTTGGGAAAACGTATTAGGAAACAGAGATTACCTATTTTGTTAATCAATAAACACAATGCCACATTGCACCCATAAACTATGAAAATGGTACTCATCAGAGGTACAATGGAACATATCATCGTTGACCTATAAAACGTATTTGCTTTCATGTTTTTTCAATGAATTGCCTTCCACAAGTGTCAAAGTGTATACCAACAGTGCCTGTTTAACATCTCTTAATATCACATAGTGCTGAATCTGAAAAACATGAAACAAAATCAAAGACAAAATTTTTGCTTGAATGTAAACACAAAATGACCTTGCAAAAGTGTACTTTACAATCTCCAACACCGCTCATTTGGTAACTTATAAATACACAGGAATGTGATGATAAAAGAAAAAAAAGAACCTTCCATTTTCATCGAATGTTTTACCAGCATCATCCACAGCTGTGCGAATATTACGGGAGGGAGGAGGTATTGAATCTTTCCAAAGCCTGACTGTTGAAGTTACAGATAGAAAGTGGGATGCTATGCAGGAAGCGCCAAGTGTTTGAACTTCATAACTATAAACTTTTGTAACATAGTGATCAGAAATTTTTGCATGATGTTCTGGTGCCTAAATGTGCTTAACAGCAGATGTTTGGTCTCTCTAAACAGATAATCGTCCTGCTTTTGAGGTTGGCCTGACCTGTATGAATAGTATTATGTACAGTGCACTAGTAATAACAAATGGTCTGATCTTCCCTCTCCCCTCCCCCCCCCCCTCTTTGAATGCCCAGCCACGCTTCCTTTTAAGAACATTATTACTCTATTGCATCCCCGAACCCATACATTCTGCTTGGTTAATGGCAAAGCACCCATTTTGTCATAATTTATAGAGGGAGAGTTCAAAGTTTTCATAATATTTGGATAATATCATGGCTATAGTGTCTGGTGAGCCGTGATGGATAGCGTAGAAGTGGGCAGATTTTAATTCTGAGCATGAGGCAGGGAATGTACGCCTTTATGGAAGCCGTCTCAAACTGATTTGCTCGTGATTTATAGAGAAGAACATGAAAGATCATAAACAGCTACAGCCTTAAACCACAGGGTGAGCAGCCCTGGTCTGTCTTTCTGGTTATGCAGATAATTGAATCATAGACAATTCCAAAATGGTTTGAATAAACCCTTAGCATATAATGCATTAATAGATCACCATAAAACCCCATGGATGTTGGCATTCATCTAGATATTTATGTTCATACTCTACACTCAAGTGGATCTGTAAGTTTCTGGCTTCTGTCGCTAGCCTAATAATTTGTGCATGTTAACTGCACCTCTGGGCATCTTTATTTGACTAACCAAGCTGCTTCAGTGCTGTTCACTGAAAACATCCCTGCCAGCTCATGATAAGTTAGGGCTGTGAATCACAACTAAAAAGGATAAGGCCCCCCATACACGTACAGATTTTTCATCCAATCAACTTGATTCAATCAATTTTTTTGGTTGATTGATTGAAAATCTATGACAGCCCACATAGTTAGATCAACCTAAACCAATTAAAATTGGGGAAAAAATTGATTGAAAAAGGATTGGACGTGTTGGTAAATTTTAATTGGTTGTATTGAAATTCATTACACTTTCAGTCTATCTACAAAAAAGTTGATCAAATATCTGTTACTACAGTTGGCAAACAATCAATCAATCACAGATTTCCCTGACCCACCAAAATTGATCTTTTTAAGTTGATTGAACAGAAAATCTAGGCGTGTATGGGGGGCTTAAGGCAAAGAATAAACGTCAGAGACGTCTGTGATATATAAACAAAAAAAATTCCTACACACAAAATGCTAGCTAATCACTACAATGGGATCCCATATCACTGTATCTAAAGGTGATCTATTGCAAGCAGCATGCCATTATCTATAAATGTTCAACAGTATGTTGATCACAAAATATCGATTAAATGCCCAATAAAATCAAAAGCAGAGAGTGTTCCAATTGGGTAATGGATGTAGGAGTGAGTAGTAGTGCTACTATTATTATTAAAATTACAACAACAGTGATAATCATTTTGGCTTGTGAGCTACTTTTAAAATGATCGACAAACAATAAAAAAAAAAAGCCCCAAAAATTCAGTTAATGCAGACCAAAAAAAGTGTTAATAATGCAATGTGTTAAAAAAGAGGAGCGAAAAAATGCCTTGTGTTAATAGACGTATCTTAAAAAAGAAAAGAGAGAAAAAATAAGTGCTTTACTCCGCGTAGACTGGTTGATCATGATCGACAGCTTGGACCCCCCTGATCTTGCATGTTGAAATAACAAGATTAAAAAGAACAATTTCATTTGTACTACCTGAGCATACATGTTTATTTTGTAGGCATTTCTGGTGCTGGGATTATCTTGGGAGAGCAAAGGTGGTTATCTGGAAAGAACCTCCCCTGTCCCACCAGCCCCCTTTGCAATATCTGAATGAAGGGGAGACTCCTTCTTAAGATAAGGGGGGTCTCTTCCACACAACATGGACCAGGCATTGTGGTGGCATGGGTGGGAGCTAATAGCTTATCTGGGGTTCCCATTTAACAAGAGGACCCCAGGATTCTGCTCCCCAACCTTCATTGAAATATGGCATAATGTCCTAGTGGGACGAGGTTGCTCCCCCCCCCCCTTCTTGTCCTTCCAGGCTTGCCAAAAGGCATCTTGTTTGCTCTGGGCTGGTTTTCAGAGCATACCAGACCCTATGCCAGCAGGGGTCTGGTATGCTGTGGGGAGAACCTTACGCTGTTCACAGTCCCCCTTTTCCATGCCATGGAGGTGGCACCGGCTCTTTTCCAGCTCAGATGTGTAGGGGGAGGGAATATTTTTTTTATTCTACCAATTAAGGTGTCCAGAAGAATAATGTGGGATAGTTTTCCCTTAAAGGCTGCCATACACAGGTCGATGCCCGCGAGATGGATCATCGCGATAATGTCATCATGCTGAGCCCAATATATAAGGAACTGGAGGTGCAGCACTGCTACGTCATCCAGCTCAGCCAATGGTTTGCATGAGGACCCTAGCGCATATCTATGCGTGTATGACCACCTTTAGAAAGGCTTCAGAAATTTGTGCAAAATCCAAGATAGAAAATTATATATTGAAAATGATCAGCTGCTTCAATGACCAATGGAGGGTCAGCAATTAGTAGAAGACAGTGTGTTGTATTTCTTAAATAATGTTTTTGCCAAAAATGGCTCATTTATCATTCCTCTGTTACCAAAAATGTGTCATTTCTGAGAGATGCAGGTTTAACTTTGATACTGTAATGGATATAGTATGACAAGAAAGGAACTCCATGCTGAGTTCCTGGTGAGTTTTAACAGTGGGCGATTAACTCTGCAAAGTAAACCAAAACTGTTCTAGATTTGGGTGGTCTTAGCATAGATTTCATTTCTGAATAGTTGGAGATCTACTTTAGTTTGTTAAATCTAAAGACCTAAGCTCACTAAGCCCCCTTCCCCCCACATACACACACCCAGGTATGGTATATGCTATGATATATAATAACCAATGTTTGCTACATCAAATAAAAACTCATCTTAGGATCAAAAAACTATCTTAGGATATCCCATTCTAAATACATAAATGTCCATATTGGAGTTGGGCCACCCTTTGCAGGCATACCAGCTTCAACTCTTCTTCTTGCACAAGATTAGATTGTGCCCATGGGATATTTTACCAATGCAGAGCAATTCTGAAGTCAGGAACTGATGTTGTACTAGAAGGTCTTGCTCAAAAAGTTCACTCTAGTGTATCCAAAAGGTATTTGATTGGATAACATATTGTTAGTACAAGTAATGGCCATCCCAAATCCCTTCCTACAAGTTAGTAGCATACAACTAAAACTGGCCATACACGGGTCTCCTGTGCAATTGATGAACAATTCATGGCAATGTGGTGATGCAACTATCATATTGATGCACACCACATTTAGCAATCAATCCCTGGCCGATAATTTGAATTGGGAACCTTGATCCCCATCCAAAAGTAATGGCAATTGAACAGGGATTTACCAACTTGTCAGAACCCTGTTCGACCGTCATTTTCAGGGAGCAGGATCGATCTCTCCAAGTGGGAAGCATTCAATTCCCAAACGATGAACGCGAATGAAGGTGCGACTATTGATCATTTGCACATATGCATGTAAGCTTAAGGATCCCAGTCCAAACCCCTGAAAACACCACCATTATCCCTTCTTCATCAAGAGTTAAAGTTGGTGGGTAGCATTCTCCTGGAATCTGCAAAATTCAAACATTTTAACTAAGCAGAGAAGCTTGAGAATTGGATAGAACACTACAGAATTGGATTCCACTACACCCAAAGTATGCCATTCAGTTTAATCATGTGTATATTTTCTCTCTTATACAAAACTTCAGACAAGCAGAGGTTTTCTAGAAATAGGAGAGTGTGACACAAGTAAGAAAATTTTTATTTTTTATTTTAATGGGTAAGTTGGTTCTGAACACAATGTTGTGTTCCACAGGCATTTATAGTAAGTATCGGTTCTTCCTTATTGCAAAGGCTGTTCATTTATATATGTCCTCCATATGATCGATTCCACCGAGACTCTTCCAAGAGGATTAACACTTCTGCATTTTTCTCCTGATGCATTTTCTTTGAAAATCAATGGAAGTGCAACAAAATACCTGTCAGCATCTGGTAATCTGTGTTGTTGTATGTTATCAATGTCTGTTGCAAGGTCAGCATGCATCATAACACACATCAAAGCATATTAATGCGCTGCTAAGTTGAGATGCATTGATCCAATTGTGTTTGTTCATGTCTCTCCAGACTGCACATGACCATTGTGAAATTAATCTGTCATTTATGGGTCTGGTTATGCTCCCCAAGAAAAATTATTAAATACACATTTAGTTTTGCAGTGTTATTTTCTTCTTTTTGCTACATGCGTCACAATAAAAAGAAATCCTCAGGGTTGTATGCATATTCTGCAAAAGAAATGGTGCAAACTCTCGAATAGTGATGGCGCGAACCTGGAATTGCGCGTTCGCGAATGGCGAACGCGAACTAGCGCAAAAGTTCGCGAACCCGGCGA
>CM070041.1:24295390-24321504 GCA_036250615.1 Ptychadena robeensis
TGGGCAGTGTGGGCGCACACACAGTTGGCACTAGGCTGAAGTGATGAAAAGCCGTGCAATTGGTACTAATACCCTACAATAGGGTGAAAAAATCCCCTGCGGTAACAATGTGCCACCAGATATGAGCACTGGCAGTAGGCACTGTGCAATATGTGGCTTGCAGGATCACTGATTCACTGGCAGCAGCCTGGCATGCCAGCCAGCAGGCAACAGGGTAGCAAAAAAATAGCCCCAAAAAGGGCTTTTGGGGTCTTTTCAGGACTCTGTCCTGACAGCAGACTAAGAGCAATGAGGAAGAGTACACTGTAGAAGAACACTGCCTAGCTAATGGTTGCCTATGCAGCAGCAGCTCTATGTTCTAACTCCCTCCACTCTCTCCAGCAGCATGTGAAATGGCGTCCTCTACTTGCTATGCTATAGGGGGTGGGATGGTCCGTGAGGTGGGGGGTGCTGATTGGCTGGATTATGTCTGCTGACTGTGACTCACAGGGTCAAAGTTTGTGCAATGTAAAAAGATAGGGGTAAAAACATAGGGGGCGGGTCGAACTCGCCATATGTTCGCGAACACGTGGCGAACGCGTGGCAAAAACATGTGGCAAAAACATGCGATGTTCACCGCGAATCGTTCGCCGCGAACAGTTCGGGCCATCACTACTCTCGAACAAAACATTTAATTCCAGGTTGTGAGGCAACAAGACATGCCGTTGTTACATACATACATAATGTATGCAGCTACCTTCAAAAACAGGTTCCAATGAGAAATATCCATAGTTATGCCTAATAATTTGTATCAGCTGGTAAGCATACATGACTGGTCTATTCCATTATGAACACCATTGGGTCCAATTTACACAAGCTGGGGAAACGACGCACATACTTGTAGAAGAGGTTCTTGCTAACTTTAAATTAAAATTCTAATTGGATAGTATAGAAAACACAATGTTTCCAATTTTATGTTAAACATTTTTTTTTATCTTCCCTTGATGTGTCTAATATCACCTTTAGAATGCATAAAGTCTTATTGCAGTTTGTTTTTTAGTTAAAAAAACACTTACCTTTTATAGAAAAAAAAATTATTTTAATATTTCATTTCCAGACCACAGTCTCTTCTTCATATATCCTTCTTACTATATGGCTCATCAATTTTGAGACAAATGTATTTGAATTATGAATATATATTTGAACTATATGGATTACATGAAATAGTGTGCAGATTCATTCATGGAACAAATGCCCCGAAAAAGTGAAAAAAATATTCGAATAATTGTGAATAGAACATGAATGCCAAAGATGTGTCTTTTATTGGACATTTAATGTCACAAGTATAGTATAGATTTTATGTTAAACCTCCTTTTTTAAAAAGCGTGCCACTGGCAATCTAAACGTACTTAAGGGGCCCAAACTGTGTAGTGTGCTGGGAAAAAGCAACTCCTCCTCCATTGCATGGAGGTCAATGGCGCTGCGTACCCCCTGTCCCTCCAGTGCCCAGGGAATTCGGTGGGCAGGTGAGCTTTAAGCCCTCCACACACCTTTAGATAACTCCATACAATTTCCATTAGATCTACCACTACTATGTAGCATAGTGACCTCCCTGATAGAATACATAGTGGCTGAAAGGTTTAGAAAGTCCTCATATTACTTGGTTTTGGTGTAAAGCCTGCCATACACGCACCGAGCGGCGGCCTGTCGCCCCACAGCTCGGCCGGCCAGAGAACAGACATGTCCGATATTCTCTGGCCGAAACCGGCTGATGATGTTAGCTTCAATGAAGACCGGCGTCTTCATTAAAGCTAATGGCCGGCACACAAAGGGTGCCAGCCGATGCTGTCAGCTCTGGTGTGCAGCGTGATGACATCATCACACTGCAATTCAGAGCTTATCTGACTTGCTCTGTCGGCCCCCACTCGGTACGTGTGTGGGGGCCTTTAGGTGTATGGGGACCTAGTGTAGTTATCTCAGGGTGAGTTTTATCAGCTGAGAAACTCACCACAGTATAACTCAGGCAGATGCCCAGGAGGTTAAGCAAAGCTTCATTTTGTTTCCACATGAAAACGTTCGTAATTTTATCCAATGAGATGGAAAAACATCCTCAATTGTAGTTTTTGTTGATAAATATCAAAGTGGGCTTGTGACTATTTATGTTTGCCCCACTCTGTTTGACACCCCTGATGTAAACAATTGTATTTGTTACTATATATTCTTTGTCCTATCTAATAAATCAGCCCCTAGGTGCATAAACAGCATGTGATAATATCAGTAGCAAGCTTATACAGCTACTATTCATAAGCTAAAAAACATATTTCTTTGTCAAAAATGATTACAGTACATCTCACCTTTTTCAAAAATGCATACAGTGTGTTTCTTATTTCATCACAATAACAAAATTGCATAATTTCACATTTGCATGTTAAATGTTCCTTTAACCTATTACTGCTTAGTAATTTTCACAGTTTGTGAGATCCCTGTACAGTATTTTAGTTATAAGTATTACCCTTATAATTACAGCTGTTATAATTAGATAATTTATTTTCTCTGCATGGAATGAAATTTCCAGAGTGTGGTGTAGTCTTCTTCAGTCTGTCTACCGGTTTTTGTGCCACAACACTCAATATATCCCCTTTCCCTGTACTCTTCTCAGCCACATCCATATACATTGATAACAGATGTGTGGAAATTGTACATTGCCCTGTAGGGAATGTTTAAGTGATAACATTCTCTCCAGATGAGATAATTTATGTTAATCTTGTCCTATGTTTATTTTGGTAATATGTGTACTTTATATTTGTATTCTTTTATTGAGAAGGCCAAAGCCTGCGTTTGAGTATCCATTCAGTAAAGCCCTGGTGCTCATCTGTACTTGGATCACATAGTTGTGCAGGCACTTATCAGGCACACTGGAATATTCTGTGTTATGCTGATACGGTTCTTTGAAGTCCAAAGATGAAAGATAATAAAAGCTCCATCTTTGTCTCCTGAAAGTCCTGTTGAAAGGAAGTTACATATCAGCGCTACTGGGGGCATGTTTTACTATAACAAAGTAGGTACTAGTACAATTAATCATGGGGAGCTGACAAGTTTACAGGGTAATTTATGTGTTATTCTCCATATGGTATATTCACTGTGTATGTACGTATGTATATATATATATATATATATATATATATATATATATATATATATATATATATATATATATATATTGTAAAGTTCCGGAGATAGGGGTCACCAGCGCAGCTGTTCGATAAACAAAAACTCATATTTATTTTCACCAAAAACAGAATATAAATAAAAACTTGCAGCACACTGTACAAACATCCACTGTTTTTTTGTCTTTGCAGCTCACCAATGATGCATAGTCTGCCAGTAAGGTCAAAGGTCCTAGGCTTGCCACAGGAGCAGGTTTCTCCAGAGACAGTTGGACTTTACACAGGTTACACACCTGACCAAAGTCTACCACTCTTGGATCACCTGAGCTTTTTCATCAAGAGTTCCTGGCCCACCCAGTTCCTTCCCTCCCAGTTCAGAGTCCAAGAACCCAAACAAAAAGGTAACCCATGGTTGCCACTGTCTATTCCCGGACCCCATACCCAAAATACACTTGGGACCACAGCCCATACTATGGGGGAGAGAGGTAAGAGAGAGTAACACTTGACCCCTATTTACAACTGAGACCTTGTAACAGTCACATGACACTGGCAGGAAAAATAGCTAATTGGACAATTTGGATTTTTCAGTTAGGGGTGTACTTATTTTTTTTTGTCAGTGATCAAGACATTTATTTACTTGTGTTGAGGTTGTTTTTTAAATGGGACAGCATATTAACACAGACATACAAATTGTACACTGACTGCTTTACATTTCATCAAAGGGTCATATCTTCTGTGTTCTAAAGATATTATAAATCATTTACCACAATGTCAGGGGTGTATTAACTTTTGTGAAATACTGTGCAAGTGTGTGAGTATATATATATATATATATATATATATATATATATACCGTAATTTTTGGACTATAAGATGCACTTTTTTCAACCCCTAAATCAGGTCTTGTCTTGGCCTCCTGCCAGCTCTCCTGGCAAGGAGATTAGCTGGGGAGCTGTCAGATGAGAGATGTGGTCACGGCCATATCTCTGCCATCTATCGCTCTCTCCTTGTCTGTGGAAGCTGCAATCACTCTGCAGCTTCCATGGACACAGGCACAGCCAGAAAGGGAGAGGAGATCTGCAGGGCCCCCCCCCCCTCCTCCCTCTTATAGTCCAAACAATACAGTATATATATTTGTTATACTTCTGCTGCACATAGCAATATGTATTTCTAAATTATATTTATAGCTTTTCCATTTACATATCTAAAATATAAGTTGTGAAAGGTTACTTGTAGCTGATACACACCGCTGACACATACAGACACCTGGAAACACACACATCTACATACATCAGAACTTAGAAACAAAGATTTACTTGTATTTATCTGTAATGCGATTTTTGGTTGCCATAAACACATCTTTCATATGAAACTAATTCTGTTAGTTTCTGTTGGGGTAGCCTCTTCTGAAGATGACAAGAAAGCCTAAAAAGCATTTGTTGAAGACAAGCAGACAAAGGACAAGGATTACTAGAACCAATGACCAAGATAAACTTTTTCGGTTCAAATGGTGTCAAGTGTGTGTCACAGCAGCAATCAGGTGGGGGGTACAAAGACGTGTCTTTTTATCTACAGTCAAGCATGGTGGTGGGAGTCTAATGGTTGCATAAGTGCTGCTAGAACTGGGTTGCTTCAGTTCATTGAGGGAACCATAAAGGCAAACATGAACTTGAAATACTGAAGCAGAGTAAAACTGGATACTGGGATGTGGGGTAGTATTCCAACATGATCTCACCCCAAACACAACTCCAAGATAACCGCTTCATTCCTGAAAAAAAAGAGGGTAAATGTCCTGAACAAGTCAACCAAGTCTCTAGACCTAAACCCATTGATCATCTGTGGAGCATTGTTATACAGAATATGTCGCAAAGTTGCTAACTTCTATCAGCATTATCCATTCTGTCCTCATGCAGGAGGATTTCAGTGGATTTCAGTGGCAAGTTGGCATTGTACTCTCTTTTGTTGCCAGAGATTAAGATGTTATTGGCTGTGTTTTTAAGTTAATTTAAGGGGACAGATTTACAGTTATATATTCAGTGTTATCCCATAGAAAGACATTGTAAAATATTAACCACAATGTGTGTACTCACTTTTGGGCTGACTAGTGAAACAGACATCTCCTCCCCTTCCATACCAGTCAATACTGTGAGAGAGAGAGGGATTGTGTTGACGCCAATCAGAGGCAGTGATTAGTGATGGATAAACTGCAAGCCATGTATGTTTTCTTCTAGCTGGCGAACAGTCCGTGTGGTTAACCTGCCCCCTTCACTGTCAAGAAGTCCTGGCCCGGCCAGAGGAAGAATTATTTTCACTAGAGACCGTGTAAAGATACCCGATCTCTAGTTCTTTATTGGACACAGGCAGGAAGTGACGTCCAGCTGACGTCACTTCCAGTTTAGGAACAAGGACGTCATTTCTGGCATAGCTCTGTTTCCCCCCGTGTACAGGCCGACGTCAGCTTCTGTTAAAGTATGATCCGCCTGTTGGCAGGCGGACACGGCTGATGTTTGGCAATCGCTAGCAGTGACAGCATACAGCATGCACAGAGAGAGAGCAAGTTTTATGCACACAAATGCATGCTGTCTCTGCCTCTGATTTACAGTTTTGATGGAGAGGGAAGGGAACACAATGTTTTCGCTCAGGAAGGGGGTTTTCAAGATTCAGGAACAAATATATATCGATAAAATATCAAGATAGGAAACATGGTCAGGGAGGGCAGCATGAGGTTAGATGCACATAGAGAAGGTCTTATGTGTTGGCTGGCACAAACACAGAAAGGCGACCAGTGAACTCCTCTTAGAAGTCCTTGAGTTGGGCAGTGCCCTATTATAGAGTATATACACATACACAGATACACACACATACATACATACATGTAGTCACAAAGTTACAAACATCTAACTCATTTTTAAGAACAGAGGTACAACTGCTTCTTTACCTGTTTTTGGGGATAGGACACAGTCTCTTCAGTAACTGCTGCTTTCTTCTCTTCGGCCTGTGGACGCTGCAGACCGTAGATGGAAAGAGACTAGTAGAACTGGTTTGGTTACTCACCCAGTGTAGTGTCCACAATGTATGTAAGTGGTCCATACCAGGGTGGTAGCTGGAGCTCATGTAAATAATATATAATATCTATAACAATAATAATAATTATACATTTTATTTACTACATTTATTAAACTATTATACTTGTTCCAACTTGCATACAAATTTAACTGGAGAACAAAACTACAGTCCCTATCTTATATAGGATCTTTACATACCTATCCCAGGGTATGTATATACGTACATACACACATACATACATACATACATACATATAACATAGGTAGTTACAAAGCCTCATTAACACAATAGAAAGTTGCTCACAGAGAATTTGAATAATATAAGAAATTGGAAGTTTCTAAATAATTCCAAAATAAATTTGAATCCGAAAAACCTGGCATGAATAGTTACAGGTTACGATATCCGGATGTGACGTCTCGCCCGATTATCTAGTGAAAAGATTCTTCCCCCAGCGGATCTCGCTGCTTCTGATCCTGCCGAAGGAAGAATAAAGAGCTCCATCTCGCCGGCGAAAGGGGCGAACCCGTACTGCTTGCCAGCGAGAAGGAGGGGAACATCCATTTTCATGGCGAACTGTCTGCCTTGTGGGCAGTTCGGCCATCACTAATGCTGACTTGTAGAAGCATTTTATAATGAATGCATGAGAGCAGGAATAAATAACAAAACTTGTTTTAAATGATACTTCAAGCATTGGGTAACACTGTAGTGTGGTAATGCACATTTTGTGTCATGTGTACATAAGGATGTGTTTAAGTAGCCCGGTGTAATAAACCGAGATTAGAATGTGTAGTGAGAGTCATTGTCAAATAACTTCTTGCCCAGGGTGCTGAGAACCCTATGCATTAACAGTTAGGTTCCGGAGGCCGCAAGTAGAGGAACACTCAAATGCCGCATGTGGCCCCTGGGCCGTATGTTGGGCACCTGGGACTTAAACAATTCATCTTTCAAGTCAATTGCTCAGAAAATGATACCTGTATAGGGTGTGTCTATATAGTGGATGACAGCTCACAACTGGCTGGGAACTACAGGTCACTGGTGAGAATCAACCAGTCATGGTTGCCATCCATTTTTCCCTCATAGGGATGGAAAATTGTTGCCAATGGTAGCATGCCAACCACCAACACTAAAATGGGCACCACTGAGTAAAAAGGTGTGGTTGCTGCTTCAGGTAGCCGCCATGAGACTGTCCGTGTGAATGTGGCCTTAAAAAAAAAACAAATGCATCTGGCACATGTAAGGCCTGGCAAGCTGCATCTAGTTTAATTTTTTTTAGGTTTTAATTCTATATTTATATAATACAATACAATTTTATCTATATCAATATAATGGGAAATTTACATTTGATATCATAACATGGTTTTCAAGGTTATAGAGTGCAGCGTCTTCAGTTAATAGCAGGTTAGGAAGGTAAAGCAAAAAGCCCTTAAAGCTGTGTATAAACACAAGTGCGTTGAGTGTAAATCGCTACACCTAGTGCTTGCAGTGCAAGGATGGTATTAGCTGTAGTTTACACTGCCTGCTCTAGGGAACGGGCTAATTTGGCAACTCCTAATTATTCACTTCCACTCTGACTCTGTTCAAAGCCCTTCAAGTTTCAGCCTCGGAAAACAATTTAGAGTCCTGTAATAGAAAACAAAAATCCAGTGTAATGGGGTGTGACACTTTTTCTGGAATTCAATGCCAAAGCTTCGGAAGGAGTTTATACAAAAGCCACACAAGTTTGGTGCTCACAAGGGTGACCAAGATATCAGCACACCTCTTAAATACGTTTAATTTGTAAGCCCCTGCAGCAGCATTGTATAATTAACTGTGACATTACACTGATAATGCCAATCCCTTTCTAATTGTCTGAAATGAGGGATGATTTTTAACCTCTGCTGTGCCAATGGGTACTTAAGCAAATAAGTAAAAAAAGAAAACTGGTTAAGTCCTTCAGACAGCCTGAACAGAAGAACACGGTGTGTTTGCTAAACACATCCAACTAGATCAATTTCTTATGCTGAATGCCTTGAGTCATCAATCAAACCCTTTATCATGGAGCAAAAGTGAATATTTAAAAAAGAAATACAAACCTACCAGACTAATGCTGGGCATACACATAGCGAGCAGGTCAGACAGACCTACTCCGATGTGTGCCGAGATGCTAACGTGATGACATCATCACGTTAGCATCCCGTTGCATTATGGGGCCCCTTCAATCGGCCGGGCACCCTTTGTGTGCCGGCCATAAGCTGCAACGAAGAAGCCGTCTTCATTGCAGCTTATGGCATCGGCTTCCATCGCCCGTCGGTCAGATTAAAAATCGGCCGCTTATCGGCATGTGTATGCCTAGCATAAGACTAGTAAACAGCAAATACCTTATTGTTAAATCCGTTAGTTGAATTGAGTCCCAAAACAAACAAAAAAACGAAATGATTGCAGACTACAGATCCTATGTAGTGCTATCCCTGAGGTCATGTGTGTAAAGGCTTTTTTTGTAATATTTTATACAGTTTACTGTATCAAGAGGTGGAAAGATATACATCTGTCAATAACAATGTGGGCCTTTCAAATTTTAGTTTTATTTAAAGATTTGAGCATTTTAGAATTCATTTTTATTTATAGCAAAAAGAATTGGAGAGGAAGATGCTCATAGGCTATTACTGTTGAGATTATTATATCTAATTCTAATTATACTAATTATTAAAGCGATCTCAATTATTTATTAAAGCATGACAAATTTTGATTCATGACACAAAAATAGTTATAAAATCACAAGTCATGGACTATGTAAAGAAATCTATGTATTCTTCTTCAATGTTTCTACTGAATGACATAACATGAAATTCCATCTAGTATAATGGACTAGATAAGAAACAAAGGGAAGGGTCAGGTTTCCTGATAAAGATGCTAATTAAAATTAATCCATGAATTAACCCCAAGGCTTTTCGTGTTTAGGAAACAGATAAATTCAATGCAGGCGTTGATTTCTACAGAAAACATACTGGAGTCACAAGCTACGTAAACAAGGGCATTTTTTTTTCTGTTTAGGGCTGTTTTTGTTGTTTTTTTATGCATTTAGTTTAAGGCTCTAAAGGAAGCCATTAAAAGATTAACACCTCTGATTTATGAAAATGCAGCATGATAACAACAAAACAGACAATGAGATGACAGTGTTCCGCAGACGGCATCTATTCATTTCAGAATAGGCGTGTTAAACACTTGGAAAGAAGGGATACACAGAACAATGCAGAGATGCCTTTACAATCTTGTCATTATTGAACGCAATACAATTGTTTCATTGTGTGTGAGATTTTTTTTTTATTTTATATTCAAGATTGGTAGGGAAAATACAAGCATTGAGTGCATAGAGTATTCTGCGTTTCAAAACTGACATCTGCATTTAGTTTTGTAAATAATGCTTTTTTAGACATTTGTTGTATTTTTAGGGATTTTAGTTGAGAAATTAAAAAACACATTCTGGTATCTATCTATCTATCTATCTATCTATCTATCTATCTATCTATCTATCTATCTATCGTGTAGCAAAAGCATCATCTGTTTTCCTCAGAAATAAAGGGTTTTTCGTTTCCGTCTCTTTCAGCATTTATATAGTGCTGACACATTCCATAGCACTTTACAAAGACCATAATAAAATGTATTTAGTAGGCTTGGGCCCTGAGGTTTTTTTTGACTACCAGGCATAGACACACACATATATATACATATTCAATCAGGTCCATAAATATAAATATTGGGACATAAACACAAGTCTAACATTTTTGACTCTATACACCACCCACCACAATTGATTTGAAACAAACACAAAGTGCTTTAATTGCAGACTGTCAGCTTTCATTTGAGGGTATTTACCGCCAAATCAGGTGAACAGTGTAGGAATAACAACAGTTTGCATATGTACCTTCCACTTGTTAAGAGGCCAAAAGTTATGGGACAATTGTCTTCTCAGTTGTTCCATGGCCAGGTGTTTGATATTCCCTCATTATCCCAATTGCAATGTGCAGATATAAGGTCCAGAGTTCATTTCCAGTGTGCTATTTTTATTTGGAATCTGTTGCTGTCAATTCTCAAGATGAGATCCAAAGAGCTGTCACTATTAGTGAAGCAAGCCATCATTAGGCTGAAAAAACAAATCCATTAAAGAGATCGCAAAAACATTAGGCGTGGCCAAAACTGTTTGGAACATTCTTAAAACAAAGGAACGCACAGGTGAGCTCAGCAACACGAAAAGACCACCGAAAGACCATGGAAAACAACTGTTGAGGATGACCGAAGAATTCTTTCCCTGGTGAAGAAAACATCCTTTACAACAGTTGATCAGATCAAGAACACTCTCCAGTAGATCAAGAGAAGACTTCACCAGAGTGAATACAGAGGGTTCACCACAACATGTAAACCATTGGTGAGCCTCAAAAACAGAGTGATGGGAAGAGTAACAGCAAATCTTATATCTCGTATAGTATATTGTGGAAACAAATAGGCAGAGATAAAGAATCGCTAAAGATCCACAACAATCGTTAGAAAAGGAAAAAAAAACAATGGAGAAGTACACTGGTCTGGACAATACATTTTGCCCATTAAAATATTTATCTATTGTTTTTGACAAAAAGCAAACAGGAAGATGTATGACCGTACAAATGTTTGATTCTTGTGATTATTAATTTTTTCCTACACACAATACCGATCTAGAAAACAGCCCCCCTATGGCTCTATTTACACTAGCAATACCACAGGACAAGTCACTGTCCTAGTAGACGCCACTTCAGACAGAGCAAGGAATATTCAGCTTTCAAAGACTATTCCAGGAATGGTGAATAACATAAAAAACACAATGCTTTATTGGAATACCTTAAAACGCGCATATCAGTCGGTAGCATTTTTTTTACATACTACCGACAGACATGTATGTGTTAAGGTATTCCAGTAAAACAACAAGCCTTTATGTGATTCAGCATTCCTGGATATATCTTTGAAAGTTGTTTGTTCCTTGGTCTCCTACTAAGTTAAGGATTTTTCATTAACGTATTAACTCCTGCACTGCCGAAACCTACCAGTTTTCTCCTTTTGTGAAGAGTGTGATGTAGAACTACAGAAAACGTTTGACCTCTGTCATTGTCAGCAAAGGGTATATAACAAAGTATAAGATGAACTTTTGATATTGACAAAATACTTATTTTCTTATTTTGCGAATAAATTCTTTAAAAATCAGACAATGCGATTTCCTGGATTCTTCCCCTCCCCCCCCCCTCCCCATTCTGCCTCTCATAGTTGAAGTGTACCTATGATGAAAATTACACGCCTCTTTTTTAGTGGGAGAACTTGCAAAATTAATGACTGACTAAATACTTTTTTTCCCCACTGTTATTCCAAAAAGTTTGTATTTAATTCAAGACAATCATTTTGAACAAGACTATTGACTGTTTGCAAAGGATATCAATGCTCCTTGGCCTCTTCTGCCTTAAACCAAGAGGTTAGCCTTGGTAATATTCTGTAAAGCCCCCCATACACGTTCCAATTTTTCGTACGAATTTTGCCCAACCGACCAGCGTGGTCGGTCGGGGTGATCGATCGGGAGAATAATCAGATGCGGATTAATGTACCCCTTATGCCCTTCAGGCCTGTCCGTAAATTTTGGTCGATCTACTGTTAATAAAATAGTGTCGGGCCTATCGATCGACCATAACATGGGGGGCTTGTTCTGGTCAGTCGAGCAGTTGTCAATTTTGTACAACCAGCCAATTAGTGTCAATTAGTGACCCCTAACCATCCTCATTCTATCCCTTTGAGCAACCACACAACATATTTTGTCTGCTAGTTGGGGTTTCCAGTTTGAGTGTACTGTACACTGGGTGCCAAGTCTGTAGGTGAGGTCCACTTACACCTCTGGTCACCCACAGATCTAAAGAGACAGCCAACCTTCATCAATGTCATCAAAATAAACCAGAGACAATGCACAACAGAGTTTCCCAAACTTTCTGACAGGTTTCACCCAATACAGGCTTAGGCTGGCGATACACGGGTGATACTCATGCAATCGATGAACCCCCGAGCACAGTGTGATGATGTCATCATGCTGCACTTGAGTTTCATTGATTCAACATGTGCAACACTTCTGCAGAATCAATCCAGTTTGATACTTTGGTCCCCGTCCAAAGTAATGGACACTGTTGGCAATCTAAAAAGGATTTACCAACATGTTGGTTGCCTGTTCAATTAAGGTTTCTTCGAATGGGATCAATCGAAGGACACCGATTCCAGCACAATCAATTACTGCAAACATGCATGGCAATTGATTGTGCTCAAATCTGTTCAAAAATGTTGCCATGTATGCCTAGCTTTAACTAAAAAAATTTTGTCTTAAGCAGGCCATACACGGGTCAGATTTTCAATCAATCAACTTAAAACGATACATTTTTAGTCGATTGATTGAGAATTAAGTTTTGCCCACCTGGTTAAATCGACTTAATCCGATCAAAATTGAGTGAAAATTCAGTCGTTTTTTGATCGGACTGGATGGTAAATTTTGATCGGTCGATTGAAAATTGGTTCTGTATTTTGAGAACCAAGTGTGGTCAACCAATTTTTTATCGATTTTTCTACCTATTCTACCTCACTTCTGATTGAAATTTTAATCGCACTATTTTGGATCGATTATTTTGTGGATTGAAAAAAAAAAAAAAAAAATCGATCAAAAATCTTGTACTAGATATAGGGCATGATACAATCAACATACAATTTTATACCGACTTAAAAATTGATCGTTTTAAGTTGATTGATTGAAAATTTGACCCGTGTATGGGCTGCTTTACTGCGGACAACTCTTGAATTTATTGAGGAATGTTGGTATTAATTGAAATGATTAGGGAAACAATAGAAGTTAAAACAGGTTCTGCAACCTGTTTGATATGATTAAAATGTACACTTTTTCTAGTTATAATTTTGTACAAAACTGCAATCAACAAATTTTCGATTGTGTGTTAAATAATATTTCTGACCATCCCCTTGATTAGACTGTAAACTTTTAATAAGTAAAAGAAAAAGTCCTTATGTTTCTTTTTCTCACTGTGCAAGCATTGGCATAATTCCATTTAATTGCAAATTTTACAGTTGTAGAACCGTACACATCCTGCTGAGCTAGCTAAATAAAATTATCATCGTATACATACAGTGCTGAAATATGTTTGCATTTTGTAAATAGGTGCTAATGATATGCACTAGTCTGCATATCACTCACAAAGAGATTGCTTACAGGAGACACATGTGTACAAAGCAGATTGACTCACATTTTGTATTTAAAGTGCAAATTTTGTAGACATACAAATATTCTCTACTGTGTTTACATACATATGTAAACATTAGGGCTACATGAAAGGGCGGTGTGTGTGCATGCAGGTCATAAAAACCAAAGATGCCATCAAGTATAATATATTGCTGTATACCAAAAGGAAACAACAATGTTTTCTTATAATGTACATATATTTATGATCAACATGATATCTTACACAGAAATAGAAAACAGACGCTGTTTGGTTGCACATCCAATATTCTGTCAGATTTCCCATATATATTTCTATAATTATCAAGGCATATTTATCCTACACATTATAATTCTCATTCTCATCCAATTATTATTGGAATACTTAATACAGTATAGGCGTTAAACCTTTTATAAGTATTTCATTATCATGCCATGCATTTGAGCTTTTCCAAAAAAGGTAATCATGCAGAATTGTGTCTTTTTTCCCTTTAATGAATTAGGCTCAATATGGTGCAACTTCTTTTTATATATAGATAATAAAGTGATGCCCTTAGAGTGAACACAGACCAACAATCTATGTCTTTAAAATAAAAGATCTGTGTATTCTGCTCAAGTAGAAAAATACAAATAGATTTCATATGTCTATTGTAGCTTGAAATCACAAAAAGTTGATTTGGTCTCAATTAGGGGACATAGACCATAGCAACAAGCCCCTCCCCCCTTTACCACACACTATGGCCGTGGGCCATATACAACTCTCTAAAATGATTTACCTTGCCCCCATTCCACTGCGGCTCCTGCCCTTTATCCTGTGTTATCCGCATTTGCAGGGATACACAATAGATTAACACTCTGGGGCCGAGACCTGGCAAGTCACAGGCAACTCAACATCAGGTGTTATCAGCGTCCGCCACAGGGCTGAGAAGGTGCAGTGACACTGCAGTTCACAAAGCTAGCAGGTGTCATCCAGGTCCAGAACTGGCATCACTACTCTTCCCCATTTTTGTGAATAGGGGGCCACCATTATTTATTGTAGTACTCATTAACAAATAATGGTTTCCTCATCCACAAATACTTTGGTCCCATAATATTTTGAAAATAAGTTTCATTTTTTTTTAAACTGCAGTCCAGCCTCCTGACAGTCTGAGGGATGGTGAACTGTTAAAATGCTTGAGGACTCCTAGTCTAAATCAGACAAACAGGAAGTGACTCTATGTAATATGGGAGCATCACTCCACTTGTGTAAGGTATATAGGTGAACTTACTGTCACGACTAACAATGAGGCCAGGGCTCCACTACGATGTGCTGAAAGGCATCAAAATCATAGTTGATGCATCTTCTTTACATGCCCCATTCACTTTAAATAGGCATATACCCATGATGTGTGTGCATCCCATCATGAAGAACTTTTAAGAACACATGTAACCGCATTCTTAAAATCGCACCATAATGTGACAGGTGCACATCACGGGTATGCATCCCATTCAAAATGAATGGGATGTGTACCAAGAATGTGAAAACTACAATTTTTCTGCGTTTTTGCAAAACGTAGTGGAACAGAGCCCAATAGGTAATTACTAAAGATGGTAGCACCTGCTCCACAGATCCAGTTGCCATTGGGGTGCATAACTTTTGTCAGATAAAGCTACATCATATAAGTATAGGGATTTTAGATTTTAGCTATCAATTGCATTTCAAAAATGTGCATGCCAGTGCATTGCAATAAAATGGTAAGATAATAAACCATGCAAATTGTGCTTCCCTTTGAATTAGGATCTCCCTAGGTTACTTAGGATCTCCCAAAGTAACTAAGGGTGCCCGGAGGAAATAATGGGTGATGCGGAGTCCACAACTCCCTTACTTTCAATGTACCTCATTGTTTGTTTCCTATTATTTTAGAAAACTGCTCATAATTATTCATGATCTAATTCCAAAATAATAGAAAATAAACCCTGATTTCCAAGTTGTATTTTTCCTATATTATTATTTTTATTATATTTTATTATATTTTATTTTTTATTATTATTAATATTATTATTATGAAAAACAAATGTATATTACAAATGTATATTGCAAAAATTTTTTGCTTTCTCCCTCTCTCTTATATTTGTACGTATATTTATCTATTTATATCCATTACAGGCTCTTAACAAATGGCTGAGGATGCCGTCCACAAAAGACAAAAGAATTGCAGAATGCGAAGCAGACATAAGAAGCACTAAAAAGCCATTTTATAACATGAAAGAATGTGTGTATTCTATCTACATGTCATTACAATAGTTCAAAGCCCGGACAGTGTATGTTTTCTAACTTAATTACCACAGGATATCTCCCCCAGCAGGCCTTGTTTAACCAAACCATCCCGCTTTACGGCTGTTGACTTACAAAGGATAACTTTTACAATTCACATTGTTTGAAATATTACATCTCAACATAAATTTTCTGTCACAATTAGGCAGAACAAAAGCACGTCTGGCATCTGTAATGTGACCACATTGTGATTATAGCAGAATCAAGATTCCCAACAGTAGTATGAAGAACATACATCTCTATATTATACATTTCGTGGAGAATGACTGTGGGATAAGGAACATTAATTATCATAAAGGATCTCTGAATAAATGTTTACACCGGGCTAGCATGAAAACACCAAATACAGTAGCTCATTTAAAGCTGCATTTTCGAAATATTGAAAGAGGATGTTCTTTTTTAAATAGAAGCAGCAGAAGTTTAACCAAAACTAAGGCAGTAATATGAGAAGCAAAAAATAACTGTCAACTTATACAAACTATATGACTACACTGTTATAGGCCAATACACAGAATTTATAGGGCAACATCATGTTCCCTTTGTAACTTTGGAAACTGCTATATGTTCTTGATTTGGACCTTCTAAGCTTCAAAATGTTGGTGAATACAAGGTAATAAGTTCATGTAAAGTTTAAAATCCCCCCAAAAATTTTTTGTGTATACAGAATACATTTACATTTTACAGTTTATGATGTACATATATCAGAATTTTCTTTATTTTTATTAAATATTTAAAAAAATAAAAAAACAAAGAAAATAATAGTTGTATTGCAGTCACCTATTCGTAACCAGTTAAAATGTAAATGTGTACCTTGCCTTAAATGTCAGGGAATTGTCTCCAAATTTTCACCCCTCTGCCCTCCTGCAAAAAAAAAAAAAAAATCTGTAAGTCTGAGGACGATCACTTGGGATCTGATAAGGAAATGACTTCAAAGACCATGCATTAACTCGCACTTGCTTCTTCAGAGTTATTGAGGCTTTCCATTATATGTTGTGGATACAAAATGTAAGCTATGAGAAAGATCAAAGGGTACTCATCCTATACTTCATTATATATTAATATATACATAATTTATCAGTGTTACCTACGTGAGTAAGATGAGATGCTGTATCTTTCCATACCGGCAAGCCTCAGGTATTATCCCATTTCATGTTAGGGAGATCAAAATGGGACAATAATACCTGCCAATAATAGACAGACTTGCTATAAATCAACTGTACAGCGTATGGAGATGACAGAAAGTTAAGGTCTGAATATTATTTAAGAACCATGTAAACAAAAGCAAGAAATAATCCACTAGTAAGAAGCATTATATACAACAATGCTGTATGATGCTTTTTGCTTTATTGGATATTTACACAATAGTCTATTGAAAGTTTTGTGGTCTTTGTGGTCCTGGGCAAGTGACAGGGTTACTTAAATAGCAAGCTTTACTCACACAAGGATATTGTAAAAATATCCATTAATATATGTAAAATATATGTAAAACAATGGTTGCAATCTTAATATATGTTTTAGCCAAATGAATGTTGTGAGACCTTCTTGTTGATTAAGTTCTTCTTGTTCTTTGGTCAACTTCACACTAGTGGTTGGGAGCCACCTCAGTAAAAGCACTGCAGTTAAGGTACTAGGGCAGTTGTAGGGTGGCAATGTGGACAAGACCCTAGTGCTATCTAAAATTAAATGACAACTTTGCATTTTCCATCATACATAGACTCCCCTCACCCATTCTACTGGCATTGGTTTAAAGCCTAGCCAGCATTACCCATACGTTTTATATTATATGGAGAATGAGCCATAATCAGGTTTAAAGTAGATTTATGCTTTGTCCATGCAAGATAATACTACTTCCCCTTTTACTCCTTTAGGATAGATTAAGCAGAAGAAGCCACACTGTGTAAAGCCCCCCATACACCTTAAGATCGATCCATACAATCTTCATTAGATCTACCAACAACTGTGTAGTATAGTGGCCTCCCTGATAGAATACATAGTGATTGGAAGGGTTAGAAAGCTCCTCTTATTACATGGTTTCGGTAGAACAACATTTGATTGTACAGAAGTTGTATGGAAAGATTGTAAGGTGTATGGGGGCCTTATTCTTTGCTTATGGCATAGCTTAAGCCCTCCATACACATTCTGATTTTTCTCCCGACCGATTTTTCGTCCGATTGGGTCACCTGATTTTCACTTAAAATTTTATGGTTGATCGGTCGGCTGGCACGAAAAATCGGAATTTGAATTATCACCAATCGATAGGCCCGACACTATTTTATTAACAGCAGATCAACCAAAATTTACAGACAGGCCCAAAGTGGTCCCATAATACATAATTCCTCATCCGATTATTCTCCCGAACGATCACCCCAACCGACCACGCTGGTCGATCGGGCAAGATTCGTACGAAAAATCGGCACGTGTATGGGGGGGCTTTAGATAGGGTTAAAAAGAAAAAAACTTTACAAATGAAACAGTGCTAAGCCATTTATTAAGCACCAGCAATAACAAAGAGCAAGTAAGATGCTCCTCTATATTTAAAGTAGTGGGGTTATGTGGTATGTACATTACAATATACATATGTAATGTAGAGAAGAACCAGGGACAGTAAAGATAAAGTGATCAAAATTCCCCAGATATTAATTGTTTGCTGGACTACTACAATGCATCCATCAACTAAAACCATTGACAATCAGTAGTTAGTCCTTCACCTCAAAAAAACACTCCCAGCATGGCTATAGTAGAAGAAAGCAATATTGGGAACATTCTGATTATTTACCTGGTTATAGATATACCCTATCTATGAGACGCAGGATTTCCATGAAAATGTTATGCAGATTGAAACTGAGCCAATCGCTACTGTGCTAGATTGGCTTAATTTGAGCTTGCACAACATTTATATGTATTTACATACCAAATGATTTCAGGATCTCATTGGCTATTTCTTGTTGTGAACCAACAAGAAATGGCCAGTAATTTGTTAATTTGTTAAAAGAAAAAAACCTCAAAAAGCACAAGACTAATGCTGGGCATACACACACCGAGTAGGTCAGACCGACCTACTCCGATGTGTTCCGAGATGCTAACGTGATGACGTCAGTGCCCATCGGTCAGATTAAAAATCGGCCACTTATTGGCATGTGTATGCCTAGCATAACTTAAATACCCCTAATGGATACACAGGCAGCCTAGAAAGCAGACATATGTTCTAACCATTGTTATACAATAAATGGGAAACCATTTACATCAAATAAAGGAACATTACAATGAGACATACAAACATGAATGTCGGTTTCACATACTTGTGAACTCATGTGGTTTCAATCTGGTCCTCCACCCCTATCTCAGGATGTAAAGTAAAATTTACCGTGTGTATTTAAATGTATTATGGGGATACTGGGCTCTTATATTCTTTAAAGTAAAGTGTAAAATGTTGGAGTAATGTTTGCAGAGTCATGTCTATGAAAACCTAGATACAAGGAAAATACAAGTGACTCTCACATATAACCACCTGGGCTGATGTTTAATGTATTGGCAACTTCCTCCCTACACTGTGTAACTTGGATGAAATTACACAGCTATTCAGAAAAAGCTTCAACTGTTACTATGCTGGGAAGCTTGGCTTTATTATTCTCATTTGGATGTTTAACCCCTTATCTAAACCACGCAAATCTACATTTCCAGTTTTGAAAATACATTCTTTTTAGTTGCTGGCACAAAGATATCACCAATATAGACAAACGACTGCTATTTACTTATCAAATATTGTGCCTGTGCACCTAAGGATTAACTCCAGACAGATCTAACACAGTCGATTGCAGCTCTGTATTCAATAATTCATTTTTAAATGTAGGTTTTGCTTCTATAAGCAGTAGAATTTGACCTGGTCTGAAAAAGCAGAACAAGGCATGCTGCAGTTTTTGGCTAGGGCTCCCATATCCGTTCATGTGACGTCACTTCCTGTTTTCAGCCAGACTCTTCCGCGTTCCAGATACCTGACGTCACTTCCAGTATCAGGAGATTAAAGTTCCCTCCCTACTATTTAGTTCCTGCCTGATTTAGGAGAGAGAGGGCGTTACTCTCCCTAATAATGTTCCACGCCGCACATAATCAGCACAAGCTGGGTGGGACTTAGGAGGGAGAGTAACACCTGCTCCCTACTTAAGTAGCACGATTTCAAAATCCCTGGAAAAATCTGTGAGCTTGTGAAATCTGGATTTTGCCTGGAAAGCCACATAAAAGGAGGTCCCAGCCCCTGTGCGTCCATAGTAACTTAACGGAGGCTTGCACAGACATCAGCGGATGGCAGCGCATATTGAAACCCTAGACTTAAGCCCCCCATACACCTTAAGATCAATCCATACAATTTCCAGTAGATCTACCAACAACTATGTAGTGCTGGGTCCTTCCTGATAGAATACATAGTGATTGGAAGGATTAGAAAGGTCCTGATTGTACAGAAACTGTATGGAAAGATTGTAAGGTGTATGGGGGCCTTTACAGAGAATTCTTATAGGAGGCTGTGTTACAATGTAGAGCTGAATATTTCACTCAATCGGGTCTAAAGAATTTTAAAAATATATTTCACCAGGCAAATAAAACTCACCTTAGGTGAAAAGTACAGATTTTGTGTTAGGTTGGTTAATATATTTAGTTTTTCTTATCATAAAGAATGTTTTCTGTACTGAATAAATGCTCATGATGTAGTAATCGTTGTCACGCTGCAATGGTAAAATCCGTAGAAGCTTTCCACACTCAGATTAGGTTAAGTCTAATGCATATGACAAATTCATTTCTCAGTATAAGAGAACTTTTCAGGTTGTATGTATTCTTGCCAGCTTGCATTACTACTATGCATGACCTTTGCTAAAAATTAATTAAAGCTAAATAGTTTCTTCAACAGATATATTTAACAGGGTCTCCTGGACAAATAATTGTAAAATGTATCAAGTTATCTACGTACACTAAAGGCCATACACCTTACAATCTTACCATACAATCTCTGTACAACCAAATTTTGTTCTACCAAAACCATGTAATATGAGGAGCTTTCTAATCCTTCCAATCACTATGTGAAGCACCCAGCCTGCAGCCAGCCCCCTCCTTTTCTGGCAGAGCAGGGTCCGTGCTGACCAGGCCCCCTTCACACACACAGAGCAGCTAGCTAAACACACAGCTTGTGTGTGCGGCTCGGCTGCCTGTGTGTGCGTCTCAGCTCTCAGCCTGTCCATTACATTGGATGGGGACAGCGCTGTCCTTATTCAATGCAATGGATTTCCACCAAGGTTTTCCAACATGTTAGAAACCTGTTTGGTCAAGTTCCTTCGAGCAGAATCAATAGAAGGAACCATGGATGGCTCAGATGAAGTAACAGATTAGAGAAACATCGGGAGCCATGAGCGTGCACGACGCCCGATGTTGCTCTAATCTGTTACTTCATCGAGCCGTGTGTGGCTAGCTTAAATGTAGATTTAAATGTTTAATATGTGTTTTTGCACTTACTGCATTTGTTCTTTGTTAATAAAACAGCCATGGTATGGCCAGACGCTTCCTGTTTTGTAGTGGCTTCCTAAGCTATTGGGACAATATGGATCCCTTTATGTAGCCACACCTAAACCCCCATTTCATGCAGGTACTGCATGCCCTACAAGTAACTCACACAAGTGCTATCAGGGCATTTAGTCCAGGGAAGGAGCCCTTGTATAGACCAGAGGCTCCTTTATCTATTAAGCATTGCTTGAAGGTTAGAATAGTTATTGTTCCATTAGGGTTTGATAACCCTTTAAATATTTACATAAATAATCTGGATATTTACATACAGCCTATTTAGTAAGGGCTCATTTACATGGTCGGTTTTTACCTGTCAGATATACATAATAAAATAACAGTGCAACCTCCCAGCGGACTCAACATTCACCCGATAGTCATAGGGTCATTGTCAAAACGAGACAGGTCCTTTTCCCAGGCTTCTGTGGGAGTGCCTGGTCGGGAAGCAACTGTGTTAATTTAGCCTAAGGGTTGTCATGTCTTCTGACATATCCTATAATTCTATCATGCACTGCACTGATGATGGCACACAGCAGTATACATCGCTTCGCTAAGACCAAGTGTAGCATCCCTATGGGATTAAGTGTTCTCCTAGAGCTGGGGAAGGCTTAGTAGGTCTCATGCTGTAGGGAATGCGGTTTATTCATGTATTTCCGGTCTGCCTAGAGGGCAAAGGAGTACTCTCACAATTACTCCTGTATTCTGGATACTCCATGGGGGATATATAGTAGGTGGCAGGGAAAAGCTTGCCCTCCTGGGTCATGGATTCTACTCATTGTGGGCATTGCCCCAGGAGAGGATGATGTTTGTATTTGTCATTAGGTCTCCTGGTAGGAAAGAGCTCTGCTTTTGTGTTTAGTGCACCTGGCTGGGACCCAGGTGTGCCTTAACTTTACAGATGGGGAATCACTATTTTTGTCTTTTTAAGCACCTACCTCTTGGGGTGGTCTTTTGGCCATGACCAGAATAAATTTTTTTTAGCCTGCCAGAAGGCCAGCCCCATGCTTTCAAGCCTGGGGCACAGATTTATTTTACCCCATACCCTAGGCACATTTATTAACTAATATGGGCGTTTTGTCCGACAAGACTTAAATCCTGAAAAAGTGGTAGGCAGGGACTGCTTATAGTTTCAGCCCGGCAGTCTTTTCAAGATGGGGGACACTTTTTGGGGGGAACCCATTAGAGGGGGTCCTCTTTAGAGGTTCCCAATGGTCCCTAATACTTGGGAGACCAGAATCCGGTCATGGTAACCCAGGGAATTGGAGGGCCAGGTAGCATCGACTGCTTAGCCCATTAGTCACCGCTACCAGGGTACGTCCTTTAGGAGCAGGTCATCCAAAAGCATCTCTGTTTTTTGTGTGGTCCCTTTCTGTGCACTTTTGGGTACTGGGTGCATGTTCAAAAATAATGTATATGTAAATCATATCATCTGACAAATTAGAGAGGTGGTTAGAGGATGGAAAGACCACACACCACAGGTTTTCACCCATGGCAATATTAGCCATGTGTGTTGTACTATGCTGGTAGGCAGGGGACGGATGGTCAACATATTTTTAATACATTGATGTAATTATTCTGAGTTTGTTTGATTTGATTTCTCTAGAAATATATGATCAGAGAGATGGAACACAACATTTTGAGTTGAGTTGAGTTGCAACTGGTGTTTGCCTAATGCCTTTAATGATAAACTTTCATCAGTATGAACAGACAGTTAAATATGCACATACCTTCCTCTTTTGTAGACCAAATTAATCTGGCAGAAGTTAATTTAGTTTTTTTCTTTAATTCATAATTTACTTTGAAATTGCAGAAGCTTACTCCCTTATCCTTTGCCTTACCTGTTTTTGGATAGCACACCCAGGCCCCAATCAATACATTGAAGTAGTAGAAAGTCACTTTTGCCCTTTGTCTTGGAAAGTAGCCTATAGGCAAAGGTTGGGGTGGTTCTATGAGAGAGCTCGTCCTGTAACATAGATTCATTACCAACAACTAATATTTAGATCTTAATGTAAATTGGCATCTAAAGAGCTGCAACAAGACTCCTTAAAAGAAAATAATAAATTGGCTTGCAACATTACTCACTTTGTATGCAACACAGATTTGCATTATGATTTTATTTCAAATTAACAAATTACCATTAAGACTTACTTATGCACATTACTTATAATATGTTAATCTGTCATGCATTAGTTCCACTTGGTGGTGAAGATTAGTTTTAATTTAAGAAGAAATGTAATGGTTATCTGTTATGATGGACAAAATCCCTTACTTGAGCATTGTGTGTTCAATCGCAGAGGACCCTATACTATATAGTTGTTGGTAGATCTAAAGGATATCTGACAGAGAGATGTATGTATGAGATGTATGTATGACCAGCTTAACACTTGCTCTCCCTACATCTTTAACACTAACCTTCTCTTTCACCCTAACACTAACCCAACTGTTAACCCTAAAAATCATTCTCCCTTGTAAACCCAGCACTAGCCATCCGTCTAACCCTAACACTATTCCATCCTGCAACTCAAAACTTCCCAAATCGAAATCCCCTAAACAAAAATGCATAAACTATAACTCTACTCTTACCTATAACCCCAGCACTGATCGACCTTGTAACCCTAAATCATTCTCCATTGTATACCCAACACTAACCTTACTTCTACCCCTAACACTATATCATCCTGCAAACTTCCCCAAATCCTAAACAATAGTCCATAAACCCTAACACTGCCCCTCCATATAACCCTAACATTAATGGATCATGTAACACTAAAAATCATTCTCTCTTATATAACACTTCCTTCTGACCCTAAAACTATCTCATCCTGTAATCCTAAATGTCTCTAAAGCCCAACCAATAACCCTAACACTAAACGTCCCTATAACCCTAACACTTATCAACCTTATAATCCTAAAAACCAGTCGATCTCTGGTCGATGCTATTAGTCGAATGGGGTTCGCTGCTCCGTCCAAACTAACGGCCAGCACACAAAGGGTTCCCGCCGATGATGTGAGCGATGGAGAGCAGTGTGATGACCATGGTGTCGGTCCCCACTCGATACGTGTGTAACACTATCTCATGTTGCAACCCTAAACTTCTCTGAAGCCTAAACAATAGTCCTTAAACCCTAACACTAACCTTCCCGATAATCCCAACACTGATCTGACCTTGTAACCCTAAAAATCATTCTCCCTTATAAACCTCACACTAACCTTCTTTCTAACCCTAACACCATGCCATCCTGCAACCCTAAACTTCCACAAAGCCTAAACAATAGTCCCTGAACCCTAATACTAACTTTTCCTTTAAACTTAACACTAAATCTTCTTTTTAACCTATTACTACCTTCTCCTCCCATTGTAACCCCAAAACTAAGCATCATTGAAACCTTATTGGTAACTTCAACATTATCATTCCTGTAGCCTAAAGGCACACACACCGAGTGGGGGCTAACAGAGCTTGTGCAATCAGCTCTGGTCTGCAGTGTGATGACGTCATCACGCTGCATTTCCGAGCTGTAAGCATCGGCGGGTACCCTTTGTGTGCTGGCCATTAGCTTCAATGAAGTTGCCGGTCTTCATTGAAGTTAATGGCATCGTCCGGCATCGGCCAGAGAACATCGGACACATCTGTTCTCTGGCCGGCTGAGCTGTGGGGCGACAGGGATCTGTGGCCCCATGTGGGCACCCCCGATCGGCGGACAATTTTGCCGCCGACCGACGGCAGTGAGTGCGCAAGCCCATCGGTCGGCGGCAAAATCGCCCGCTGCTCGTTGGGTGTATGGCAGGCTTTAGTAGAAACCCTTTGTTAACCTTATCCCTGGCTTTTACCAAAACCATGTAATATGAGGGACTTTCTAAACAATCAAGTCTACTTGTGTTCAATCCCAGAGGACCCTTTAAGCCCCCCATACACCTTACAATCTTACCATACAATTTCTATACAATCCACTTTTGTTCTACCAAAACCGTGTAATATGAGGACCTTTCTAAACCTCCCAATCACTGTGTATTCTATCAGAGAGGCCATTATACTACATAGTTGTTGGTAGATCTAATGGAGATTGTATGGAGTGATCTAAAGGTGTATGGGGGACTTTTTTTCACAGTTGTTGGTAGATCTAAAGGTGTATGGCCAGCTTTACAAGTCTAGAATTTCACAGATCTCTAGTATTTGATACCTGTGAGCAAACGATATGTGGGCACATTTATGTCCAAGGAACAGTGTACTACTCTTTGTCTCTAATCTCCTTTGTGTTTTTGCACACTTGATGTTAAGTTTTTACAAAAATGGTCAATGGACTCCCCTTTAAACAATGTAATATAAACATTTCTATATTTCCATTATAAAAAGCACACCACTTTAAAATTATCTACTTTTGGTGGCTAGAAAAAAGTAGTAGGGGGAAATATGTCCCCTTATTTTTGTAGACAATGATAAGAAAAGACTTAAAATTGAAGGTCAGTTGAAGACGTGCCCACCGAGGTTGTCCGCCATTGCAGAGGAATGGACTAATTCCTCTGCTTAGTTGTAAAGTCATTGCTTATAATGCTGGTTGGTAGATAAATATGTGTTACCTTACATTTATGGTCAGTGGACAAACAAGTGTCCTCAACAATTCATTAGGGGTGGCTGGTCAGATATGCAGTGCCATACAGTACTTTGCCACCCAGGCCACTTGTTTATGGGCCATTTCTCTGCCAATAGTCAACAACCTGTGCTGATAAGTTTATGCTTCTACAGGGAGTGCAGAATTATTAGGCAAATGAGTATTTTGACCACATCATCCTC
>CM070041.1:24327848-24355647 GCA_036250615.1 Ptychadena robeensis
TGACCGTTCGCGAACAGCAAATTCCATGTTCGCGCCATCACTAAATACATCCACATGTTTAGATATAACAACCATTAGTCCCCATTAGGCCATTAGGGTAAAGGGGAGTTTAACCAGTATTGTCACTTAGGTGTTAATGTGTGTTACTTACAGTTCAGTGCCGGCCTGTCCAATTGCCACCGTGTGCTTAGGAATTAATGTTCCCTGGCCTTGTCCCCCCCCCATCCAACCAGTGAATCCCTCACCTAGGTATGTTGGTGCGTCCTGGATACGAGGAATCAGTCCAGGGAGTCATTTTGAGACTCTTCAGCCCCACCATCCATTACCCAAACCTTAAGATACCAAATAAAGGACCAGACATCTGATTTGGAATTACATGACCAAAGTGACACCTTTAATAATGACATTATTTTTAATATAACCTTTAATAACATTGAGACAGAATATCTCAACAATGACATACCATCTTCCCATACAAGGTTGGCAAGTCTTTGATGGTTCTTACCACCACTGATAGGTCTGTCGTAACCATATTATACCCCCAGCTGCAACATTACCAACTCAGGGCCAAAATCATGTCACTTCATTCCGATAAGCACTCCATATAAAGATGGATCACTCTTAGTTGAAAAAAGTGATCATAAAATGCCACCCAAAGTTGGGTTATGCACTCATTTTGACAACCGACTGAAGACACCCTGACCAATGACCCATCCATACTAATCAGACCACCCTGATACCCCACCTATCTTCAGCCTTGCTGCCCAAATCAGGCAAGACCCCCTCCTCCATATTACTGTTACTTAGAGATAAGCTGACTTTGTGAGCTGATTGCAAAGCCTCTGAAAATGATATCTTATCACCAAAATTGCTGAGATCTAGAAAAGGGTTGTTAGAACATTTGAAAAAAAAAACATTTTGCTCTAGCACATTCAGTTTTTGCATAAATTAGGTTCAAAATCAAAATTACGATTTTCAAAATTTCGATTTGACTTTGAACTTAATTTATGCAATAACTTTTTGTGTTAGAGCAATATTTTATTTATTAATTTATTAATATTTTTTGTAGTGTACTCCCAACTCCTCTAAATTAAGTTTTGTGATGATACCATGCTTAGGGGCTTTTTCAATGAACTCAAAATTTTCTAAAAGGTTGAATTTTTGGGAAAAAATGCAATCATCTCTACTGTTCTTATTTTACCTATTGTTCTGTGTCCTTTGCATCCCTACGATGAATTACACTGTCCCTTTCTTCTTTTTCGACAGCCTTCCTAATTAAAATAAGGCAAAGTAAGGCATTTTTGTGTGTCACACCTTGTGACACACAAAAATGCCTTACTGAGCTGGAACTGTAAAAGGTGCAACAGGGGCCCTGTCTGTGGGGCCTCTTTTTCACCTCGCTGACAAGTATTTAATGTCTTATGACATGTCTTTTTTGCAAATGTTTCCAATAATGAGCTATATGTTTTTATCTGTGTAATAAAGATATCTCGCTTTTTAATATATACCTTTTTGGTCGTGAATTAATAATCAAATCAGGAGACACCTCTGGGCAATGCGACATGCCCGTTAGTGATTTTGTATTTGTTCCTATATTAATAAAAGCCTCACGGGTTGAGGTGGGGGGATGGTGATCTTCCTTTTCTTGATTTTTCTACCTTGAACAACCTACCCACTACTACCTTTTACAAGAGTATATTTTGTCTGTCTGAATATGTAGTTCATTTTAATTTCTCTGATCCCTGCTTCGTCTCCTCATATAATATAATTTTTTTGTGCTGAAACAACACCTGTAAACCCTAAAAGAAACCATAATCTTCATTAAAAAAGTGATTGTGAACAATCATGAAACACCAACTGGAACACATCTACTGGAATACAGTACTTCAATGGATACACTATCTTATTAACAGTTCAAAGTGTAGATTATCAGATGTGCTTTTACTCTACTAATATTACACTACTACGTGTTGGTTGGAAGACTGCTTTTCAGTTCTATACAGTGTTTGATCGTAGCTTTTCGAGGCATGTATCTCTTTTTGGGTAGATTTACTAAAAATTTGCAAAGTAAACTCACTTTCAAATGTTTGTGCTTGCTAACGTTTGTGAACAAAGTAAAGTTGTGTTGGCCAGCCAATGGCAATGCTATGTTTGCTTTATTTTTTTGTTAGCACAAATTTTGGCATTTAACAGAAATGGGGAATGTGGTGTGGTCATTGTAAGCCCACTTATATTGTAAGCCCATTTAGGTGCACTTGCACTTAAAATCCTTTATCTCATAATAGTGACAACAGTTTGAGTACTTAAGTGCTCTTTGCAGTTGTACACTACCATGAATAAAAACAACATAAGACTATACATGATCAGCCGCTGGGCCAACGCAAATTAAATCACGTGCGATGATCACAGCTGATCGCCTTCATTTAGCTGAATGGGCTAGTGCCCTGTTCAACTAATGGGCCACGGTTGCCCCTGATCTCCTGCAGCCCCGTGCCGTGATTAGAATTGCCAAGTGGGGACATACACGGGTCGATTTTCCACTCGATTTTTGACCGATCGATTACTGCGCACATTCATGAGATCGATCGGCAATTGATTGGCAATCATTTGGGTTCTGCCCATCGGATGGGACATTGAACCAACATGTTGGTTTTTTTGGTCGATCGTTTTCAAATCAGAGTATGTTGGTGGACCCACAGCCCTATGCAGCAGCCTTTCCGGTCGATGGTTTTTGTGGAATCGCCCATTTTGAGGAGATCGGCTCAGGTCCAAATCAGCCACGAATCAGATTCCCAAGGTGATGTTGTATCGATTACAAATCCGATCAATTGCTGATTCCCCATTGCCTGGAAAAATCGGATGGGGAATTGATCGGCAATTGATCGGTGACCTTAAGAGAAAACTGTATGAATTATTCTATGGTCCAAGCCCCTTCCCAACATTCTTTATGAAGATACTTCAAGAGGCTGCACTGTGGCTAAAAACATTAGCCCAGAACCAGTCAATGATGCTTTTCAAAACATACTGCTTACCTCAGAACCTCAGCACCAGCATCTGCCAAAGACATTCACCAAGAGCAAGGCTGCAGTACTGAATGCCTAATATGTAAAGGATCTTTTCCAAAGTTGGCATAAGGTCAGGGAAATGATGTAATTTACAATTATATAGCGTTATGGGGACAATACCCCCACCTGAACAACTTCTTAATCTGACACCTTATATTTTTGTTTTAGTGCAAGCTAAAAATACCTCACTGATAAATTTAGAAAGATGGCTTTCACAGGGACCAGGTTTCTTCCCATTCTTCACCACACCACAATTAAATAACCCCCCCCCCCCTTGCTAGCTAGAACTACTTCCTTCATAGTCTGTATCCTCTATTGTTCTTACTTAATTTCTTCCAGATGAACAAATGTACAGTGTCTGACTGTCTGGGAGGCTCAATAGGCTCAATATAAAGACAAATCCTTTATATGACACTTTTAAATTGACCTCCAAGACACAATCTAAATAAAGAATTATCTCAAGTGTACACTCACCATTACTACTGACCATTGTGAGCAAAATAAAAATTACTATGTTGGAAGAAATGTGAGAAACATCCTGATGAGATATCTGATAAACAGTGGTCAGCCATTTTGCAGACCATATCCCACATGAAATGCATTATCTGCTTAAATTGTGAACTATAACCTTAACCTTGAGACCCTCAACACCATAAACTGGGGTAAAATTGGAATTGACCTACCTGATCCACAGCTGTTCTCTGTCCTTAAGCTCTAGCATCTAGAAATTCACTCTGCATACTTCCTCTACAACACAGCCATGAACCATGCATCAGCTATTAATATCTTCTTGTGTCCACCCCACATCCATAGACCTACCTATCACTTGATCATTGTCCCTGTTCTCTGTGTAAACTCAATGCCCTTAATGTAATCTCTTCCACTAAATATGTGGATAGATAATTTCAAAAATATCCCAATCTTGGAAACACTTAATTATAAAAGGGACGTTCCATCCAAACTATTAAAATGATCAGAAAGACACTCTCAGCACCATCTTGTATCCAGCTTTATCTAATTGACTTCACCACAAACAGAATCTTCGTAGCTGGCAGTACAGGCCTTCAACTAATGATTTTATCCCTAACAGTGTTGAGCGGCATATGTCATATTTGAGTTCCAAATGCTTTTCTTTTTTTTCTGTCACCAAAAGAATATTTAAGTGCTTCCTGTGGATTCATGTAAGCATTACCAAATTAAGTCTCATATATTCGCGTAATTTCACGAATATATTAAGGAACATTCTAAATTTGTTATATTCCATTCGACTGTATTCTATTGCCTTACATCATGCATAGCTTTGTGCAATTATTTGCAAAGATTCGCGAACTAGCTTTACAGCTTCTCTTCTTTATTCTGTGATCTTAGCCAGTAGGAGCAGGCGTTTAACCATGTGGAAGCATAATATGACGAATATCAGCCATTGCAAATATCCGAGTGAATTTCTGATATTCGTTGAATATATTCAAATTTTTTATATTCTCGTTCAACACAAATGCCTAAATAAGCTGACCAGTGTGTTTCTTGTGGTTCAAGCACAAACTTGTGTCCTGATCCAAGACAGCATCATTCACATACATGAAGACCGCAAGGAAGGATGTACAATACAATCCATTTTTTTAAAGATTTCAATTTTGTCCAGAAAGCCTGATCAATATGGTTTTGTTAAAATTGGTTTAATGGTGAATGGCCATTTGATTTAAGCAGTCTGTCCCTGGATAGCATTATCTTATCACTAATCAATGTTACTTTTTGCCTGCAGTTGCTGTTTTATTAAATTATTTTTAAAACGCAATGTTCTGCTCAGCATTTATTTGTCAAGTTTAACAATATAATTGGCATACTTTTTCAAACTAAGCATAGCATTGGTCTGTCCTATTAGAACTAATTTGATGAGTCAAGTACTAACTGTTCAGTTCACATGGTACTCGTATGAAATAAATGCTTTACATTGTATAGTAATATTATGCAAATGTGGGTTTGATTTAGAGTTTAGTTGAATAGAAATGATGTTAAGTGTATAATTTCATGCTGCGCCAAAGTCATGTCTTGAACACAATATAACAAAGCATATGATCTTACTTTTTTTTGCAGTACAGTTTTAGATTTATGCAAGCACGTGTTTAACATCTGCCACAAAATTCATACTACAAGTGATAATTATATGTGTGTTGAGTTTGCATGTTTTTAAGTTTGCCGTGATCCTTTAATAAGCTGAAGAAATGAAACACTTATAAGCAATTGCCTTTCATAATTTTAACTATTTTGGCTCACGTGGGGGGGGGGGGTGTATGGTGGACTACAGATAATATCCCCCTGCTGTGAGGATGGCCTGGCATTGGCCCTGTGTGCCAATTATTATACAATTCTTCCAGGACAGTAACTATGTATTAATATAAGTGTAAAGAGACCTCCAGCACCTTTTCACAAGGATGGCTTCTATTAAAGTACAACAATTTTAGGGCTTTGAAAAAGTTTTGTACATTTGTTTTAAAAGTAAGCCATGCAAAAGTTGGCTATGCTTTGCCAAGTCTATACAGTGGCTTGCAAAAGTATTTGACCCCCTTGAACTTTTCCACATTTTGTCACATTACAGCCACAAACATGAATCAATTTTATTGGAATTCCATGTGAAAGACCAGTACAAAGTGGTGTACATGTAAGAAGTGGAATGAAAATCATACATGATTGCAGACATTTTTTACAAATAAATAACTGCAAAGTGGGGTGTGCGTAATTATTCAGTCCCCTTTGGTCTGAGTGCAGTCAGTTGCCCATAGACATTGCCTCAGAGGTTGTCTAAGAGAATATTGGGAGCAACAACACCATGAAGTCCAAAGAACACACCAGACAGGTCAGGGATAAAGTTATTGAGAAATGCAAAGCAGGCTTAGGCTACAAAAAGATTTCCAAAGCCTTGAACATCCCACAGAGCACTGTTCGAGCGATCATTCAGAAATGGAAGGAGTATGGCACAACTGTTAACCTACCAAGACAAGGCCGTCTACCTAAACTCACAGGCCGAACAAGGAGAGCGCTGATCAGAAATGCAGTCAAGAGGCCCATTGTGACTCTGGATGAGCTGCAGAGATCTACAGCTCAGGTGTGGGAATCTGTCCATAGGACAACTATTAGTCGTGCACTACACAAAGTAGGTCTTTATGGAAGAGTGGCAAGAGGAAAGCCATTGTTAACAGAAAAGCATAATGCCGGCCATACACATGCCGATAAACGGCCGGATTTTAATCTGGCTGACGGGCGTGCGCGCTCTCGCCGTCGGTCAGGTTAAAATCCGGCCGTTTATCGGCATGTCCCCACATGGGGCGACAGATCCCTGTCGCCCCACTTCTCGGCCGGCCAGAGATCCGACATGTTGGAAAATCTCTGGCCGGCCGAAGCCGATGGAAGTCGATGGCCATAAGCAGCAATGAAGATGAGCGTCTCCATCGCTGCTTATGGCCGGCACACAAAGGGTGCCTGGCCGATTGTGGGGCCCCAGAATGCAATGCGAGGCTAACGTGATGACGTCATCACGTTAGCCTCCCGGAGCGATATCGGAGGACGATATCGCTCCGGCTCTGGCTGTGTATGGCTAGCATTAGTCCTGTTTGCAGTTTGCCACAAGCCATGTGGGGGACACAGAAAACATGTGGAAGAAGGTGCTCTGGTCAGATGACACCAAAATGGAACTTTTTGGCCAAAATGCTAAACGCTATGAAAAAAAAATGAAAACTAACACTGCATATCACTCTGAACACACTATCCCCACTGTGAAATATGGTGGTGGCAGCATCATGCTCTGGGGTGCTTCTCTTCAGCAGCTACAGCAGTAAAAATGTTTGGAATGTATGATTTTCGTTCCACTTCTTCTCTCAAAATGTGGAAGCAAGCCACTGTATTTTCCTGCTTTGAATAGACAAAGGGTATCACTTGAACTCCAAACTTTCTGAATTTTAAGTTTCTTAAAGTCAACATTTTTCTTGTTCATGTTTGACTGCAACAAGAGAAGTTGAGGATTGACAGGATTCTGAAGATTATAACCTTAAAGACATCCAAACGTTATAACCTTAAAGAGATTAACCTCCCTGGCAGTACCCCAAGTGCAGTTCGGGGTAAGTGTGTTTCATAAAACAAACTCACCCCCAACTAAATTCAAGGACACTAATGTAACCTTTGTGAATCTTAATCTCGGCAGATCCTCCAATGGCTTCTGGCACCACCTCCTCTGTGTCATCCTTGACGCAGAAAAGGTGGGGGTGGGGCCATTGACCTTCATGTTAAAGAAGGTGGAATCGGTTTTCCGCCCGCATCCCTGGCATCATTGATTATGGAGGGTGGGCAAACACAGAAGAGTACTTTGCTTTCATCGCCTGTACCGTGTTGTTGAATATGGCATGGTACTGGCGTACTGCAAGGTAGGTTAACAATAGTGATGGCCGAACATCAAATTTTGCCGTCCGCGAACAGGCGGGTCGGACATTAATAAATGTCCGACGTCCGCGGCGGACCGACACAATTTTTCACACACTGGACCTCCTGCTCCAGTCTGTGTGTATTGCCGTCTGATTTTGACAGGTGCCGGCGGTGTTAGTACACCTCCGCCGTCCGGCGGATCTTTTTGAGATCCCTCCGCCATTCTCCTCTATCTGCGCATGTGCGGAGTCTGATTTAATTCAGTTCCTCAGTAGACTTCGAGAGACAGAGATCCACCGCTGCTGACACAGCATGAGAGATGAGTGTCTCACGGAGCTGCTGCTTTTATGAAGGGGGGTGTGCTCCAGGAGGGAGAGGTGTCATTGACTGACACTGTACCTCCTGACCATGGTGTGAGGGCTCACAATGTAATGAATATTAAAATTAAGGGGGCGGGTCGAACAGCAGTGGTGTTCGCCGGAGAGGAGAACAGGGAACTCTGCTGTGTTCTCTGCGAACTGTCCGCAGCACGAACACAGAGGCCATCACTAGTTAACACACTCAAATCCTTGATGATAGTCAAATAGCTATACTTTTTTCTGATTGAACTAGATCTAAATCTCAAAATGCTGATGCAGGGGATTATAGAACCCAAAAGAGACAGAGGTATTATATAAATTATGTTTTGGTATTTTTCATAAATGCTTTTCATCCATTACTGTCTTTAATGATTGGGTACTATAGATCTGCCTTTATCTCCACTTCAAGTACATTCATGAGAATTTGGTAATGCTTACAAGAATCCACAGGAAGCACTTAAATATTCTTTTGGTGACAGAAAAAAAGAAAAGCATTTGGAATCTTTGATACCAAAGATCTAACAGATCTAGGGACACCTGGATTTAGTTTACAAAATGTATTTATTTTACTGCTCAAAGCTTGTGACCTTAGCAGTTGTGAACACATAAATATGTTGTTGGCTTTAATAAATGGACGCCCCTGATACTAAAGGCACGTGACATTTTGCATTTGCTGACTTAAGGGAAGCCAAGGAAATGTAAATAAAAAGCAAACATAATCTTGTCTTGTTTCATCAGCTGCAATAAATACACATGCCTGGATTTTGTAGAAGAACACTGAAGCTTCTCTTTGCCACTAATGTGTGAATACAGAACAATAGGGAAACAATGGATGATGTGGATAACTTTGATTTTTTTCCAATTTTGTGCTGGCTTCTGTTAGCAGGCATTGTAGTTTTTATTATGAGTGAAGTTTTATTTAAAAAGAACCAGTTTCATCCATGTTTATACCAAGTTTAATCCAAACTTTGGTCAGGACAAACATCACGGGTTGTTATATTATTTTATTCAATACATAGTTGCCCATTAGGGCTTTCATAAAGGAAAAGGGTAGACATAGGTGTTCGACTAGCTTTATTGTTAGAGAAAAGATATAATGAAAGCCACATTTTTCAGTCTCAAAACCATTTTTAATTGTTATTTGTTTGTGTGTATGTGGTTTTGGTATTTGCACAGACATACACATAAATGCTTGGTTAAGCATTCATACTTATGGAACAGCTGACAAGCAGTGGACCCTCAGGGTGTTCCAATCAACCATTCCAATTCATCAAAAGCCCTTGTTTGCAGAGATCCTTTGTCCTAAATGACGTTGCTATGTGTGGTGATAATTGATTGACAGATTGTCACTTTTGAAGAGTTAAGCAGCCCATACACGGGTCAGATTTTTAATCAATCGACTTAAAACTATAAATTTTTTAGTCGATTTGATTGAGAATTGAGTTTTGCCCACCTGGTTAAATCGACTTAATCCGATCAAAATTGAGTGAAAATTCTGTCGTTTTTTGATCGGACTGGATGGTAAATTTTGATCGGTCGATTGAAAATTGGTTCGGTATTTTGAGAACCAAGTGTGGTCAACCAAATTTTGATTGATTTTTTTCTACCTATTCTACCTCACTTCTGATTGAAATTTCAATCTGACTATTTTGGATCGATTGTTATGTCGATTGAAAAAAAAATCGATCAAAAATCTATCAAAAATCTTGTACTACATATGGAGCATGATGCAATCGACATACAATTTTATACCAACTTAAAAATTGATCGTTTTAAGTTGATTGATTGAAAATCTGACCCGTGTATGGGCTGCTTTAGAAGGAGTAGAGTAAAATATATTATTTGTCATCAATCATAAGTACATACAAGGAACCACATATGGGGCAATGTGGGGCTTTTGAGGCACAGGCAAAATATAAACATGAAAAAATAGGCTAAAACAGGTCTTTATTGTGCTGACTAGACTTTTTATTGTGCTGACTGACTTTTTAAAAAATTCAACCATTTCGACGGTTTCGAGTTAATTGCAAAGCCTCTGAACACGGTATTATCACCAAACTTGTTGGAGATGTAGAAAGGGTTGGGGGTATATTCCAAAAAAGAAAGTATGTCTCTAACACAAATAGTTTTTATATAAATGAAGTTCAAAGTCAAGTAAAATTTTCGAAAATCTGAATTCCGACTTTAACTTTGAACTTAATTTATGCAAAAACTACATGTGCTAGAGCAAAACTTTTTTTTTCAAATGTTACTCTACATCTCCAGCAATTGGTGATGATACCATGTTCAGGGGCTTTGCAATCAGCTAACAAAGTTAGCAAGTCGAAAAATTTGACCATCTCTAGTGCTGACCTATTGTACATCTTTAAAATCTAATAAAATTACAGTTTATAACGAACAATTATACCAAACACATTTAACACTGTACAAAACTTCCAACAATTATGCCCTAGTCAGTGTATGCTCCCTAAACCCTTCTTGCCAGATGGCTCCAAAAGGGCATATAGGGCAATAACACCAGCTGATTCTGGGTGACTCGACGCGTTTCGTCCCCTGTACACGGGGTTTTTTCAGGAACAAACCCAGAGTCAGAAGTGTGATCTTGAAAAGACAATTATATCATATTATGAGACATGCAATATGAACATAGTCTGACATAGTGTACATATATATTCAAAATTAACTTACGTACTTGGCATATATCCTATATATGAATATAAAACCCATCATAACAACAGGGATAAGTCCCTCCCACCAGAGTAGTTTCACGGTTCATGGCCCCACCCCGCCCCCCACACATCACACCCCCAATGATAAACCCCCCGGGGAGGGTCAATTCCACCCCTGAAAGAAGACTAAGTTCATTTATATACAGGTATAGGCCATTAAGTATCCCCATTAAAGCAACAAATTGTGTGCTTACCATAGAGGTGAGGAAATTCTTGATGTCAGGAGTTCCATGGAATATTTCGGTCCCCCACTGAGTGTAAACTCAACCAGCACTACAATCTTCCTGAGTTCTTATTGGACGAAATTGTATTCATCTAGTAGTCCTGGGGTACCCATATTGGGGGGACTCACCGCTCTTCATCTCCAACCCATAGTCCTGCAGAATCGTAATACACCCTCTAAATACCAACCACCACTAAAGAATTCGATTATAATAATAATTCAATAGTCTATGCATGGGTATCCATGAAACCCCAAAATAAGGGACATACTTGCCTGCTAGATCAGTACCCGGAGAAGTGGCTATTCGGGACAATGTCCCCCACTGTCCATAGAGGTGGGCTGAGAAGATGGCAAAGATATCCTATGTGCAAAGAGGTCGTTACATATCAGAAAATGGGATACATCAGGAACCCTCCTAAGCAGGGAGGCCACTGCCTTCCCCAATCTTTAAGTGGTTACCTTGTGTTGCATTACCTTAGAATTGAAAATGAATAAGCATTAGGCGTCATCCAAGGGTACACCTCTGTTCCCCCTGAAGCTATTACCTACATATATATAGGGGCGGCTACCCTAATCAGGGAGGGGGGGAATCAGGCAGGGCGGAAACAGCCCCGGCATGCACGCCTCACACCACAGCAATAAGCCGGGGGATGAGACAACACCGGGACACCGCATGCCTGGCCGATCCCTCCCCACCCCGCGACCCCCCCACACCCACCACCCCACACACAGGTGGGAATGAGGGAGGGGGGGGGATAAGCGGGGGACCGGGGAGGGACACATTGGGGTGGCGGCTCGGACCCGGCGGACCGAGGTCCACTTCGGTCCAGCCACCCCCCCAAAACATATGACCTGACTCCCCAGATGGAAGGGGAAACATCCACCCTGGGTCTCACCTCGGAGCGGGAGGGGCAGGGAGGTGACCCCACATACACCCTGCAGACATCTCAGGGGTCCACTATCGGTGCCCCACATTCATACTGACCTACTCTACTCACATAGGACCATACGGAATCATACATAAGGACATTTGACAATAGAAGAATACAAAAAGACACCAACAGAAAAATCTAAATTTTAAAAAACTAAAGGAAAAGAAAAAGAGGTGCCTGGTGGGGGCCACCCATCCAAGACACCCCTGTGCAAAATAAATCCAATTATGGGGAGCGCATCCATGGTCACGAGACCGCAGGGACAGGGTATGGACCAGAAGCGGGGTGGATCTTAACCCCACATTTCATGACACCCCACTGGTCCCAAACTCCAAATTGAAAAGGTACATATTGATATAATAATCATGATTTTGAATCAGTTCCAAATCCTGTTAACCCTACAATATTATGTTCATTTATTATATTTATTTACTTTTCCTATACAATGAATGTTGATAGATTAGTCTGGTTTAACTCTGAATATGTTTTTTAAACTTTGCACTTTACATAGGCATTATCTATATCATGCTATATCGCAAATATCTTTTTACTCTCACAGAACCCAAAAAATCTAACCATTTATCATGAAGAAGTGCGCAATAGTCACGAAACGCTCTTTCTTTTATGGTTGATGTATATGAGAAAATACCTCTTTTTAGCCTCCAAATAAGGACATTTTTATCTCATTTGGGCGCCTCCAAGAGCTATTCTTTTTCTAGTGGTTTACCACTAATTTACCCATATTGATATAATATGTCATGGTGCTCCATGACCCCCATGGGGGGGGGGGGAGAACAAAGACCCAGTCAAAAGGACTATCATCCGGTGGGGGGGGGGGAGAATAAAGGGTATGAATGTGAAAGGCAGAAAAGAGGGGCTAACGTCCCCCGCAAATATACACTGGGGGTTACAATAAATGAAGTGACAATGAATAAACAATACATATAACACCCTCGTTAATAGAGGTACATACATAAAATCCCTATCCGATTAAGTGATACGCCCCACATGGACACCCCCGATCGGCGGCCGATTTTGCGGCCGATATTTATCGGGGTGGAAGACACCATTTTCTTGATGTCGCCCCCCCTTAAGCTCATTATTAGAAGCATACACTTTGTTTAAAGAGAGTAGAAAATGTACTAGACATGTAACCAACTAGTCTAGAGAATATATAATTACATAGATATCCAATGTAATCAAGTATAAAGTATATACTGACTTAAGAAAGAAGTTGTAAAGATTATGTAACAATTATTGTTTTTTTCTTATCAAATAATTGTGTACCCCCCTTTTTTCTGGGTTGAGTCTGCCAACTAAAAGTCCAATTTTGAGGGTAACCTTTGGTTCTTTTGATTCGGATTAACGGGATGGGCACTCTAAACCCATAGAGATATAGGTTGTCTATTGCCTCCCTTTCGTATGGCAGCCTTAAGTCTAAGTTTCTAGTCTTGGAAACCTCTTAGCGGAAAAGTTTTTTTTTTTTCAAGACCTTGAAAAGAGATAATATGAAAACCCAAAATGCACTACCGCGAAGCCAAACTATCATACCCCACAATGCAAAGCTTATAGCTGTAGAAAGTAGATCATGAAAACTATTGCCCAGACTGCTTCACAGTTATTATTAAAAGGATTAGGGCTACAAGTTGTGCCAAAGATATATCTCCAACAAAGCCAAGAGGACAGTACCAGGAGGCTGGGCAAAAAAAAAAAGTAAACAGCGGTGGGCCATGCAGTATTCACTCTAAATCCCTTCAGCCAAACCAAAAGGCCAGTGCTAGGAAGGAGGTATTTTTTCCCAATGCAATGCAGGATTTAAATATAAATACACAAGAGAGGAGTCACATTATATTTATCTTCACTACAACAGACTGAGCTTACTCGACTATTAAAACCGTTATAGCTGTTGATGTTATTTATTTGTGAATTTACAGTTCCATTCCGCATTGCAGTAAAAAAATTATCTGATAGACTAATCTGTCTTCCCATATGTAAATAGGTGCTCATTGGTTAGTTATTAGTGCCAGATTAAAATTTCCAAATGGTGAGGTCTGCCATGTAGGCTAGTTTTAGAAAGATGAAGAATGAAGGAAGAAGACTGAACATGGTGGTGCCAGGAGGAAGAGAGAAAGTAAGGATTGTAGAGTTTGCCCAGTTTAAGAGAGGTGACATGTAGTTAATAATGTAAGTATGTAATGTTTTTTTTTTTCAAAACTGATAAACTTTAAAATGCATTTTTTTCCAGTTACAAAGCTGTGCAAATAACACCAATACAAATTGATCAGAACTCCCAAATGAACTAAAATGTATTGGTTACCTCCTCATAAGACTTTTCTTGACTATATATGCTCATAGAACCCAATCAGAGGGTTAAAACATCCCATCAATCCAGTCTAACATCCAAAAGCAAGGATCTCTCCAAAACCCCTCACATCAAGGAACATTTATGGGTTTTCTCTACTAAGTCTCCCCCTTTGGCTCCATTATAAATGTTCTTGAGTATATGTCAGAACATATTTAACAAGGGTTTGATTTTTTTCTTCTATGTATTCATGTGGTAAAGTTTATAAAGAGGTTTAATATCTTTATAGGATTAGCAGTATTTTAGGTAATGAGCAGCTTGGGTTGTTTAGATATTTTCTGTCTCCAGATATACTGATAACCAAATGTCAATAAACAATAGACCGGCTGGATTGGTTTCTAGCAGTTAAGGTTAAATGGCTGGATGGGGGCTGAGAATCTATGAGTTTGGTCCACAAAACAACAAAGACATTTTTTTTACAAGCAACAAGAAAACCAGAAACATGGATAATGAAAAATATTGAATCTAATATATTTATGTTAAAAATATGGAGGTAAAGAGAATTATAATTTTTTTAAAATAATAATATAACATTGTCTACACACATGTGCTAAAAATTACATTAACAAGGTATTATTAATAGACTTACATGTATAAAATCTCAAGAATGAATACATAACATATTGAAACCTTAAAGTTTTTATGTAGAATAATAGATAAAATAAAAAAGGCTGTTGTGGAAGCGCCCATATTTTTGTTAAAAAATTTTTTCCTTTTATTTTATAAATGCTACAGCGTTCATGTTTTTTACCTGCAAACTAACGCTCAACACATGTTGTCTATATTATGTTTTGCCAGTGTGGCAGCTTCTACATATCTTCACATGAATTGAGAATTAGAGTTCAAGAACATATAAACACAATAAATGCAGGCAACTTACTTACTCCAATTGGTAGGCATGTGGCTAGGTGTCACAATTATGATCCCTCTGTGGTATCATTTATGGTACTAGCCCATTTAAGCATAGATAACAGAGGGGGTGACCTTGTTAAGACTAGTGTTGAGTGAGAATATTCAAAATTCTAATATATTCCACGAATATCCAACATTCAAAAATTTTGCAAATGTGCGCTCGGATATTCGCAATGGCGGATATTCACCATATTATGCTTCAACATTGTTTACCGGCATACATTGAGCATATTTGTGCGCATTGGATATGCGCAATACATACAGTGTTGATACTGGCTGAGATCACAGAATGAGGAAGAGAAGCTGTAAAGCTGCATTGCAAATAAATGCAAACAGGCGAGCACAATGAAAGGCAATAGAATAAATAGAAGATTAATCAAACTCCATTGACCAACCCTTTTGTACCTTGCAAAATCCCAAAATCACTGGGATTGGAAATTATTAAATGGTATACCCAACAAGGTATGATATATAGACCCAACCATATGTTAAAGCAACTAAATGGTTGGAGTAGCATTTCTTTCACTTCTTTGGAATTAGGGTCAGGGCTCTGGCTGACTCCTAAATTCACTTTGGACCTTCCCTCCTCTTTGCTGGGGTTGTCATATTTAAATCACCTTTAATTCACACGTTTTTCTCATTCTTTCATGTTCCCTAGTTTTATCAATTTAACTTTTTTACATTCTTGACAAGGGGGTATGTGTGTCCCGTCTGTCCCCCTCTCCTATCTGCAGATTCAGAACATCTCCCTATCACCAACAGGGGGACCCAAAAATATGGCCGATCACTATGGAGGCTTGGACAAGCTGATCCACTATCACAGAGCGGATGACATAGGGGATGCCATTGCTGCTGGGATGGAGATCTGGTTGCGCAATGTAGCGGCACTTCCAAGCTTGCGTTCCAGCAGCTGAATCGAATGGCGCCCAATATGAGAAGTGATTCCATTATGACAGGGACGCTGCTCCGTTATGAAAGAAGGGACGTTACCCGCCACTGGAGATGGCGTACGCATCAATGCGGCTCATTCCCATGTTAATGGGGGACAATAAGTGAAGCAGAGCAATTTTAATACGCGTAAGGGGACGTCCACCCAACATTCTTGTAAAATCTTCACAGATATTCCTGAGTTAACGAGTAAGTGTTGTCACTAGTGTTTTAATGTGATTTTTTATACCAATTTGAACGATTTCCTTTATATAGGATAGAAGTTGAAGCCTGGCAGGGAAAGATAACATGAATATTGGTAGCCATATAATTCTGTATGGATAGGGAAGATTTAGGGGATGTATTACTATTGAAATAGCCCCTGCTCAATAGATTTAGGTAGGGGATGCAAGTGATTTCCTTTTTGATGTCAGGTTCCAAGGATCTGTGGGCAGGGGGATGGTATGGATTGACATGGGGGAAGGCCGGACCGCTCTTAAATCTTTTAGGTTTCATTATGGTTTATTTATGGTACTCTTTTTTTTCTATGTATTTATTCTTTTTCTTTTCTTTTTTTTATATATGTTGAAGGTTGTTGTGTTTAGGCTTTTTGTCTTCCCTTTTCCTGATTCTTTCTGGCACTTCTGACAACCATCAGGAGTGTTGAAAACAAAAGAGCCAACATGTTACCCCCATATGGTTACTGAACAGATTTTATTAAATTTTTATATCATTCTGACCAAAGCTTTGCAGCGGAAAGCCACCTTGGGGTATGTTTCATATAATTTTCCATATATTTTTGTATATATATGGATACAAACTGAGAGTTGATTTAATATTGGTTAGTGCTTTTTTTCTTGGGAGGTTTCCTATATACGCAACTGTGGGATGCCAGCTGAAAATTGATCCCTATGTGTCATATAGAGTTCCCTATATAACATAGTTGAATCTTTTTCAGTTTAAACCAAAACAAACAAAAAAGTAAGTAAGAGGGTTAAGACCAACCATTTTGTTATAATTTTAACCCAATAAAAAAGCTAGCAGGCTTCACAGGTAAAAGTAGAAGACAGGCTTTGGCAGTCACTTACATACAGGTCACCTAAATCAGTCCATTTAACACAACACACCTAAATCCCTTCCATACACCACATACAATTACCATGCAATTTCTGTACAATCAACTTTTCTTCTACCAAAACCATGTAAAGCTAGCCACACATGGTTCAATTGACTGTACAATCAATGTAATTCGATCATTTTTTTTAGTCGGTCGATTGAAAATTGAAGCATGTCCACATGGTACGATCGTTGAAATTCGATTTTAATTGTCATTTTGCTCGATCGAAATTTGATCGGGCCAGTTGGAAAATTTTGATTGATTGTCCCCACATTGTGTCTCATTTTTTGTACTGTTGTTTGACCCGTCCAATTGAGATTCGATTCAATCAATTGACATACTGTAACTTCCGGGAGGAGGGAAATGCAATACAGTCATTTAAACCATGCAAGCATGCATTGTAATGGCTTGTGTGTCTGTTCACTGACACACAAGCATGCAAATGGCGATCTCTGTGAATACATCTCCTAATGTAATATGTGTCACCCAGTGTCCTTTTGCCACGATTATAATGTGCTGTATTAAAATGCAAAGATATGACCTATGGGTTTTTGATCCCTCTATGACCATCATTGACCCTTTTTGATCACTCTGTGACCATCATTGACCCTTTTTGATCACTCTGTGAACATCAATGGTCCCTTTTTGATCACTCTGTGACAATCGCTTTTTGATTACGTTTAAAAACGATTAAATTCAATCGAAGTTGGGCTTTGATTGCATACTCAATGTGGTGTGTACTTCGATTCAATTACAATCGACATACGATTTAATGATCGAAAACTTCGATCGAATTGATGATCGATTTGATGTCAATTGAACCATGTATGGCTAGCTTAATATGAGGACCTTTCTTCACCTTCCAATCACTATGTATTCTATCAGGGAGGTCACTATACTACATAGTTGTTGGTAGATCTGATATAAATTGTATGGAGGAATCTAAAGGTGTATGGGGGGCTTTACATGTTGACAATATTGAAGTTCATGGGTGGCTACATTGCTATTTTAAGACATGCGTTACTGGCAGGTTTGTTTGGTATAGTACATGATGGGTCAAATCACCTAGTCCTTGCATTATTCATTATTTGGTATGCTGACACGGTGTTTGAGCTTCTGATGCTACTGGGCACCTTAAGAAATCCTTTATATGTAAACAGAGGCGGTTGTCCAAAGGATTACTTAACCTATTTTCCTAAAGGAAGGTTGCAGAGATACTCCCCCTAGTTGAAATGTTTCTTTGAGCTCCCTCCATTGCATGATTTGGAAAATTATCAAGTTGGTCACAATGACCTGAGGTATTTGGTCTCTTAATGTTTAGAACTATGATGCTATACTATACATACAGCAAGTTTGGAGTTCAAGTGATAACGTTTATTGGCTAACTGAAGTCATTAGAGAAGCAAGCTTTCTGGATATCGCAGATCCCTTCTTCAGGCTAATTAATTGATTAGCCTGAAGAAGGGATCTGCGATATCCCGAAAGCTTGCTTCTCTAATGACTTCAGTTAGCCAATAAACGGTATCACTTGAACTCCAAACTTGCTGTATTTATAGATGGCTAACACGGTACAACACTCTACTATACTATACTATACTATACTATACTATACTAAACTGTATAAAGTCAATGCTGCATAAGCACATCTTATAAGTGGTCGTGGGATATGCAGTCCCAGGGAATGAGCGCACGTAAAGACTGGAGAGTGCACACTCCATACTGGAAGTTTGGGCACCACTGGCACAGGACAACAGAGAGCAGGACATAGAATAAATCATTATTAACTTTTATTTATAAAATTCCAACATGTCATGCAGTGCTGTCCGTTACGTAAGGGTTGAAAGGTAACACAAGCTAACTAAAAAGTTAATTCTACAAAACAAGAGGAGAAGAAGACCCTGCCCCATCAGGAGCACAGTAAGAACTGGCCAGAAATAAAACTGGCTAAGCGGTGTGTCAAGAATGAGAACATGGGTAGATCAGACTGAAGAGGTCGGTTTTCAGGGCATGTTTGAAAGTGGAAACAAGTCTAATGGGACAAGGGAGAGAGTTTCAGAGAAAAGCTAGCCATACACAGATATAATGAAGCTAAGGTGGGATCGAGTCACAGTATTAATTGGGGTGTGCCCTAGCCAAATAAATAATAATCATAAACATACCCTAACAAATAGGCCATAAATAAATAAAGCCCATTCTATTTCTAAACATTATGGCATTGCGGGCACATGGGTCAACAAAAAGTCATCAGCATGATATTTTAATTAAAAAGTCTTTATTATAATCAGGACTAATACACAAATAAAAGCAAGGAAGTAAGTATATCCAGCATAGGACGTCCACAATGGGGCGATCCCGGTGGAGATACTTTTACAATTTGTTTTAAAAAGCTGAAAAAGCAGCAGTACAATCACATAGGTATCCGGTGACAGAGAATTAGGTGATGTAAATATCTCTCCACTCTCCAACGCATTTCGCCCTTAGGGCTTCCTCAGGGAGATACGTGGTACAAGTATCTAGATGTGTATGGTATACAAATTAGAAATTTCATACTTCAACATACATATCACTCATCTTTTGATATTAAATCGATATTTCAACCAACAAGTTATCAGACACATATGTGTAGACAATCAATAATCCATAATGGAATACATGCACAACTACAATAGCTCCTTAGTACAATGGCTACATAATATGAATAATAAATACATAAAAAATATTATTTCTTACTTCAATATCACTTATGCTTAATAAACCGTCCTAGTGTGTATGCCTTCTGACCTGCCAGCCAGTCCAGTGAGTGGGATCCTAGGGTTTTAATCCCTGTTTCAGGAAGCGACAATGCCCCGGCTGCGCTCACTTCACGGGCCCTAAGATGGGAGGGTAACCCCTGAGAGTCAAGGGCAGACAATCAAGACAGACATTCCCAGATACGGTGAACCCAGACCTCCCTCCCTTCTGGTTGTCCAACCCAGGCCGGAAGAACGGGGACCTACCACGTTATTTGATGGTAATGCGGCTCGGGGGAGGGGGTTTGTTCGGTCCTGGATTAGATGTACCGACAGCTCAACGAATGGGAGAAATATCTCACAGATGGTATGGCCTAAATATAATAGTGACAGCATAAACGCAGAGTTCCATGGTGGTAGTTGGAAGAAAGGGAAGGTAGGAGGCTTGCTTACCCAGATGGCGGCTGATAGATCACAAAGACCGTGGGGGTCAGGGTACCAACCCTGGACTGCTGAGAACCACACAACCATTCACTCCAAATTTAAAGGCCCTACAAGTGGTATCACCTGTGGGGGAGAGGCGGAGAGGGGGAGGAGCCGGCGGAAACCGCGGCCAATGACCTATGCCAGGTGGACACACTCACACTATCAACTCTGGCCCAAGGGGCCAATTGTACCTTGGGTGGGTACCTGGTGATCCTGCCATAGCATCAGAGATGGTGTGGCTGCGCGTCCCTGGGAGATCCCGGGATTGCGTCGCCAGGATGACGTACTTCTGGTCCGGACCGGAAGCCGGAACCACGGTGGCACGCAAATGCGTGCCACCGGGGTCCTACATCACTTCCGGGTCCGACCGGAAGTATACCATGAGCAGGGACGTTAGTGGAGGCGTGGAATGGCACACCACCGGCGTATACACCACCCCCAACACGCTGGAGGGTTTGTTGCTTAGCAACATAACCTCAACAGCGACCAGATCGCTCGTAGGAGCAAGCTGGTTAAATCATGCAGTAAAGACTGCATGTGAGGGGGCTCTCCTGAGATGGTAACCAGGAGAAGGTACCCATTTAGGACAGACATCCATAGGGGGGCACAGGCGGGCACACAAACCATCCTTCCACGGGTACCCTATACTCTAACCTCACTGTAGTGGCAAGCAGGTCCTGGTCCTATCACTGAAATCGCAACAGTATTTATCAGGCATATATATATATTAGGGATCAAATATTTCCCAATTAAATAAATAATAATAATGATATACAGTCTTAAGGGGTAAATGGGTTACACAATCCTGACAACGTGGATTAAACGATAATAGAATATCACTATTTCTATATCACCACTGTTTAACCTGGCAGATTAACGTCTCAGTTGGATCTAGTATCTAGTTTTTTGGTAAAAAGGGTTTAAATGAAACAGCGTCCTTTAGGCCAGGGTAAACGGTGGCCTTCAAATCAAAAATCCACTTTTGTTCCTTTTGTAAGAGGATAGTATCTATATCTCCTCCTCTGTTGTTAGGGGCAATGTGGGTCAGGACCTGAAAATAAATGCCGGATGAGTCGTACCCGTGGTGCAAGGCCACATGCCGAGCCATCGGCTTAGTTAACATCCCATTGGTTATGTATCCAGTGTGGTCACGTATCCGCAATCTAAACTTACGCTTGGTCTTTCCAATGTAGAACGCCCCGCAGCCGCACATCATCAGATACATGACTGCGGGCGTTCTACATGTAACCAAAGAATGCAGCCTGAAGGAGGACCCGTCAGGGAGGTGCATCCTGCTTCCCTCCCGGATCCATTTACATTGATTACAGGAGCCGCATCTGCGGAGGCCTCCTGTATTGGGTATATCTTTTTTAGGTCTATAGTGGCTGTTAACTAGTTGGTCGCGTATAGATCGGGTTCGCCTGAAAGTTATTTCCGGGGTTTCAGTCGTAAGTAGGGGCCAAAATTTTTTGATGAGATCCCTGATAATTTGGTGGTGCCTTGAATACGTCAGGATCACCCTGGTGTTACCCAGGGGTTTGGATTTTTTGGGGTGGAAAAGTAGGGTGTCCCTCTTTTGGGCTTTAGCCCATCTATATGCTTGCTTCAAATGGCTAATAGCCTCTCCTGTAATTATTTTGCTTTTAGGATGAAGTCCTCGTCGGTCGAGCAATTTCGACTAATTATTAAATACTGGGAGTATGGGATTGACTTAATGAGAGCATTGGGGTGTGCACTCCTTGCGTGCAGAATCGTGTTTCCAGCCGTGGGTTTTCTGTATAGAGTGGTAGTTACTGTTCCCTCCGGTGTCAACGCGATTTCCAGGTCAAGGAATGCTAGTTTGGTACGAGACCATTCAAACGTAAACTTGAGATTGTAAGTGTTGGCCTGGAGGGCCGCTATGAACTCGGTTAGGAGCTCAGCGGGACCACTCCAGGCCAGCATTATATCATCAATATAACGCTTCCAAATGTGACATGAGGCCAATATTTTGTTAAGGATTCGTCTGACCTAATGGATTTTTCCCACTCCCCCAGGTAAAGGTTTGCGTACGTGGGGGCACAACAGGTCCCCATCGCCACGCCCTGCACCTGGAGGTAGTGGGACTCGTTGAAAACTAAAATATTATGGCTTTAATTATGATATTCCTATCCTATTCCTATATTCCTGTGAAGGGCTTTGGATTGTTTGTCAGTCAAGTTACCTGGAATGTTGGTGGTCAAAGAAGTATTTTCAAGGGCTTTGGTAAGCTGCGTAACAAACGCAAAAATCGCTGAATTTAGGTAGAGTGGGGGAAATTTGGTGGATTTACTTTTAAATTTAGGATTGGGTGGAACAGTAGTTTGATCAGGTTCTGTAATTTCAAGATCAGGGTCCCACAGCTCCAACCAATCCTCCTCCAGATCCAGGTCGGCCTGTTCATCCAGGAGCTGCACCAGGTCTTTAATGGCAGCAAACTCCCTGGTGGACAGGTTTTTCCATGGATCGGTGTCAATATAGGTGGGGCTGCGGGAATGATCGTACAGTGTTCTCAGTAAGATTTTGCGAGCAAAGAGGTTGATGTCTTTGACTATATCGAATCTGTCCGAATCATTGGAGGGGCAGAAGCTGAGGCCCAATTTCAGCACCTGCTCCTCCTCGTATGTCAATTTATGATTCGACAGATTAATTATACTCAGGTGCTCTGGTTTTGTGTGCTCCTGTGAAAAAAATCTGTGATATGTAAATCTGTAGAACTGATTATTTGTTTGGGTGGGGTACGTTCCGGAAGCTTATTTTTAAGTTTGGATGAGAGTTTTTCCTCCTGTCCAACTCTTGGGCAGAGGGGTTCATCTCTTCTGCATGATGTTTCTACCTGGGGAAATAGTGTATTCGTTATACTGGCTCTACTACGTGGACGTGCTTCTTCGCACTTGCCTACAATGTTTGTTGTACTGGTTGTGGTTTTAAGACCTGTGTCTTCAGGGTCTTTTGGTCCCATTAAGGGTTCCTCTCGGGTGTTCTTCGACGTTCTAGTGTTTACTCTTATTGGGCCTGGTTTAGATGTTCTGTCCTTTCGTTTGGGGTCTTGTCCCTCCCTGCTTCTGTTCAGGGGAGGTCTTTTAGTGCCAATTCCTTTTTTTGGTGTTGGTATTGTTTGGCCATCATTTTGGTGCATATGTGTTGAAGGATAATATGTTCTGTTGGGTGGTCTACGATGGAGTGGTGAGCGTGGTGGAGTATTTGGTCCTGACATCGATGAAGAAGGTGAGGACGGGGATGGTGTTGGGGGTTTCGGTTTGGGATGTGTATTAGAGTGAGTCTGATCAGGGTTATTATTTTATTATTATTATCATTTATTTATATAGCGCCAACATATTACGCAGCGCTGTACAATACATTAGAGTGGAGATACAACACACAATAACACACAGGTACAGGTAATGTCACAGGAGGAATAGAGGACCCTGCCCGGTTGGGCTTACAATCTAGTAGGTTCTAGATGGTTTCTCAGTATCTTTCTGCGTTGGTTTTTCAGGTTGGGTATTAAGCCATTTGTAGGCTTTATCTAGGCAGAATGTAATCTGGTCGTTTTGAAATTTCCTTTCCTTACGTTGGACAATGTTTTGTGTATAGGTGGCTATTCTCTACCTTATCTCGCTTTCTTTGAGTATGAATTTGGTATCATTTAATTCAAGGGTATAGTTGGAGTACAATGATGTAATGTCATTTTCAATCTCTTCCAATAAGCCCATATACCTCTCTATAAGTAATCGCATCAGATCCGTTGAACAACGTTTTAAGGTGCTTTCCCATGCCTCTTTGAAGTGTTTATCTAGGTTAGTGAATGTAGGGAACACTTGAACTCTCAACCCGAAAGGGTTGATGTTGTTACTTATATACTTATAAAAAAACCTAACATTCCAGAAATAGCTGGACTTTTTTTCTAATAGTCTCCAGGGTCTTAGTCCGAAGGAATAAAAACTCCAATCATCTGAGTACTCATCATTACAATTGTCGTATACCTCAGACATAAAGGTCTCCCATTCTGCCCCTGAGAAAGTCCCCATCTTAGTTGGAACGGTCGGACGGTCACTGCTACTCCCCAAAACGCACAGATCTCAATGACCACCGGTGGAGCCAGGCAACAAGTCTCGACCTAGAGATGGAGCGGGATAAGAAGAGAGAAAATAAGATAACAGTCTCAATAATACACAGCAAATAAACCGATCATTAACAATACATCATGAAATCAATCAACTACATCTAGATACTCGTACCACGTATCTCCCTGAGGAAGCCCTAAGGGCGAAATGCGTTGGAGAGTGGAGAGATATTTACATCACCTAATTCTCTGTCACCAGATACCTATGTGATTGTACTGCTGCTTTTTCAGCTTTTTAAAACAAATTGTAAAAGTATCTCCACTGGGATCGCCCCATTGTGGACATCCTATGCTGGATATACTTACTTCCTTGCTTTTATTTGTGTACTAGTCCTGATTATAATAAAGACTTTTTAATTAAAATATCATGCTGATGACTTTTTGTTGACCCATGTGCCCGCAATGCCATAATGTTTAGAAATAGAATGGGCTTTATTTATTTATGGCCTATTTGTTAGGGTATGTTTATGGCTAGCCATACACAGGTCGACTTTTGGTGCAACCGATCTTAGATCTGACCATGTTGTGCGATTTTATGATCATGCACCAGTCTAACATCGATTGTTCATCCCACCACACGAAAGATTTGGAGCACATGCGCAGTACGATTGTAATTGCGATCATAATTATGATCATTATTGGAAGGTATTTTTGATTTTTTTAAAAAGATCATAATTTTGATAAAAAACGATCAAATGATAATTATGTTCGTAAATGCGATTGGAAACAATCGAATACCTAGAAAAAACATCAGATATTTTGTATTATCGAGCAAGTGTTCCTTAGATTTTTTTGTTTGGTTTTGATCACTTTTGTGAGTTGATCGAACGGACATATCAAAGCTAGCTTAAGCAAGATGTGGAGAAGGGGGTGGCTGTCAGATAATGAGTAGTGATCAGAAGCACAGGCAATATTCGTATTCGCTAAATATCACAAATTTTTCAACTAATATCACATATTTTCACGATCAATATCACATGAAAATTTATAATATAAAACCTTCATTGTGCAAATTGACACTTGTACATGCGCATATTGTTAACGTAATGCATGGAAGTTCCTGGTACTGATGTAAAAAATCTTGAATATTCGCAATGACAAGATAAAGCACTTCGTTTCAAAATCTTTGCAAATTCTCAAGTAATATTCGCAAACAAAATTCTTGGTTCGAATATTCATGATCAACACTACATGTCGATTTTTTCTTCAATCAACTGCCAATTCGATTTTTTGTTACAAGACGTTTTCGAACATCATTCGTTCATTTATCGATCGAATGTAACATTGGATTTTTTTGTTTGTCCATCTCGATATCGAATGAAAATACATTCGAAATTACAATGACAGATACAAATTTACCAACATGTTTGATGACCTTTTGAACTATTTTTTTGTTCGAGGTCAAACTAAATTTATTCATCAAACAAATTGGCCATTCTAGATTTGTGTTCAATCTACACGTGTAAACCCACCTTAATAATCAATATTGCTTTACTCAGGTTCATGAAGAGTTGGCTGATGGCAGCAGGAGATGTTGTCTAGGAGTGAAAACCTGCTTTTTGGAAAAGAAAGAAATGTCCCTGATCTATGAAGTATTGCTTGTAGGTAGTGATGGCCGAAGTGCCCGCAAGGCAGACATGCATGTTCGCCCTCCTTCTTGCCAACCAGCAGTAAGGGTGTTCGAACCCGCCCTGTTTGCCGGCGAGAAGGAGCTCTTTATTCTTCCTCCGGCAAGATCAGGACCAGTGAGATCCCACCGGAGGAAGAATCTTTTCACTGTAGAAAAGACGGTGGAGAACCCGGTGGAGAACCCGGTGGAGAACCCGGTCTTGCAGTGAAAAGCCGCTTGTAAACCCGGAAGTGATGTCAGTGACGTCACATCCGGTTAGCACAACCAGGAACTATGCGTTCTAGGTATGTCACATCTGGTTTTTCAGAGGCGGGCTTTTTTTTTAAGTCTGATCTGCCTGTTCGCGGACGGACATGGCCGAAGTTCGGCCATCACTACTTGTAGGTTGGGTTTAAGGGTTTAATAACTCTTAAATGTCAGTGTCAATCCTAATGGAAAACTTATCAAGCATTGTTTTTCCTTTCCCTTTTAACTATTTAATATAAACCCACAATTTTTATATTTATTCATTTTCTGAATTACATGTTTTTTGTTTATTGAAAACCAAGAATTTATATAAGAAGCTCTCCAACGCATACCTAGAAAATAAAAATAATTGCTTCCAAGCCTTTCTTATTTTTCCTGTATTTGAACCTTTGGTAATGTGTGGTCAGGATAATCTTGTGTTTTTCTTATGTATGACAGTAATCTAGGTAATCTAGGGCCATAAGCCACTCAGTCCAGGTCCCTCAGTTACAAGCACCCTTAACATTCACAGCGGTCAATTTAATTCTCAAAGTCGCACAAGCAAGCAGAGAGCTGATATAAAAAGGCGGTATATTTTCTAACACATTTTTCCCCCTAGCTTTCAACATTCGCATTAATTAAAGTGTAAACATTAAATATTGATTAATGCATTATCAGCGTAGCACAGTTGCCTCCTCTCACATTGATTTCAAGGGTGATTTATTGTCATATTTGAAGAGTCATTTCACTTGATAACAAAGAGAAATAGCTTGTTGCCTCTTCCTCTCCCTTTACATCGAGTCTTAGCTCTGCTTATGTTCCTTGGAATACCTAAAAATATCTTCATTCACTTCTACAATAAAAAAATAAAAAATAGTAAAATAATCATCCTTATGATATCCTAGCATTGTATGATAAGTGAACAAAGCCACATTAGATGATTAAAGGGAGACATCACATTTCCTGTAGAATTAGACAAAAGATCTAGTTGTCCTTCTTTATTTTAGTGTACTCAAATGAAAAGAACTCTTATATCTCTTCCTAAACGAAAGTCCAAAGTTAATTTGTGTTATTGTGTACTTAAAAATGTAAAATCCACATTATCTAAAATTCTGTTGTTTACTTCAAAATCCTCAATTATTCTTTATTATTTGTATTTTCATACAGTATACGACATTTTAGTTACCTAAGACATGGTTACCTAATGTGGTTAACACATTTTTGGATTTACCCTCCTTCCTTTTGAAGGAGGGTAAATCCAAAAATGTGTTAACCAGGTGGAAACCTGTGGTATGTAAGCTTTAGGTTTCAGCTATGGCTGACTAAGTCGTTGAATCCCTAGGTAGAAAACTGAATATGCCAAGTATGAACAGGCATATTTGGTAAGTGCTAAATGACAGAATAATCCATCTTTAATATCGTAATCTAGTGGATTTAATATTTGCACTGGTAAACCAGTAGATGCAAACAAAAAAAACCTTCCTTGCTTGCTTAAAGCGGACCTACCACATTGTAGGTCACTTTGCACTATCAGCATCAGGCTGCC
>CM070041.1:24355747-24396162 GCA_036250615.1 Ptychadena robeensis
ATATGTCCATGTCATGTATGTGGGGGATTTTTTTTTTGAGTTTACTTCCGCTTTAAGTATTTTTTTTTTGTCTGTCAAAGGGCTATTTTCTATTTGCTGCACCTGTCTTTCTTAACGAAAAATAAAATAAAAAATATATATATATATACAGGATGGGCCATTTATATGGATACACCTTAATAAAATGGGAATCCCGATCTGACCTCCTTAGACTTTTATCTTTGGGGTCATCTGAAGGCAATTGTCTATGCTGTGAAGATACGAAATGTGCAGCACCTGAAACTATGGATACTGGAAGCCTGTACTAGCATTTCTGCTATCAGAGTGTGAAGAGTGAGAAAAGCACTGACAATCCAGCACAATGGGCAGCACATTGAACACATTTTATAAGTGGACAGAAACTTATAAATAACTTATAAAGGAATAAAGTAATGGTAAAACCAAGCACACCATTGTTTTTCTTGTGAAATTTCCAATAAGTTTGATGTGTCACATGACCCTCTTCCTACTGAAAAAACAAAAGTTGGATTCAAAATAGCCGACTTCAATATGGCCGCCATGGTTACCACCCATCTTGAAAAGTTTCCCCCCTAACATATACTCATGTGCCACAAACAGGAAGTTAATATGACCAACCATATCCATATAAATGGCCCACCCTGTATATCAGATATCATAAATAATGACAAAATTATTAGTGAAATAACACATGTGATTGTCAAAATTTAACATCTCTTTAAGCATCTGTAAAGCCCCCTACACACGCTTCGAGTTCCTGGCGATTTCTCGGCAGATTGTCCGAGCATGATGACGGCATTACGCATGGCCGGTCATCCGAGTATCACCCATGTACTCTTTGTGTGCCGGCATTTACTTTGGATGGGAACCAGCATCCCCCCATTCCCATCCAATTTATGACCCGATTTAAAGAGGGTGCTTTCGAACTAAAGTCGATTTTGCGGCAGATCGCAGCAAGTGCGGTCAATTGGTCTCGGATCAAAATGTGTATGTGGGGCTTAACTTGTACACTCAGTGGCATCATCAGCACATTTGGGGGGTATGGATGACTAAGGCTATGTTTTGACTGTGCTATCACCCTGCCCTAAGCACATTCCTTGGCGGATACCCCATGGAGCCGATCCACATAACAGCAATGGCAGTTCTCATGGCATTCTGTTGATCCACTGGCCGGAAGGTCAGCCTAGTGCAGTACATCACCCTCCAGCCGGCAGATCGGGAGAACACCCTGTGAACAGCCGCTGCTGCAGGCAGGTAATTAGAGATGGTCGAATTATTTCGCCGGTTTCGACTTAATTGCAAAGCCCCTGAGCATAGTATCATCACCAAACTTGCTGGAGATGTAGAGAAGGGTTGGGGGTATACTGCAAAAAAGAAAGTAAGTCTCTAACACAAATAGTTTTTTCCCAAATTAAGTTCAAAGTCAAGTAAAAAATTCGAAAATCGGAATTTCGACTTTAACTTTGAACTTAATTTATGCAAAAACTACATGTGCTAGAGCAAAACTTATTTTTTTGAAATGTTCCTCCAACCCTTCTCTACACCTCCAGCAAGTTTGGCGATGATACCATTTTCAGGGGCTTTGCAATAAGCTCACAAAGTTTGCAAGTCGAAAAATTCGACCATCTCTACAGGTAATATAGATCGGGTCCATCTGCATCCCGGCCAAGGAATGTGTTTAGTGCAGGGAGTTCCAGACTGTGAAAACATATCCTAACTTTAGAACCAGAATCTTTTTTTTTTATCCAAGGGATAAATAAACTCCACTCTTCCTAAAAAAAACCTCAGCTGCAATGTTAGTGCAACAGCCACAGCAGAGTCTTAAGCTAGACACACATGGTTCGATTTTGGTTCAATCGATGCTCGATTAGATGAATTTTTTCATCGATTGAACAAAAATCGAGAAATGCCCACATGGTATGATCTACGATAATTGTTCGATGAAGGTAGAAAATCAAATCGAATTTTGATCGGACATGTTGGAAAATCATCGTTGATTGTGCCAAAATCGTTTTATAATCGTCGATGTTTGTGGTGTTTCTCCTGGATCGATTAGATTAGATATACATAACATAGACCACTTCAATCTGGAATTCAAATGTTTCAATACCAAAATCGATGATTTAGTAATATTTTGGAGTCTGAATCTCACCACAATCGCAAACTCAATGTGGGGTGTATGTTGATGCGATTAAGATCGATTTTCGATTAGACGTTTGAATTCCTCGATCTAATCGAGCATCGATTGAACCAAAATTGAACCATGTGTGGCTAGCTTTAGGCTTTACCACACAACCCATATAACTCGCAACTCTCCATATACTCTACTATGGCGTGACATGAGTTTCCGGCACCAGCTGACAACAAACCACTGAATACACCCATAGCTAAAATATAAAAGGGGCCCATTGCCCTAAATTCTCAACGATGTGTAAGTGAACAGTAAGGGCTTGTTTTCATTATACGTCGGGACCCTCCGCTAAGCGTATACGCTTAGCAGGGGTCCCGACGTATCCCACAGACATTGCATTGTGCGGATGGTCTGTTTACACATCTACCAATGCAGAGGCTGAACGTACTCAACTACATTTAGCCTTACATCGGCGGATCGGCTCAGCACAATGAAGACAGACCTTCCGCCGAGCAGGTAAGTCTATCTGTTACGTTGGGACCTCCCGCTAAGCGTATAGACGAGGGGTCCCAGCGTAATGGAAACAAAGCATAATGATCATTTCAGATTCAATATGATTTGATAAATTTGTGTCATCTAGTCGTTTAGGTTGAAAGAAAGCCTATTAGAGCTCACAAGTTCAACAAAAACAAAAAAATAAATGAAATTAAATCTAGTTCCAGGTTTTTTTTTCTGCAGATGATAAAGAATTGTTTAAAACGTATAACATGGTTGATATATAACTTCTTTACTGCTCACAAAAACACAAAAAGAATATTAAACTGTGAATGGAAGTTCGTACGGGCTCGACAGATTAACTAACCATGTTTTAATAAACATTTTGATTAAATACAGATACTGTTACATTTTAATAGGCTTTTAAAACTCTACACAAAGGTAGACTTTAAGTAAAATAATGTGGTTGAGGTAGATTTTATAGCTAAATTATCCAATTAACAGATCTGAAAGAGAAACCACTGCATAATCGCAAATCAATTATGAGTCCCGCTTTTTACTCTTTGAAGGAAATGAAAACGCAACCAATAAAAATAGAATCATATGCAAAATTATTTTCAATGAAAGCTTTTTGTATGTAACTGTTCATCGGTGATGCATTGGCACAATGCTAATGATATGATTCTTCTAATATTAGGGTTTATGAATGCACTACATTTGTGTAAATACCATGTGCCAGCAGATGTTCAGGTACCTAACTGCTTGACCTCCCTAGCGTTCTGCCCGTACCGTGTCTCTTTAATTGACCCAGTACCCGCGATTCCAGCAGTGAACACTGTACACTGCTGGAAATGACTGCTCCCACCGCCCCTGTCCACGTCACCAGCACCAATAATGATGTGGGCTGGACGAGCTGGGCTCATCAAGAATGCTAGGCAATGTTAAAGGTTCCATTTCTTTTTTTAGTTGCTAATTCAAATACAAAAATTTACACGGATGGATTGATTACTCAAGAGTTTGGAACGGTTCCCCTTTGTCTATGAAGGCCATAGGGCCCAGAAGAGGATACATCTGCAGAGTTTAGTTTTAGGGAAATACAGTGGCATTTGGCTATGTTGACCAGCTGATCATTTACCCATGAATGACCAAATTGCGGAATATAGCATCTTTGCTTTTACCTATTCCCAAGAATCCCCTGGATCCAGGGCACTCAATAGGCGGACCCCGGTCCGCATCCGGACCCAGATAGGGTCACATATGGACCGATGGCTGCTGCTTGCCCCCGGCTCATTCCTCCCCTCCATACTCACTAGTGAGAGCCCATGTTTTGAAGCAAACGAGAGGAGCTTATGCCCATCCAGCAGAGCCGATGCTTCAGCCACGCCTCCTCAGCTCTGCTTGTAGGCGGGTCTTTTCCTGTGTAATCCTGTCTGTCCTGAGGTAGTGAACAGAGTCATACACACTGACTGTGAGCAGAGAAAATGGCCATCCCAGGGCTCCTCAGGTCCTCCTACCCCTTCCACCCTCCACTGACCCCTCAACATATACTTGTAAGGTGCCCCTTGTCTAGTAATTAAATACATGTTTGAGACTGTGTCCTGTATAGACTATAGGGAGAATATTTATATAAATGTACAGGCTTCTTCAGTGTCAGGCTTCTGTCCGGTGGACCGGGTCAGCACCGTGAAAACTGCCGATCCGCCGGCAGTGCACGGTAAAATTCCAAACTCTGGACCTCAGACTGAATGGAAATGTGTTAAGTTGACTTTTCAAATTAATATTTGAGTAGCCTTGCCCTAGGGTATCTAAGAGCTTCAACGTTTAAAAGAACACTGTGCAAAGTAAACTTCTACAAAGATCTTTTTGTACTAGGCTTCCACAGTCAGCCACCCATACGCGTCTGTCAAGATGTTGGTCATGGTGGAGCATGACTTGTTTCAGTTGCATAATTTACATACGCAACACATTAAAATAACTGTAATCTAACATTTTAATAAAGACACAACACAATATTTTCTAGAGAAAGGAGGATAAATATATTTAAGGGAACAGCCAAAAAAACCCTACTAAAATGTCATTACTAGTGAGGGCGCGAACCCGGAATTTGCCGAAAAAGTTCGCGAACCCGGCGAACCGCCATAGACTTCAATGGGCAGGCGAACTTTAAAAAAACAAAAACAAAGGGACCCTTTCTGGCCACACAATTAGTGTTGGGAAAGGTAGAAAGAGGTACTAAACCACTGGACAATGCCAGAGAAGAGGGGGATCATGGCCCAAACTCCCTAGAAAAAAATTTTCACACCAATAAACCGCAGACGAGGATTTCTACAATGATAGTCAAGGGATTTGAACATAAGAGGGGAAGCTGGAGAGCATCAACAACATGGTTGAAAATGCCTGTGTGAATTCCACCTTAAAAACCTGTGAAGATCTCTTTACACGATGCCTGGCAGCTTAAAAAAGGTGATTTTAATTTTATGGAGGGCACTGGTGGAGATGGACATTTGGAGGACATGGTGGTGGATGGTCAGTGTGAGGACACTGGTGGTGAGGTCAGTGTGGAGGAAGAGACGGACACTGTGGAGATGTGGTCAGTGTGGAGGGGAACACTGGTGTGGTGATGGTCAGTGTGGAGTTGGAGACACTGGTGGTGATGGTCAGTGTGGAGGGACCACTTGGTGCGTGTTGAAGTCCAGTTGTGGAGGCACTGGGGGAACACGCAGAAGATATGCCCTGGAGGATGGATGGGATATCAGTGAAGACTGTAGATTTACAAAAGAACACTGGCCCTAGCTAATGTTTCCCTATAGCAGCAGCGAGCAGCGCCTCTTTCCTAACTCTCCCTTCTTCAGCAGAATGTTGTAATGGCGTACTCTAATTGATATGTTATAGGGGGGTTGAGGGGACTGTGAGGTGGGGGGGGTGTCATGGCGGTTATGTCTGCTGACTGTGACTCACAGGGGGTCAAAAGTTTCGCATGTAAACGATAGGGGGCGAAACCGAACTCACCATATGTTCGCCAACATGGGCCGCGAACATGCGATGTTCGCCGCGAATAGTTCTCCGGCGAACAGTTTGGGCCATCACTAGTCATTACACTACATAACACCAACCAACCACAAGTACCAGCCTCACCTATACAAGCTCAGTGGGTACTCTGCCAATGTTGACTCCTCCCACTACCATTTAAACCATCACCACCTTGGGTCATTGACCCTGTTATGAGCTCAACATTGTCCTCCAAGTGTCGGCCCCCTCCACCAGCATGTCACCAATAACAGCTTCACACCATTCTTTCTTCCTACGCCCTGCAAGGGACCCACACACACTGTGACAGGAGAGCTATAACAGAAATAAAACCAACATAATTACAAATAATTAACCTCAACTGTTGCAAAATAATACAATACAACTCGCATAAATAAAAATTACAACAGAACCCCCGCCCCAAAAAAAAACCAAGGGGACAATCTTTAACAAAATGGCCATCACTACTTCCACTGGACCTTTTTTACTCCACCTGTTCTGGTTATGCCGCCCCCAGTCAGGCACCTGTCTGCCTAATGTGCCCACAGCTTCAGGTGTTAGGACTTTTATCAGAAGTTAAAGTACTATTCAGTATACAGAGTGCAGGGGTCAGGGGCAATAATCTACAGAGTAGCTCAGAGTGGTGGCAAACTGGCAGCTGAGTTTTTTTTTATGGCTTCAGGACTATGTTAAACTTGTTAAAAGCCTACTAAAGCATAACAGCATGTATAATGTTATAATGAGCCCTCTTTTTAAGTTCAATATTCCCTAACTGGAGCTAATGCGCGTTTGTAACTTTTCAAGAAAGCAGAGTGAGGCTTGTTGAAAGCAATCCAAACACCTTGTCACACTTGTAACCACTGCTCTTCTCTTGTATAAATTGAATCCTAATTATACGATTGATTACAGATTTACATATTTTAAGAAGTTTCATCTTCTGGAAGTGAAAATCAGAACCAATGTAGCATAGCAGGCCAAGGTATCAGAATGACGTCAGGACGTTAAGGCTGCATCAGTGTCAGGCTGTTTTCTTCTTTGGGATGCTGTCAATTATGCTTTGGAAATAAAACATGATATATATTTTTTTTAAATAGACAAATGTTGAAAATCGTATCCTATATTTCTATTTTACATCCCAACTTAAATTGATTAATGTTGGCAAAGGATTTTGGTTCAGAAATTTGCATGAAGAAGTAGAAAGTGTTAATAATTTGTATACTGAGTAATAAGCAGACTGTTTCCTCCCCTTTCATTTATCCTGGTCACCCCCGCTATGTAAATAATGTTTGTATGCAGAAGGATTACCAGCTCCTCACACAGCTTGCAAAATTCCAGCAGGAGATTTCAGTTTAAGAAAACAAGGGCTAACTCAGAGGAATACAGGAGGTCCATACCACAGGGAATAACAGATTAAATATGACATTAATAAAGTAGCAGGTTCCAGCTTCTCATCTATTGATAGCTCTGGGAGTTCAGTGCATCTGTCCAAAATGTAAATGTAATTCTTTATGTTTCCATCAGGTTGAGTCCGTTACATGTTTTACATCTCTCAATGGATAAATGACAGATGTTCTAAAATGACCACTCTCTCTCTCAATGATCTCTCCCATCACAAAGACATTTTTTTTAGGACTCCTACACCAAGGCAGTTGATTCTATGTTGTTTCTATGTTAATAATATAAATGGTTGTGCCTGTGCTTATGTAATATGACAGCCCACACAGGCCTTTCTATAAAATTATGAAACACGGCATTATAAATTTTAAACTTAAAATATAAAAATAGCCTTATTAATAGGCAATCTTGTGTCTATGGTGGAGAAGAACACTTCCTCTTTTGGAGAACATTGAGTGGACCTGTTCAAAAACAGATTTGTTGTTCTTTCTTAGCCTAACCAAATTTCACTCCCCCAGCTTTATTTTTAATATTATTATTAACTTTCATTTATAAATATCTGACTGACTACTCAGTTCATTACTTCAAATAAGGGCTTATGGCAATGCTTACATACAGACACAAAACTATGACGCAGAAGAAAGAGAGGACCCTGCATAATCAGGCTTACTCTAGAAGACCATTTCAATTTTCTAGTAAAGGACTTTTATGAAGCACTTTGTAACGCTAATCAACTCACCTTACCATTAGCATTTAAAATCCTCTCCTGGGTTTTTTATATTGTCAGTCACTCTTTAGATTCAGGTAGTCCAGAACCAATTAAAATAGCTGTTAGATTTTAGATGTTCTGCTTACAGAGGAGAAGGGTAGAGGGGTATGTAGGCATGGTCTGAAAACTAGTTGTGTACTTAAGGTGGACCAGTCAATTAGCACAGACATAAAAAGATTGCTTTGTCTGCTTCACAGAAAATGGGGAGTCCTCAAGAGGGAACCCTATGTGAATGATGGTCATTAATTGGTTGATCAGTGCACAACCTTGATATCCGGATACCAATCATTTATTTGGATCGTATGATCCAACCATTGTTGCTATAAGTGGGGTGGGTGAACCTACTGAAAAATGTCAAAAAGCATATGCCCATCTAAAGCTTCTAGAGCACTTTCCTGTATTATTTTAATGCTCTGAACAACAACCAATTTAAATATATCAGTTACTTCACTATTGCTCATAGCCTTGGTCACTAGTATATATAGATGCAAATCTTCTATTTATATACATGGTGTCATAATGCAAAAAAAAAAACTAGCGTAATTATTATAGGATATAGGATAATATTATTATAGGATATAGGATAATCCTATCATTTACATTGCATGACCTTTTATTTATTTGTTGAAAGAGGACACTTGTATATCATTACCTAAAAAAATAAAATTTTGCATAGGTTATTCTAAAGGAAAGCAATCTACCTTTACTACAACTGTTGTTGTTGTTCAGTTCTTTATATATTACAAAATCACAATGAATTATGTCCCAACTATTGTTACAACATAGTACATGATGTACTGTATAGCAGCTCAACTCCTACATAACTGTTTGTCACTGTGATGTCACTAGAAATTCACCTTAAAGGGAAATACATGATGTTGTTTTATAGTTGAGTACTTGTCATTTTAAGTTTAGATGAAGAATTCCCCAATATAGCAGCTACATTTAAATATAATGATTGTTCTGTATATTCATGAAGGCATTTTATACACCTACTTCTGGAGGTCATACATACAAGTCATACAGCTTACAAACTGTGAACAGGCAATTAACATAATAGATATATCTGTAGACATCTGTGGTAGATTGATTGAGCAAGTACAATTAGATCACACTACATGAAGCAGATTGATCCTTGAACTACAAAAGATCTGCATTAGCAGCCCACCAAGTTCATGTGGAAAGAAAGGGCAATAGAAGTATTACTGTCACCCAACCCTACACAGAAGTATTACTGTCACCCAACCCTACACCCTACACGTTACTCCCACCGCGCTGCGCACATTATCAGCACAAGCGGGTGGAACATAAGAAGGGAGAGTAACGCCCTCTCCCTGCTAGATAGGCTAAAAGACTGGCAGACACCGGGAGTGACGTCAGTGACGTCACTTCCAATACGTGGAACGGGGAAGAACCACGATCCATATACCGGAAGTGACGTCACTGACGTCACTTCCTGTACGTCCCCCGGTTTTAAAATAGCCAAACTTGACTGGTATGGTTTAGTCAAGCATGATCCTGTCCCCTTTCAGCCTCAGGTACATTGGGACAAAAAAGTATTTAGTCAGCCACCAGTTTTGCAAGTTCTCCTACTTGGACAGATGAGAGACAGAATGGGGGAAAGAATCCAGGAAATCACATTGTCTGATTTTTAAAGAATTTATTTGTAAAAAAAAGTATTTGGTCAATATCAAAAATTTATCTCAATACTTTATACGTTTTATACCCTTTGTTGGCAATGATAGAGGTCAAACATTTTCTGTAAGTCTTCACATGGTTTTCATACACCGTCAATGGTATTTTGGCCCATTCCTCCATGCAGATCTCCTCTAGAGCAGTGATGTTTGGGGGCTGGGCAACAAGGACTTTCAACTCCTTCCAAATACGGAATGAGATATGGAGACCTTGAAATGCTTCTTACGAAGTCACTTCTTCATTGCCTGGCGATGTGTTTGGAATCATTGCCATACTAAAAGACCCAGCTACATTTCATCTTCAATGCTCTTGCTGATGGAAAGAGGTTTTTCACTCAAATTCTCACAACACATGGCCCCACTCATTCTTTCATTTACACAGATCCGTCGTCCTAGTCCATTTGCAGAACAAAAAGCTCCAAAGCATGATGTTTCACCCCCATGCTTCACAGCAGCTATCGTGTTCTTTGGATGCAACTCTTTTTTTACCCGAAAATTCTACTTTGGTTTCATCTGACCATATGACATCTACCAATCCTCTTCTGGATCATCCAAATGCTCTCTAGAAAACTTCAGATGGGCCTGGACATGTACTGGCTTAAGCAGAGGGACAGTGCAGGATTTGAGTCCCTGGTGGCTTAGTGTGTTACTGATGATAGCCTTTGTTACTTTGATAGCCCCATCTCTCTACAGGTCATTCACTAGGTACCCCTTGTGTGGTTCAGGGATTTTCACTCACTGTTCATTTCATTTTGACCACACTGGGCGAGATCTTGCATGGAGCCCCAAATCAAGGGAGATTATCAGTGGTCTTATATGTCTTCCATTTTTTTATTATTTCTCCCACTTCATTTCTTCACACCAAGATGCTTGCCTATTGCAGATTCAGTCTCCCCAGCCTGGTGCAGGTCTACAATTTTATTTCTGGTGTCCTTCGACAGTTCTTTGGTCTTGATCATAGTGGAGTGTTTGGAGTTTGGAGTGTGACTGAGGTTGTGGACAGGTGGCTTTTATACAGATAACAAGTTCAAATAAGTGCATTAACCTCCCTAGCGGTTGAAACAAACCCTGTTCGTTCGCCGATCAGGGTCCTCTCAACCGCAGGGGAAGCCGACATCGGGGAGACCCGATGCCTCCCTGGAAAGCTGCAGTGATTGTCTTCATCGCTGCAGCATTTCCGGGGTTTCGGCATAGACCTCCATGTTAATGGAGGAATGCCGGCTTTCCCACTTACGCAGCTGGTGTCAATTATGACACCGGCTGCATGAAGAGCCCCGGAGGGAGGGAGAGACTGACAGGCAGTGTACTTTGTGCACTGCCTCGAGAAACGGGCAGTGCACTAGGGAGGTAAATACAGGAGTGGAGGACAGAGGAGCCTCTTAAAAAAAAATCACATGTCTGTGAGAGCCAAAAATCTTGCTTATTTGTAGGTGGCCAAATACTTATTTTACAGAGAAATTTACAGATTAATTCATTAGAAATCCTACAATGTGATTTCCTGGATTCTTTCTCTTCATTCTGTCTCTAATAGTTGAAGTATGCCTATGATGAAAATGACACGCCTCTCTTATCAAGTAGGAGAACTTGCACTATTGGTGGCTGACTAAAAACTTTTTTTCACTGTATATAATTGTAGCGTAACAGGATTTGTCCATGAAATGGTTAAATGCATCTTTGTGTTCTTGCCAGCTGCTAGCCCATCCCAGAGGAGGTGTCTCCATCCCCACAGGGGATATAGTCTTATGATAGGAGGGGCCTCAGTAGTCTTGCCTGGAGAAGCATCCAGCCTGCAAGATTCAGCAGCTATTCTACCAGAACCCCATTGGACAGGCCTTAGGCCTGGGGTAGCAAGAATTTCCATCGGCATGTGAGTAGATAATTTCCCCTATAGGGCTGGGGTAGTTGTGGACTGTCACCCCCATTCAGAGTTAGCCCTGGGAAACTTACAGTCTCTGTGGATAGGAAGACACCTCTGGAGGATCTGGGCTGCAGCACCCACTATATATTGTTTGGAACTGAATACTTCCCTAAAGAACTGACCATTTCTCTGAGAACAGAGAAAGTGCTACATGTGTAAGATATCTTCCCTTCAGTAAAGTAGCCCCAGTTGAACAGCAACTAGTGTGTGGACATTCCTGTATTGTTTATATATAAGAACTGTGTCGTGGATATACTTTCTACAAACGGACTGTGTGTTGTGAACCCGCTGACCACCTGTCTGGACCAGGGTGCCTGTCTCCCCTACAGTAAGTCGCGCCCGTGTATTTCCCCCATAGCATAGCCAAGATGGATGCCCAATAGGAAGAAGAAGGGAAAAGCGCGCCAACCGGTAAGAGACCCAGACAGCACCTGGTGCCCTAGGTCACGTACTCCCTAGGGGCCCGTCAAGACAGTCACTGAGCAGTCAGCCCTACACCACTCCACTACATAATCTAATATGCCAAATAACAGTTGGCCACAGACTAGTATAATTATTGATTATGTATGAGCACATACATGATTTGAACGTATTCAGTATGATAAGGGTATTGCATAGAATGTGAAGCCTGATAACCATTTACCAACCACACAGTATTTAACAAACCTACCAAATAGCGTTAAGTGTACACAAACACCTATTTTATGATAGATGTTGTTTGTAGCTTTTATTGTTATCGCCACAATCAAACATTTCCTTTTGCAGCCACAGTTGCCATTTAAAGAGTTACTTAAAAGTTTAAAGGGAATTTTAAAATACCTTAAAATAATGAAAAATCCAAGAAAATGTTTTTGATTTTGTTTAATTTTCACAGGCAAAGGACCATTTTGCTTTGACAATGTAGTGCATGCAGTCATGATAAGATAAGCTGCTCCACATACATACTTTATGAAATTTAGATCAAAAATTGCAATTAGAAAAAAATTGCCATTTTCAACTCAAAATGGTCAGTTGGGCATGATTGGTTTTGGCACTGCAGTGATACACATGAGACCACATGTCTTTTGTTTTGGTTCCGGAAAATGATATGCATGCATGCTGGTGTCACCCATCCTTCCCTTGTAAAATTTAGAAATGTATGTAAAACCTATAAATAAAGCTGTTTATTTCAATAAATATAAATGTTATCCTTACTTTGGATGTCATGTGTGTCTAAAAAAGATCTTTGAGAGTTTTCTTCAAAAAGATTAGGTAAAGGAAGTCAGCTGTGGAGAGAAAAGCATTGTCTCCCACTATATTACCCTCAAAAAAACAAACAGGTTGTGATGAGGCCAAAAGTCGTATATCCATGCATATTTTATATCTAGACAGAAATGACATTTAGTGTCCTAGAAAGACACATAGCTTATCTGTCCATTTATATTTACTATTGTAGATCATAGCTTTTTACTTTCAGGAGGCTAAAACTTTTCCATTTTGTTACCAATTGTAATTCTTGCTGCCGTATGAATCCATGTTATTTTTCATGTCACCTAATCATAGCTACAGCATTAAATGACAGATACCATAAATAACCTAAATAAAATATATGACTGAGAGCTCAGCCCTGCTAATATCCAGTGATAAGGGAGGTGCTGTGTCAGAGCTATCCAGAGGTTGTAAGTCTCCAGGGTCAACACTAAAGTCTTTTGATGCATCTGGTAATTCCAACCTTTACCATTAAAGCTGTGATTTCTAACTGTCCCTTGGTGATTGTTTGTGAAGGGTTGAGACAAGAAATACTATCCATAGGCATCGCTAAGGTCAAACCCTAGCAGAAAGCAGTTAGATGTTATCAGGGAGATTGATGCTTGTATCACCTTTATTTTGATGTCTTTGCTGGTGTTATAAAATGTTCTTCATTCGCTGATAATATAAGCTCAGCCAACAATTTACAGTACAGATTTGGATTTAAAATGTCAGGCTAATAGAAATGTATGTATTATACACAATTTAATGACTACACACGTGCAGATTGTCATATAAACTATATAGGAACTATATAAACAATGCAAAAAAAACCAAAACAACCAAACATACATACATAAGTACAACTGACAATACTTTCATATTTCCTGTGCTTTTTCCATTTAAAGACCATGAAAATATGAAAACTCCCTATGGATTGACCAACTGCCTATAGCAGGGGTGGGCAAACATTTTAAAGCTTGGGCCACATTTTTTATTTGATAAAGGGGCCAGACCAAGAGCCTGTAATGGCCGACCACGTCCATAGGTGTGTCAATTCCATGCATCACCGGCATCACTTATGATGGTAACGATGTGTAATAGGAGATGTGTGACAGGGACATTGTTATCTTTTTACATTTCCTGCACAAAGAAAGGCTCATTCACTGCAAAGAGCAGAGATCATTTCTAGAGACTATCTGTTGTCACCATGAGGATGTGCCCACAGTGTCATGATCACGTCACTGCATGATCATGCAGGCAATATTTGGACACTATTGGCATTGTGTGCACTCATTGCAGGGAAAATAGGGGATCATCTTTGCAACAATGTGTCAAATGGCAGGAAATAAAAAATATTTATTACTAACTCATATTTATGGTATGTAGCGTTAACACATTGCTATGTACTTTTTAAAGTGTTGCATAATATCACTGTCTCTCAGATGATATCACAGTCTTAGGTCCTTCTCAATTTTATATGTTACAACTAAAGTTAGACATGGAAAAACTATGGCCCACTGGCCATATCCAGCCTGATAAATTTCTTTGATCTGACCAGTTGTCATCTTGTTGACAAGAAACTCTGGGTACCCTCCACTAGTTTTTTGCAATAAGCGGAGATAGTGCCAAGAGGCAATTAAATGTCATAGCGGTGTTATAATGTGATGAGGCTGTGAGCAAGTCCCTAAGGCGAAGGTGTGCCACCTCTAGGGATCATTCTTCTCAATGCAAGAAAGTCCTTTTTTCATAATTCTTTTTGCAAAATATATATATATTAGATTTCAAAGAAGACACATTTCACACACTGAAACTGCTGCATGAAGTGGTTGCTTCTGCCTGAAAAATGACTGGGGAACACGGAATGTCATGTAATGGCATGGCAGTGGTGGTTTTTGGGCAACTGACTATGCAAATAAGCCCCAAGGAATTATTAATTCCATGCATTATCTATTGACCTGCCCCCTCTTCTAAATAAAAAAAAATTGCGGTTTAGGAGTCAAAAAGTTTATCCACCCCTGAGCTAAGTCATATGTAAATAACACAGTTATTATAGGAAACATTTTTGGGGGTAAGCCAATTATGGTGACCTATCAGTATGTCTTGAATGTGGAAGGACTTGGGAGTCCCACACAGACACAGGAAAACATACAAACTCCTTGCAGATAGTGTATAGTTAGAGATTTGAACCAACAATTATAGTGCTGCATAGTCAGACTGCTAGCCACTGAGACATCATGTTGTCCCTCACATACAATAAAGCCCTGTATTCTGAAATCAGTATAGTGTAAATATTTGGTGTACAAACCATATGAGGATGTATGAATAAAAAAGTATACCAGTAAAAGTCTTCATCTATCCATGGGCCACTGCACACAAGAACCATTTCTGTGTTCTTGTGAAAATATGGCACACAGTGTTCAGGCATTGCAGAATACCAACACATACTTGCAAATGTCTCCATATAATATTCATGCCTTAAATTCTTTGCTTTAACTTAAACTCCTCCCAGTTTTCTGTAATGTCTCCTACAGTTAAAATGACCAATCAAAGATCTGTTTTTTGTTTTATTTTTACGTGGAGATCCTTGCAGTCAGTAGATTTGTTTATTAAACACAGGTAGCAAAATGAATATACAAAGTGTACATTTAACAGACCAAAAGTGAGCAAAGGAGTTTTTTCATTGGGAATCACTTAAAGAAAGGGGTGGACAATCAGCTAGTGGATTCCCACTTTATAGTTCCCCATAGGAAACAGCAGCCCCTTAAAGCTGCACAGATGCTAGATATTCACCCGAGACAATCACGATAGAACAACTCAAGGGACTTTTATCTAGTGTATGTACAGAGCTGTAGTCATTATGTCATTTCTCTTTGACTACTTTGTATAGTTTATCTTCCTTAGATGATGATGCCATAGAATATAAATCAATATAATTTATAACAATATTCATGATCCCTTTCATGATCATTCACAGTATTGGGTTTTTTGGGAGTTTTCTGTTTGTTAGGTTATTTTTTGTTAACTTGACATTAATGCTTGCTAAATTATATTTCTGGAATGGAAAGTACTATATACCCAACAAACAGCTCTTGGTATGACCTTAGCCACTAACTCGGTTACTTCACTTAATTTAGTATACGTCATAAGAATATTCCCATAGCAGTTTACAGAAGTTACATTCTCTACCTGTATAGACTGCTTAGATAGGGTTTTATTAGACACATGGAACCTTATAAAAAATCCATTCAATTTAACCCATATTTCATGAATCACAGCAACACTAAAAAACTTCTTGGGTGGTCTGACTCTGGTCATTTATCCTTTCCTCTCATTCTATGATAAATCCAATTCTCACAGAAAAGTGAAAGGGAAACAGGTATACAATGCAAAAGCAGATCGTCCTCTGGCCCAGGACAATGTTTTCTGGCTATTCAGGTTATATACAGTTACATGCATAATTCATTCAAATTAATTCAAAAGGTATATTATGAAGCCCAAATGTTTACATTGAAATGGCCAGAGAAGGGGTAGGAGAAGTCAATATGTTGTTAGTTGTGTTAGCTCCTTCTAGGGAGACGCACTCTCACTTTTTGCCCTGAAGACTATAGCCTCATAATTTTAAAGTAAAGGAAAACCCTCAACCTAAAGTTGTCAATACAATAGAAATAATGGGGATGTTGTCTACTGAAGATCATTGTTCTTGTTAAGCTGGCCATTCACGGGACGATTTAGGGTTGAATTCCTGAATCACGATCAATGTGCACAGTGATCATTCGTAAATCAAATGCTGCCCACCTGGATTGATTTCTCTGAGAAAATGTTGGTCGAACAGGGATCTGACATGAAGGTAAATGCCTGTTCGATCAGCATTACTTTGCAAAGTATAAGCCAGGGATCGTTTGCCGAAGGTGGTGTGCGTCTATTCTATTTGTTGTGTCACCACATTGTGATCGATGGTTCATTGATCACATGGGGGTCGACCCATGAATGGCTAGCTTTACACTTGCCTCACTATATATCTTAAAGAAACTGAATAAGAGTTCTAACCATGCCCTAATCTACTGGCATCAAGAAAAAAGGTTTGTTTTATCCTTATCCATTAACCATAATCATAAAACCATATTGAACATACCATTTTATCATTTATTTATTTCATTTACAGCCAAATATAATTTTCTTGTACGCACTTTTTTCCCTCTAGAGATCAAACTAGAGCTTAACCGCCCTAGCATTCAGGACGGCACCATCTCGTCTAGCGCTGCTACTCCTACAATAGCACTGGACGAGATGGCACCGTCCAGTGAACGTCGGGGCTCCGGCAGCACATACTTACAGTTTTGCGCTGTCCCGGTGTCCCCGATGCAACATGCTGCTTGATCCTCCGGCTCTTCTTCCCCCCCCCTTCCCCCCCCCTCCGAGTGACGTGATGACATCACAATGGGGAGATGGCAGGAAATTTGAAAGTACATTGCATGAAATCAGTTTTCTTTGTAGAATACTGCTTTCAATGTGCTTCTATGTACTAAATAAATATCGCCAAAATAAAAAGTCTCTGGTGCCCCAGATGTGCCCATTTGCAGTAACCCTCTCTTCCCTGGTGTGATTTTACCACATCCATCACACCAGGTTAGAGAGGGTTAACTGCAAATGGGCACATCTGGGGCACCAGAAACTTTATTAAGGCGAGATTTAGTACATAGCAGCATAGCTTTGTACCCTGATTTTTATGTTTTCTCATTAATTGTATTTAAAAAAAAAATATTTTACATAATTGTGTGTTTCAAACATTATTATAGTCAGGATGTCTATTAGATCCTTGTACGGACAGATTTTGGGAAGTTACAGGCCTACAACATAAAGAAAAATTTACCATTAAAGTCTATGGTGCGCTTTTGGTACAGAAATCTGGACCTCAGCAGTGCGCTAGGGAGGTTAAATTAGAATGTTTGGCATGATCTACAACAGAAGTAAGAAAGCACCACAATATTTTTCAATATAAAAACAAGACTGATTTGTTCTCTTTTTTAGCTACAAATGATCATCAATGTAAGAAGCCCCAATACGACTAGAATACCAATCTTTCATAAGCCCCCCATACACGTTACAATCTTTCCATACAATTTCTGTACAATCCACTTTTGTTCTACCTAAACCTTCCAATCACTGTATTCTATAAGGGAGGCCACTATACTACATAGTTGTTGGTAGATCTAAAGGGAATTGTATGGAGTGATCTAAAGGTGTATGGGGGGCTTAAGGGATAAACTGGTAAACAAGGTATATGATGGTCTATAAAAAATTGATCAACATATTAGCAGACAGACCCCATAATTGATTTTCAAGTTGAAATGGACAACTATACAATAATTCAAAATAGGAAAATGTTTATTCACAAAACCATAGAAGAATAAAAAAAATGTTTAAAAAGAAAATGACAATGTAAACCTCATAGTTTATACATAGTCCAAGGTATCTATTCAGTTATCATATGAGCACTGCATACAACAAAAATGGAGACAACTTATCAACAAGTGTGAATGGTAGGTGGAAGATTAAAATGACAATCAGTGATATGTTAATAACTATCTTATTTCCTAATGTTTAGGTCCCAGTTATTTATCTTGACATGTTTGGTCACAATAAAGCCTCATCTACAAGAAAAGTAGTATGTTATGACTATCAAGTAAAGCCAGTGATGATTGCATATTTTTAGACTCTCTATTGTATTGGCCATGTTATCAGAAAAAGAAAGGGCCCTTCTAATAATATTTGGCAGTCTGTGGAACGCCAAATTTATGTATGATAAATATCTATAGTTTGCATCCTCACTGTTGTGGGTATTGGTGCTTTATATTGGCAACCCATCGGTTTACCCTTCCACCTATATGTACGTTACACTTCTACAAATATTGACTTCAACATAATATAAAATAAAAAAATCTTTAATAAAAACCATGACAGTCTTTTTTTATCTTAGCATACGACCATATCTGCTGATGTACAGAGATAATTGTGAACCTAAAATACATTCCATCATGCTTTCAATATGGAAGGAACTATGTATTTTACTGAAGTCATCTAAAGGTTATTTAACATATTATAATCTAACGTTTTATTAGAAACCACCAATATAGCTTTTACTGCCTCCAAATAAATAAAATACACATATAATGGCTTACTTATGTTTTACCAAAAAAAGGTTAGTTTTGCTAGTCTTGTGTATGGTTTTAATTTCCAAAAATGTGATTAATGATTAATTGTGGCTCCCAATGATTTACAATACATCTCTATTATATGATTGTTCCTGTCTGTGTTGCAATAAAAGATCCAATGTTTTATAGACTGTTTTCTGTTCATCTAACCTTCACACAAATATAATAAAAAAAGAGAATCTTTTGTTTGTATTGGTTTTTTTTTCAGGCAAAAGAAAAACAAAAAAAAAGAAGACATGTTTGGTTGCTAAGCTTTTGATAATACAGCCTTCAAGTAAATAAGATATCACAAAAATTTTCAAGAACAATTCATTTGATAAAATCATCTTGCTGTCATCTGTATTCTCTAAGCTACTGTTATGAAAAACAATGTCATATCTTAAATTTGCTCACGAAAAGGTTCAATACAGGATGAATTGTTTTCGTCCTATTTCAACATAAATGGAGTGGTTAACGATCTGGAAAAAGTCCATTCAAAAGAAAGAAAAAAAAAACATTTCTAAAAGAGATACTGCACCTTTAAAAGAAATTTCAATAAAAAATATTGGCCATGATTATATCTGGTCATTTTGGGATCTGATGAACTATAAAGGTGCTCCCCTAAAATTTTAAGGGAAGGGGAACTATTTAATATTTCCTTGTGTATGGTGTACAAACTTTTTTTTATTACCTACCCTTACCTTTAGACTGGTAACCAGTTACTTGACCCCCCCCCCCCTTGATGAGGCACCTTTAGGTACAGGGTCTTTACCTATTTTCATAACCACTCCTTGTATATAAAAGGTATCAGTCAGCATTGAATAAGGGGGCTTTATTTAAATTAATCCCCATTTAATGGCTGGAACCCGCCTTAAGATCTTCAATGCTAAAGGGAATAGGTGTTGGTATGAGCATAGCAAAGGCGACTTCATTCTGACAGTTCCCTTGCTGTGGGGGTAGTAGCTTGCATGCTTAGTGTAATGGTTTGCTTTATGCTAGGATGTTGTGGTAAATGCAATTTGAATCCAATCAAAATTTGATCTTAACTGGTGCCCACAAGCAGTGCCAGAGCAACACAATCAGAATGACAAAAATGCCTGCTCTTCAATGCAACTAGATCAACAATTAATTCAGATTTTGGGTTAATTTCAATCCTCTTGAGCAACAAGCAGCATCGTTATGACATATTCACGCTACAGTCGGTCCCTCATCTTTAGAGGGAGAATCCAAACGTGTATGGGGACCTTTACAGTTATTTCATTAAGATTGACTACAACCCTATTTAGTTCAGAGGAAAAAATGCACGTGTAGGAGTGTCTGACTGTGCTCAGCAGCTTTGATTTTTTCCCCTCACTTAGATTAGAGGGTATGCTGGGTTTTTATTGTGATATACTCTAAAGAGACCATATCATCTGTAACCAAAAAGTTGAATTACATTTTGTTTTCTTGCTTGCTGACATCACATCCAGGATGATGGCACCCAGCATCAATGTCCGGCCTTTTTGAAGTAAGAATATTATGCACAGTACCCAATAAGTATGTCCAAAGTATGGCCTGCGTTTAAATTTTCCACTGGCCAAAAGCCTCACTCATAGAATCAATGATATACAGAATTGATCGGCGCTAGCTTTATTAGAGAAGTGTGCAGAAGTGAACCCCCATTGCTGGTTTTCTTGGAAAAGAACAGGATAAGGCTCTCTCTAATATCATTATAAATATTGTTTTTTATTTACATAGTGCCACCGTATTACCCAGTGCTGTACATTGAATTAGAGTTGAGATGCAAAATGATAAACACACATGTCCAGGTTATAACATAGAAGTTGATGACCCTGCCCAATCAGCTTACATAGTGGTCCAAAAAGAGAATACCATACCCAAAGGGCTTTAATATATTAACAAAATAACTACTCCTGGCAAAAAAGAAAACATTTCATCTGTGTATGGTCAAACTTTATTGATTTAACAAAAATTAGGACAGACCTTCAGCTACAGTTTTTGCATGTGACCCTAGCAAATTAAATATATTTTTCCAATAACTATGAAAACCAACACTGGTGTAGCCTTGTTAAATTATTCAAATAATGTATTTATACGCCAACATATTCAGTTTCAGTGTACCATAAGCCATGAAGCAGACACAGTGGCATCATGCCAGGGTCATATTTTGTTCCACATGGGGATTAGTTTTATCTGAAAGGCAAAATCCAGGCAAAATCCATCAAACAAAGTAATAAATATGTAATTTCAAAAGTTATATCCTTTTTCAGTTCAGCTCCCTAGGTGGCAACATGTCACAGTTACCGTCATAGGTTGAATTTAGTATCATACAATAATTACTATTTGTACCACTTTTTTATCAAGTCTATTCAAAGTTTTCAGGTACCATGCAATTAAATCATATTTGGATCTATCTTAGATAACTCTATCGAACATTGCTATCCAATCTAATATTAGTCAAATAAAAATTGGCCCGTGTATGCCAAGCTTTAGTGAACCAATTAAGGGGATGTGTTTACCCTTTTTTTGTGTGAGGAGGACAATATCTGAAGGGCTTAAACCTCCGGGTTCTCCTGGATACCCATCCATGATTATGTACATCATTAAACAGCCATTTTGCTTAGAGGTAACGTTTTTTAGAACAGATCTTATTCCATATTATCCTAGACAATGAATTTCACAACATGAACATAAAATGTTACCTCGAATCACCTTAGGGATGAAAAACCCAAACTGCCATTAAAGAAAAATAGTGCCTAGTTTGCACTGAATGATTACTGCCCACCACTGCCTAGGGTCGTTGACATAGCAGACAGTAGTAGGATGGAGGGTGGATAAGTGGAGGTTAGGGGTCTTGTGCAGTGATTGCAAACCTTTAAGAGACCGAGTGCCCAAACTGTAACCCAAAACCCAATCCCAAAGAGCAAATTGAGCATTGAGAGCCAATGGGCTGTAGTTCTTTCCTCCATCCGACCCTTATGTTGGCTACCAGGTCGTGTGCCCACAGAGTAAGGGATCAGAGAGGGCACCCGTGCCATAGATTTGCTATCACTGGTCTAGTGCTATGTCTCTTAAAACCATAATGGTGGCACAGTTGAAGAGAAATGAAATCTTCCCATAAACAATGATTTTTAAAACATGGAACATTATTTTCTTGAAATAAACATTGAACCTATATAAAATTTTCATATAACAATTTGCACAAACTAAAGGAGTAGACAATTTGAGTGAAGTTATTTGATCATATTTTTAGGTTTTGGAGTTCCTGGTCTATTTAAAATTATACATACATAGACAGGGGGCTCTATAAATTATTCACTTTTGTGATGTAGTGATGTACTCACTGACATATACACAACTTCAACAATTGCTGAGTATCTTGTCTAAGATCAAAACATGTTTATACATATATTACACATTTATATCATATTACTTACTGGAACATACCTCTGCATTGTTACAATTTTACAGAAACCCATTTGACTAGTTATTCACAATCTGGTGACAAAACAGGAATAAACACATTGAAACAATTAAGAAGGCTAATGGCTGGCTTTGAAGAGATGAAAGTACAGCAGTAACATGACAAGCTGTGCAAAACACAGACTGACATTTATATAAAATGACACTGATGTTGCTTATTTAAAAGAACTTAAACCTGAAAAGCATGTTTCTTTATATAAAAGAATTATTAAACACAAATACATTTGACCTAGAAATAGGTTTCACATTTTTAGAACTGTTTAGTCAGCAGCTACAACTGCAAAATCAGAGCTCTTGGAGGGTGGGTGGGTTGAGGATGATACAGGTTGGCAGGATTGCTCTATTGTGAACCGGTAAAAAGTGAACCCTGGAAATAAACTAAGTCCGCCATCTACAGTGCAAGGGTTAAGCACTCTTTTTGTCTAGTGCATGGGCTCTCAACCTGTGGGCCAGGACTCTGGATTGTCGCATTCACTAAAAGTATCAGAACTGATGTCCACAAGTGGGGTGGGAAGTTAGGAGAGAAAAAGGGTAAAGCTAGCCACACATGGTTCGATTTAAGCATTGAACCGACGTCTTTCGATCAAAAAAACGATCGATTGTAAAAAAATCTATGTGCTGCCCACATAGTACAATAGACGATCATTGATCGATTTTTGTTAAATCATCGATTGAAAAGTGATCAGACAGGTTGTAAATTTTTGCTCGATTGGTCGATTTTTTGGGCTCGATTTTTTGGGCTACTTCCCTTTAACTTTTGATTGAAACTAAATCATAAGAGGAATTTAATTGACGATTTTGGATTACTTCGACTTTTCAGTCGAAATTGAACAATAATCGCACTCCCCATGTGGTGTACATCGATTAAATTAAAATAGATTTTTTTGATCAAAATACAAAATCTAATTGAACCACGATTGAACGCTAAATTGAACCATGTGTGGCTAGCTTAAGTTAGGAGGGAAGGGGAAATACTTTCCCTTCTACCTTCCCACCCAAACATCATTTGCACAAGTGGGGTAGGAAAATAGGACGAAGGGGACATTACACTTACCTAATTGTGTTTGAAGTGGATTGTCACTTTTAGTATTTGGAACTTTGTGACATCCCTTCTGGGGGAGGTTGAGAACCACTGGTCTAGTGTATGGTGGATAAGTAGAGATGATCAATTTGATGCTCAAAATGTAATTTTTAAAGGAATTTACATGCAAAATGAATGACTTGAGTGTAAATTAACTTCTTATGTTGATGGTATTCTGCAGAGCTATCTATAACTTAAGGTCTACATGCCTGTGAGAGGAATAACCACCAAGAATAAAAAGGGTTGAATACAGAAAGAATGCAGGGAGAGGGTAAATTTGGGCTAACATCATTGGAGGGCAACATCAGTTGCTTGGGGGGAGTGCCAGGGAAGTGCTTGCTGGGGGCTCTTGTGTGCTCTTTAGGAGAGGTCAGCAAAGAAGCTTGTCCCACCTGCCAACACATTTATTTTTTGCTCTGCTGTTGTTTTGTGTCATAGAAGCCATGACACAAAAAAAATATATGCAGTAATAATGTTTAGTGAAGCCTTTAAAATAAGGTATGTAATCAAAAGGAAGCGTTTTTCGATTTCTTTTTAAGGTAATGAGCATAGTAAGGAGACAAAGGAGACTGAAGACAACCTGATGGGGAGAACCTGATATACCCCAGGAGATGCTGCGGCAATAGAGAAAATCACCGCAGCTTTCCAGGGTTATATCAGGGTTTACAGGGGGGGAGGGGCACCATAGACCTCTATGTTAATGAAGGGACATCAGTTTCCCAGCCCATGTCACTGGCGTCATTGATGACGCCAGCAACATGCCCAAGTGCGGGGGAGGTTAGGACATTTAAGCAAAGTACTCCCTAGGCAGAAGGCTAGGAAGGTTATAAAATGCAAAGGTATGGGTTTTTGACATGCGTTCCCTGCATTCAAACATGGAAAAATCCCTCTGACACTGCATCAAAAGCACATCCCTGACAGCCAAATGGGACCCACACGCTCTGCCCATGTTAACAAACTCTGGAAGAGCTGGACTTGTCTCAAACGATAGGGGTGTTAAGAGGGATGCATCCCTTAAAGCGGACCTATCACCTCAGTATCTGCTTTCTAATATAGGCATCGGAGGAGCAGATACTAAAGCAGATCTGAGGTTAAAGAAACCTGTGACGTGCAGCTAGCTCTGGCCGCGGCCAGAACAGGAAGCTTGTGGATTTAGGGAGAGTAGACGTCACTTCTGACATGTGCCTTCCCTAATCCCTGTGTGGCCAGCAGCCAGCCAGATCCGAATCCAGTGATGCTGGAGGGGCGGAGCATCACTGGATTCAGATTCTGATTGGTGGAAAGAGAGAGATAGAGAGAGTCTCGCTCCTCCATCTTAGCTGCTGGAGGATCAGACACTACAGACATGGCGCTGTTGGAGCGGGGAAGGGGGGGGGGGTGGTAAGTAGGAGACTTTTAATTATAGGGATCGCTTTGACTGGATCAAGACCCCATGTAAGTAAGTTTATTTGTTTTTTATGTAGAGTTTAACAGCTTTAACACATCCCTTAGCGCAATTGAAACAGCCTTAATTGTTTTCAATACTGGTATCTCTGATAGCATTGCTAAATTATTTTGTAACCAATTATATTTAGGCAACAGCCCATTCTTTACCAGGTCTGTCTGTACTAGGGTTGATGTATTTACATTCTAAGAAACCCAGGTAACCCCTTAATCTTAGAATTCTCAATCTGCAGGAGTAACCAAGTAGTAAATGGCCATTGGTTTAGGACATAAAAGCATACACATGATTCAGCCTGGGCCCTGACCAATGACTTGCAAAACATTGGTTTACATTCTTCTTAATGAAAAGTGCACTAAGTACAAGTGTTTGGTTTACGGTTATGTTCGAGCAGACACAAAATTTTAACCTTCCCCTGCCCTGGAGAATTCTAATCTTGATGTTCAAAAGAGTCAAGCAGGTTTTCATTAAACAGCTGTTCCTCTTTCTTCTGAAATTCATCCCTGCAACAAATCATTTGAAAGAAGACTGCTGGGGAAATGTCTCCAATATGTATAATTAATTGCTGTTAGCATGATGTGAAAATGTTAACATAATCCCAATAACAAGTCATAATAATAAGTTTAGTGCTTCCAGGCTTGACAAGATCACAGTGATACCATTTTGCAATATGAGACTCCAGACAGCAGGTGAGCATGAAAAATGTACATAATGGCAGCCTTAGCAGGCGTTTCCGCTTCTCTACAATAGGTGTAATGTTCCACCTGTCCTTTCTGCTAATGAGTTAAAATATTATTGTTACAAATACGAAGATAAAAAGATATGGAAACATCAAAAGATAGAACTAGTGCAACAAGCAAACTAGTAATGGAGAGAGTTTGCAGATGCATGTCAACAACTTTCATATTTATTATAAACATTTAGGTAGATGTAGTTATACCCTAGTTAGATTTAATTTAAAAAAAAATCCTATTTATAAATAATAATAATTAAGTTATGGTTTTAACTTTTTAAAATTCTTTGTAATATCTTAGTGTTGCTGATCACCTGAACCTGCTTCCTATCCACCAGCCTGTCTCCAAAAGGTTGGGATTTATAAAACGTTAATACAAACAGATTTTCAAATACATTGAAAGTATGCATTTAATGAATAATACTACAAAGATAATATATCAAATGCTAAAACACTGACATTGTATTACCTCATTCAAAAACTGTATTCTAATGAGAGTTAGATTTTGATGCCAAAATGTACAAATGTACAACAAAAGTTTGGTATTTGGCTTTTGTGTTTTAATATATGCTAGAAAATTTATATCACTGTGGTCTTCTATATTCAACAGCTTTATCTGAAAAACAGTGTGCCCATAGTTTAAGCTTATCTTAGATGAAGAAAAAGAATCCTAATACAATATGGTGTGGTGCTTGTTCCTAAGTTTACCTGCCTGGTGGTCTAGCCCCTGACACACATCGTCAGATGTCATCAATAGAGATGGTCAAATTTTGTTTCATGCATTGAAACATTTAGACAATTTAAGGTTAATTGCAAAGCCTCTGAACATGATATCATCCACAAACTTGCTGGAGATGCAGAGAGGTTGGGTAAAAAAAATATGGCTCTAACACTCTTACTCTAGTTTTTGGTTCAAAAGTCAAGTTAAAATGTTGAATGTCAAAATTTAGGCTAAATTTATGCAAAATGTGTTCAATCAAATATTTTTTCCCCAATGTTCCCACAGCCCTTCTCTACTTCTACAGCAATTTTGGAGATGATACAATTTTCAGAGGTTTTGCAATCAGCTCAAGTCAGCTAGTCGAAAAAATTATCTAGTCATCAATGAGTCTGGGGATGTGGAGACTTGGGATAGCTATGCCAGTCAGGCAATACATGTGAACATCCATCTAGGAAGAACCTGGATGGACATCACTGGAGAATGCTACCTGCTTGTATGGATCAGGTAAGTACAGAGTTTGGCTCAAGGTGACAACTTTGAGTCATGAAAATGTACCCTGCACCACTCAGGAACACTGCCAGGAGGGTAATATAGTTTGAATGAATAAAGACCAAAAGAAGGGATCAAAGCTAATCAAAGAGATTTTATCTATTTCCTTATATTAACAAATGACAACAATATACATTCTAAACTGTGAAAATACATTTAAGATATATAGGTTTTTATCCTCAGATGTGCTCTCCGGTCACATTTGTTACTACATATCACTGATCCCACAGGTTTATAATAAGTAAAACGGAATATTGTGTGAGCATTAACAAGTCTCATATTGAAGTTGGGTTTACCTGTAAATAATAAAACATTATCAGCTATAAAAGGTGCCTATTATTTTGTAAACGCTGGTAACATATTCTCTGAATTGCCTTCCTGAGAAAAGCATTGTTCCTGGTAGAAATCACTGCATTATCCTATCTAATTCTTTCAAATGCGTCAGCCTCTCCCCCATAATAAGCACTTAGAGAGAAGGGATGATTCTAGTTGACAGGACAAACACTCCCACTAAATCAACCTGCTCTCATCATCTATAGTGTCCATCTGTTTTTTTTTTTGTTTTTTATGTTGCTTCCAAATCTACTGTAACCCTTTTGTGTGAAGACATGAGTGTATGCAATCATTTCCATTTGGGAACTTCCAAAAATTCAGGTATAAATACAGAATGGGAGATTTTACAATATTATCGTGCATCAAGGCACAGTTACTGTTATTAAAAGATTTACTTTTATTTGTATGATGGTGCTCAAAAGTAGCTTTGTAGAAGGCTTTCTGTGCTAAGTGAAAAATAAGAAGCTGTATGATTTATACTAAACTTCTGATTCCCTTGTGAAGTATAGTGAAGTATGCATTTTAGATAGTTTTGCACTTCCAACCTTGAGGCAATAGTTTGAGGAAGATCCTTTTATGTAATCCTCTGTAGCATGAGTGTGAAATTGACAACCCCATTGAACATATTTGGAAAGAAATGGAACACTGACTTCTAGATGATATGCAACAATGTACAAACATTTTAACAGACAGAAAAAAAGTCCTGAAAACCCCCCAAAGAAAGGTATTTATAGCTTTAAGTGGGTAGTAAAGCAACTCTGTAATAATATCAATTTTGTAATATCTAAAAGCTTGTTTAGGCAATAGGTCCACAAACTGTAGAAACGTGTGCAAAGAGGACCACCAGCAGTAGGATTATTAAATTTCCAGATTCAACCAACATCTGAATGATATAATACAATTAAATAGATGGACAACTAGTAAATATTTAATTTATGTATGCGATCATTAGAGACCAAAGAGTGATCTCTATTGGTATATTAAATTTCTGTACCATCAATGGAGGATATCTGAAAAGGGAGGGTAGTCTATAGCAAAAATTTCAACTAGTACTTTTCAGTTTACACAATTTAGGTGTTTCCTCTTAAAAAAAACCCAGACAATAGAACCATGACTATACATTGATGGTTGTGAGGGGCAGTACTACGCATAACAACCATTCAGCCAATTGTTTGATCCCTGCACATCTACCTTCTTTACCTGTTAATATTATCTGCTAAATGGTTTTAAAATCAGATTAGTTCATCCTTCACTAGCCAGGGCCCCTAGATATGTTGAGTTTATTCAGCCAGACAGTAGAAGTCAAAGAACATCTGCATCTGTTCCATTACTGCACAGTCTCAGTCTGAAAACAGTGACTTTGTACCTCCCTGTTTCCTTCATGTTCTCTTCTTTACTAACAATAGGACCTTAAAGAAAATCTCTCCTAAAAGTAAGGAAAATCCCCTCATAGACAGGTCAATAGCAGCTACCTCTCATCTGCGTTGGCAACTAAAGTTTAGTTCCTCTCTTATTTTTACTCTGTGAATATGGTCACTAGGACAGGGCATTTCCTTAAAGTTTCCTGAACCTAATAATATTTTTGCAAACAATAGCTATATCAGAACTCTCCCAGAAAGTCAACTTGACAAACACCATATCTTTTTACATCTTAAGCAGTCAAAATTTGAGGAATTGTCAGAAAGCAAGATGGAAGCACCCGTGAAATCTATTCTCTCTAGGTGCGTGATAACACTTTAACACAAAATTTTTTTTTAAAAGTTTGCGTTTGAAATATATTTTGAATGCAATAAAAAAAAGTCAGGTCACTGATCTTAATCAGTTGTGTGGCAAGCATATAGAAATCTGAAGACTTGACATATAAAAGTCTCCATTCTTTGTCAGGTAAAACAGCTCCCAGTATGAAGTATGTAATTCATCTCTTTATGCAGCTTGGCATTCAGCTTTCAACCACATATTGGTTTAGCTTAATTTTAGGTGTTCCATCAATGTACAGCAATAACAATGATTTCTTTATTGTAAATGTTGACTGTGACTGGAGGCTTTATAGAGCATTTGGGTATAAACCCTCCATATCAAGCATTTAACTTATGAAAAACAAATGGAATTGTTTGAGGGCAAATGCAAGTTTTATGACATTACAATAAATGTGGTTTATTTAAAGTGCTTGCCTGGTAGACAGAACCAGTGCCGTTCTCAATTATCTTCCGCCTGCTATTAAATACTAATGTAGGCCTTTCCGATTTGAATCCTACATTCATCAAACTATACATCCATATTGAACAATAAATGAAATTACAGAATAATGTAAATGAGCTGTAAATGTATAGATGTGTTTCTGAATCCTGCAGTTATAATGGCTTGTTACTGTACTTTAATATGAATTTTATTCCATATCCAGCTACTTGTTTAATTCAATAACATTGCTATATAAACCTACAACAACCATCAAGAATCAGATTTCTACTATTCTAAATTAATTCACATAATTGCTTATTGGAAGATCATTATAAATTGGTAGTTATGGTTAAAGCTGGGCATAGATGTTCAAATTTCCTTTTAAACGATCATGCCATGCAATTCCAGAATTGATTCTTATTACAGATACACAATCGATCGCACAGTGCTCCATATTACGTCTTCGATTCCTAGCCATTTCATTTCCATGATCGTGCCATCTCCATCTCGCAGGTTTTCTAGTCAGAAATGATGTAATGTGGGTTGTCGTGTTCATGGATTGATCACCCGAAACATCACGTGGCTCAAATAACTGCACTCGATTTGCGATCGATCAGCTAAAATGTTCAGACAGGTCCGTATCCAGCTTGATCGATTTTACATGCGATTTTGGGTCAAATTGATCAATTGATCACTTAGGGCATGCATTGATTTGTGATCCATTGATCGGGCGATCGATTGCGGTGGTCGATCTCACAGAAATCATAAGGAAAATCGAGACATCTATGCCCAGCTTTACAATTGGCTTGATGTTTTTCCTTCTTTCCCAAGGGAAGCCTGCATTGTTTATGGACAGATTGCCATTGGTGGAGCCTTCAGGTCCCCAACCAACTACCCTGCTAGAATCATCTCCATCATGACATCCGAAACACAAAAGGTTGTGTTTGCCGGTGCGGCCCCAGTTTTGTAGGTGAAAATTATCTAATTGCAGGCTATCACAGAACCTTTTGGTGTTATACTCATTCTTTTAAACAGGTTCTAGACTTATTGCATGGTTTTTTAACTGCCATTGTGCAAGAAAGTTTCTCGCAGCTACCTTCACAAAGTGAAAATAACCATTAAGTTAGATATTTTTAAAGGAAAAACAAAACAGTTTTAACTTTGTAATCATGTTTAGCAGGATATGTTAGGCATATGTAAAGCCCATCTAAATCTTTGAACGCATGACTGGAAACCTTTTAATTGAGGGGTTTAATAGCTATTTAAGGGACGCCTTAAATGAAAGATTTCATTCACTCTGGTAACAGTTATTGAATTGTTCAAATTGGGTCATAAGCAATGGTTGATCAATGTGTCACTGAAAAAGGCTTAATTTTGTACTTACATTTCTGAACATCTGCAGCTTGAGATGATCTTGGGCACCCATGCCTTTGTTATAGTTTCATAAAATTTGATGATATCAACGCACGGCGGACAGTTTAGGCGCAAACATTGATATTCGCCATCTTTTCTTCCTCCGGCAGGATCAGGAGCAGGGAGATCCTGCCAGAGGAAGAATCTGTTCACTAGAAGACCGGGCAGGAAGCCAGTCTTCTAGTGAGCAGCCAGCTCGTAAACCCGTAAGCCTAGAGGCAGGGAATTTTAATCTGCCCGTGAACAGGGGGATGGCGGACTTCTTTAAAAGTATGATCCACCCATTCGCGGAAGGTCCTGGCCAAAGTTCGGCCATCACTAATCATAGGCTATTTGGATGATATGATACATGGTGAGTATGGTTACTTGTGTCATAATAGTGAAGCAGAGTATTTCTATCATATTTTCAGATTCATGTGTGTAGATATGTTTAGATCATCAGCATTTTAAGAAAAATCAGTTCGGACGCGTTGTTTGCTCTTCACAAGGAGATGAGCTGATCTATGTTTTGAAGCTGAGCTTTGTTTTCAGAGATATTTTAGTATATAATGTCAGGTAAATGCAAAGTTCTTGCTTGCAAAATCATTTGCAGGACCAAAATAGCACATACAAACCATGTATTTAAATCACACAGGTACCATTTAATTATGTGGTGGTAATTTGAGCTTTAATTACACAGCCATCTGTTTCAGCAATATGAAAATTCATCTACACTTGCAATATGTATTTACATGTTTTTATACCACCCATGAAAATACTGTTATCAGGATTAAACGTATCACAGTTTACTAAGACACATCCTGTGACACAATTCCAGTTTATGAATGTAGAATTTACACCTACAGACAGTTATGTAATAATTAAAAATTGTGATATTAAATACAGAGGAGACATTGGTGTATTCAATGCGTTTTCCAGACTATATGACATTTTTGGCTTATTTTCAAGAGGTTGGGGGTTTTTAATCCTTTTATTAATTTTTTAACAGGAAAATTTACAAATACAGCTCTGGTGAAACAAGAACTGGCAGCGTTCGTAAAGTAAAATATAGGTTGACATGCTTCAGGCCTCCTGGGGAGCCAAGTATATAGCAGGCAGCCAAGTAATGGAGAAATTTTTGTAGCTTTTCAACAAAAACAATACAAACAAAAAACAATAAAAAATTAAGTTAGCTCAATTACCTCATACACTATATGTGCTCTTGCACAGGTCGGTAAAGATGGCAGGATAATGAGGGCTTTTTTGTTGAAGGACTTTCTTGAACATACCCCCAGTACACCTATTGTATTACATAAATAATTTCTAGCATACCAAGTAGTGTGGCGGAATTGGAGCATCAATTGCTCACGTTCCTGTGGAGGGAGAGTTCAGAAGAAATTTCCGCCATCTGTGGAAAAATTAAGTCACATAGGTGTCTCCGTGGTAATCAGCAGCTAACCTTCAATATGGAAGAGATCTTTGAGGGAGTGGCATAGAAAAATGGAAGGTGGGTGCTGTGAGTCATTGGCGTAGTATACATCTTCAGGCAGTAAGCAGGCATATCTGTGCCTATTGGGATAACGAGGACCATATCTCCTTTTGTACCACTCTATCCAGGTAAACAAAAAGTAGTAGCATAGGTTCCCCAACTAGTCGCTATTAGTTTCTACTAATGGAGTATATGTTAAGCTGGCCATACACGCTATAATTTCTTGTGAGAGATGGTAATGAATGATCGTTCACAATTCGAAAACTGCTAATTGTGTGCGGACACCTATGATCTCCCCTTACGATCAATCCATGCATGCCCTACCCGACTTCCTGTTTTTGCCTACTGAGTCCACCTTTGAAGTGACAATAAAATTGTATTAAATAAAGACACCAAACATTGCAGTATTTGTTTTTTATGAATTTCTTATGATAAACTGTTTGCAAAATTATAATTTTATTAATAATAATAATTTATATAATTTTATTGAAAACAGCTTGGGGATCTGCACTGCTGTCCGTTTCTGAGAGAATGGAAGGCACCCAGGCCAGACTACATCACTTCCGTTCTAATTTTTTTATAGAGCCGATCGTGACGTCACATAGATCACAATTTGTATCCCGAAAATTCCGCACTGTGCGATCGATCTCCGACTTTTTTTTTAAGGACAAATCGCATGCCGATCAGTTGAGAGATCGATCTCTCACAAATCAAATGAAAAATCGTAGCGTGTATGGCCAGCTTAAGAGATCACATTAAGCCAGAATTGCGAGATGAGGGGGCAGTTCCAAAAACAGTGTGTGAGGGAGACTTTAGGTGTTTCAAGAGTTTTAAAGTAAGGATTATAAAGAAAGCATAGAGTTAGCAGTGGTATGAAGTAACCTAGAACATAGAATGTTAACAATTTGTTTTATTTTTCACATTCACAATGATCAATTTGATACCTATATATATTAAATATAGATTTTTATTTATTCAAGTGGCAAAATTTTTTTATTAAATAGATCAAAAATGCAGAGATGTGATGTGTCCTCTACACACTTCCTTTGTTCAAAGGGTATAATTAGCCTTCCTAGTTTACACGGAGCAGCTTAACCCTAACAGCAAACATTGAACCCCACATCCCACACTTATGAATCACCCCTCTAAACTAAAGAAATTATGAATATTACTTGTATTTTCTTGAGACACACATTAAAAATGTGAAATGGATTTCCATTGCCTAGCATTTCTCTGTGTTGGCTTACCTTGTTGGACAATACCTGTACAATTTGTAGTCTCTGTCAATTTTATATTTTTTAATAAAAAATCAAGATCAAACTACAAGCAAGAAAATGGGATTACATGACAATTGCAGTTTTATGTTCAGCATTAGGATTAAAAAAAACATTTGTTTAAAAGCTAAATGTGGGGATAAACCTGTGGATTGTTGGTTACCAATACCAGGAAATAGGAGCAGTGAGTAACCTGGATGTGGTTATGGAGCAATAATCTGCCCCACGTGGCAAAACAAGGTTAAAAGGAGGAGGTGTGGGTTAGGTGATTGTTTTCATCAGCAAATTTGTACTTGTAAACTCAAGGTTTGTTTTATGATATTTCTTAATATCTTTTGATGATTGCTTCAACTTGTTCTTTTATTACCCCTAACTAGTACTATTATAAAGTCATATGCAAATCATAAACACTGAGCTGTATAGTTGTAGCTATATCTAAAACACATTATTTGGGCTGTAACATATTTGGCCAACTTTATATAGCTCATGTTGACCAAAGTTGTATCTCTAGTGTTGGCTCCCCAGTTGCCATATTTGGGTCTCTCTTATCAGCAGACTTGGGAGGACCACAACATCCTCTGAAGATGATCTTTGTAAACAGCTGGAAATAATTATTAATGCCAAGATTTCAGGACAGATGTTCCCACCCACAGAACTATCGGAATGCATGCGAGTCATTTGGAAAACCATAATAGCCCAGACAGTAGACAGCAAAGGAAATGCTAATGTGAAATAGAGCATCATTTTCATACTAGAATTGGTCTAATCAAAAAGCTAATTATGTATAATGGACGTACAATATGTGTTTAGATTGTTAGTTATTGAAGGAAAGGAAGTATGCCCAGTCTGCAATGATAAACACCTTCCGTTCATAGGCAGAGCACAATCATATGCAACCATTTATGTTCAATCCAAAACCACATAACAAACAAAGGAATCAGTGCAGAGGCAAAGCATGGTATACAAACATTTACTGTACTTCTTATAATGCATTATATTACAGGAAGATGGAAAACAATATGACTAAAGCTTTAGAAATACTTTGCTTTAGGTTTTAGAGAAAAGAAGGCAGCTTAATAAAAATACTACAAGGATTCTTTTTGATATGTTTGTTGACCAGGGATTAAATAATCAGGTGATTATTTCACAGTTTAGGATTATTTCTGTGTAAATGGGACCTAATACTTATTTCTGTGTAAACGGGACCTAATACTAATATCATATCATGTACATACATTTCTTAGTGTAAAGTTAGCATGATGATTGCATTAAACTGAAGAACACATTCCAATTACAATACCATACAGTCTAAGTAATTATTTTGGCTACAGAAACATTTGTAGTATTAAATAATTAAAGTATTACTATAGGGGTGGATGACTAAAGCCCCCCACACACCTTTCAATCCTACCATACAATTTCTGTACAATCAAATTTTGTACTACCAAAACCATGTAATATGAAGACTAATTGTGGATAGGAGATATCATCTTCTGTGAAATCCTCCCTGTTCAAGAGGAAGATCTATAGCCCACACGGTGTAGGGGGGTGAATGGGGAACACCAGTTGTGGAGCTTCCCGTTCCCTCCAATTAAAGTGGTTTGTTTAATCCTGCCTCTCATGAATTACTTGTTGTACAGATAATTCAACATTCCATGGAATGGAATAAGATTGCTGATAAAAATAAAACCTTTTTTAAATGTCATTACATAATGACTTTTGAGTTCCAATCTTGATTTTCTGAAAAATTGTGACCTTTTTTTCCTGTGTTTGTTGAAATTTGAAAATACATAAATTTGTGTTCCACATGTAATTCAGGGATGTTGTAATTTTGCTTTCCTTGTCATAAATATATATGAATGGATTTTATTGAATAAAAGCTCTGTCGGAAATTGTGATCAGTAAACTTGTTGCTCTCTGACATACCTATAAATAACCATATGAACTGTTGTGAAACTATTATATTACACTGTGTGGGTAACAACCTGCCACAAACTCCCTAGGGCCTCCCAGCTGCTTCACCTGAGGCTTCTCTACAAATCTCGCAGTTGAATTCAAAGTAATCACACAGAGAAAGAGGATGACTTGCATTGGATCGCTCATGCCTCCTCATACACTGAGAAAAATGGGGTCTAAACTGCAATGCAGGCGTCTATTGTCTCAGTACACTTGGACATTAAGCAGCACCATGTGGGGCCCCTATCATAACTACGACTTACACTCATATAAGGGTCTGAGCACAATACAATCCTACTGATCGTGGATTACAAGATGGGACTGTTCATCTCTTGAGGCAAGAGGTTCTTAAAGCATTAGTGGGAAACCACATATAAAGCAGAAATATAAGCTAATGATAGGGATATTAGACAAATGCTCCAGATGCAAGTCGTATGTGGCAATTGGAAGATGTTCCAGCTGAAAGAAGCTTTTGATGTGTAGATCAGGATAGACCAGTAACTGGTAATACATAGTATAATGATAGTTCTGGTCTTTCACAAAGTGAATACAAAAAGGTCAATCAATTTATGTGTGGGGAAGGGACAGCTGACCTTTTCCAGAAGAAAGCCAAATAAGCTCATGCAAATTGCTGCAGCAGATACCTCTTTCTGTCTGTCTATGTGATCTATACATTGTTCAGTCTGTCATTTACCTATTAAGTATATTGATTCACTGTATACAAATTAATTACGTTTCTAGAGTTAGTTTGATAGATGAAGTTTAAAGATATTTAATAAATACATTTAAAACATCATAGAGTAACAATAAATTGAAGTATTTCTCAGCCGATATTCAGCACTATGCCAAGTCATCTAGCAACCTAAATTAAGGTCAATTCATGCGGGCAGTCAGAAATTAGTTGTCCCAACCCTGGTAAACATGTTCACAAGGAAGTTTTCAGATGGTTGCCCATAGTGATAACATTGAGGGGGTCAGTCATAGACAACCGCCACACTGGTTTTCCTACGGGCAACCGTCTGGAGACTTCCTGGTGAACACATATGTGCAGGTGGTCAGCTGGTGATTGACAATGCTGCACACAGCAGCATGGGGCAGTATTTAAAAGCTGCACATTCACTAGTCAATGGGTGCTTAAACAGGTCAACAATCAATATCATTGAAATTTGTAACATTTTACCTGCATGCACCCATCAACTAGTTATATCAATAGAAAATTGGTGAACAGGATTTAACAACTAGCAGAAAAAAATCAATGTTGCCCAAAGGTTTAATCTGATAACATGACAGGTTGTTATAGTAAACAGTGGCAAGTACTCCAAATAAATTATGATTGTTCCATGGTTCATTGTAAATGGCATCCATGTTCAATGTTTGATATCCTTATCTTTAATGTATTCCCTGTTTTTCCCATCTAAGATCACAGTATATAGAAACAACTGCATAGCGATCAGCCGCATTATTTTGAATATGAATGTATTCCAATAATTCCAGACAACAACAACTTTTTAGACTTTTTAGATTTAACATGTATATGTTTATTATTGTACAAAGCACAGACACAATTGGGTGTAATCAATTCATCAAAACAAAAACTCCTGCACACATCCCTGCACTCAGTCAGACACATGACACAAGCAATAACCCATTAAGTGTATTCCTAATGCACTACAGCAGGGGTGGGCAACTCAGTTGATATGGAGAGCCACAATTGCGGCCCGCAGCATCTCTAAAGGGCTGCACATAACATTTTCAATCTATACTGACTTGTATACGTTTTTTTTTTCATGGAACGAGGACAGCAGACATAGCTAGAAGACATTGATTTAATTTTTTGTAACAACAATACTGTTGTGTCATATATATCATCAAAGTTATGTCCCTCAACAACTTATCAAAGCCTTTGAGGATATCTATGGGGCACATAAGCTTTGATTCAAAGGGTATGTGCCCCTATTCGGTTTCTCTCCTACTTTTTTCATTGTAAGAAGATCCTGGGAGAAGATGGTTCAGCAGGGGATAGGCAGACAGGCGAGTTCCTAAGCCCCATGCATTAACAGTTTTTTTGTTTTGGGGGCCACAAGTTGAACACTGAGGGGGGCAGCTGAAGAATGCGGCCCCCGGGCTGCAGGTTGGGCACCTGGGCTCTACAGAATCACCAGATTCCAGTGACCTAACAAAAACACATTACTATATATTTAGGATGTAGAAGAGTTTTTACTGGCTAGAGGAGTGGATCACAAAAATGAGTAGCCAAAACCTCGATAACCTGTAGTCTTTAACCCATTCACATATACACCAGTGCCAACAATGGACCCCCAATGGTGATCAGCCTGATGCATGGTGGCCATCCTTGTAGTTCAACCATTGGTGTTTGTACAGGAATGGTAAAAGATAGGAATTGAAAAGTTACTGCCATGGAAAAGCTACCTGGCAATGATGGACTGTGCCTACTCAATAATGTTCCACTGGTTGTGTTCAACATGGGTCCATACAACCAGGATCACATCTGGAAGGCAGATGTCACCGCATAACAAGAGGTCTATGAACAAGAGATATCAATGAATCACCACTGGGTGTTCCTTTCATAAAAGATGCAATTTTCAAACTATCAAATATCTGATATAACATGAACATTTAAATTCAATATGAGGCCTTATTGGTGGAGTAGTTTAAAAATATACATTTTGTTTTAGAAAAATATTTTTTCTATATTCTTTCCTATATTTCTCATATGTTTTCTATAACTTAAAAGATAAATGTTTTCATAGCCAACCCGAGAATTTAGACTTGAGAATGTAGAGAACTAAATGAATTTAAAACAAAAACACTGAGGTGCAATTAAAAATCACTTAAGTACATGTAAAAATCATTTTACAAATAATATTTTATGAATTTTATATGCTTAATGTACGTAGCCCGTCTGTAATAAAAACAGGCTGGAGTCGGACTATGTTCTGGGCCTCCAAAAAAATAAATACATGTGCATGGGACATTTTCAGAGGTTACAGTGAGCAACGACAGCTGTGTTCAGTACCTTTGAGGTTTGTAGTAATTTAACCAATTTAATTATAGATCTATAGGCAGAAACATTACATATGATGCATGACAACAGAGGGCTCATCAGTGCCCCCAGTGCTACCCGTTGACCCCATTAACAAGTCTTTCTTAAATCTTAAAAGACCAAGCAAAACTGAAAAGAAATGCAACTAGTTTAAATGTATTTGTGAGTTAATTACAAAGCCACTGAACACGGTATCCTCTCCGAAATAAAGATAAAGAGAAGTGTTGAAGAAACATTACAAAAAATGATTACCGGTAATCTAGCTTATCAAGTCGAAATTTCAACATCTCCAGCAATTTTGGTGACGACAATGTTCAGGGGCTTTAAAATTAACTCACAAAGCTACTCCAAATCAAAAAAATACATTTACCAACTCTAGTTACAATGATTATCTTCAAGTCACATGAAACACTACCTGTCACCCCCCACACACACACCCCCAAACCCTCCTTGACCCCCACCCCTTTCTTCCTCCTCTTTTTTCACACTTCTCTCAGATTAGGATTGAACTCTGTCCGTAGACTAAAGGTAGCCATACACAGGGTGATTTTCACCAGATTTTTGGCCAATAGACTGCTGTGTGCGTTACCGCCATTCGGGCAGCAGCTGAAAATCTCATCAATCTCAAAAAAGGCAAACATTTGGCATCTGTACTACTACTGGGTGAGGCCATCCCACAATCTGGCAGGATGAATCACTCTACAACTGTCACATGTGAACCATGGGAGCAGTGGACCCACCGTCTCACCAGACAAATGTACACCAAGGCGCAGAGTCTATTGAGTCCCTGGTATTCACCGGAGTGATGGGCTTTGCTATGGGAGACCCCCAGGTTGCGGCTCCAAGCAAGACATACTGGCAACTGCTGACAGCAGAAATTCCAAGACAAGGTACAGAATCAGCAGAGAGAGGCGAGGGCAGGGCAGGTGGGAAACAAGGTAGTCGAGACAGCCAGAAGTCGATAACAATAAAGCAGACAGATACAATCAGAGCTGTTGTCTGAGGCTTCCTTAAATACAGGGTCATGTGGCTTGATAGGTTAGACTTCAGGTGAGTGATGAAAAGCCGTAAATGAGAAGATGTCACGGGGAGCCAAAAAACTGGAGCCACATTAAGTGCCAGCAGAACAGGTAGAGGGCAGATAGCAGAGTGGCACTGCGATCTATGACAACAAAAGACCTGCCCAATACCTACTGGTCGCTACGGTGGTGGATGTACTGGGGTTTCACTGCCTTGTTCAGTCCCTGCCTCTCTCCCAGGGCAGCAATACCCCTCCCCCTCGCTCAACAACTCGGCCATCATGGGGGCCCCATGCTATAACTTTGCATAGGGCCCCAGAAAGGCTAGAAATGACCCTACTCTCTCCATAAACGTATGTTCTCTACTTGTAAGCAACAACTGTTACCACTGACTTATATAAAGTGCCCTACACTCACCGTTCATTTGCAACGGATACTGCCTAAAGGTGTCTAAAGATTGGATCAATCCGGTTCAGATGGTGAGGCTGGCCAACATCCCAATTATAATATATAAAGAAGGCCCAAAGGTCTAGGACTGCCTGGAGGTGGGCCGAGGCCAATATCCACCGTCCGCGGCCAAAGACTGGCAAATCTCCCCTACCTAGGTGGGGGACTTGGGGACTTTCACGGTCATCAAATGTGGGTAATGTAGGTAACAAAGTATACAAGAGTAGCAGCACACATATACAAAATAAAGATAATAAATAAATGGATAGAAATGCAAGTCCTTAGTTGAACTGTCCTTGTCACTCAGTGATGGGTTATGGATGGGCACATAAGAACAAGGACAGAGGCGCACAACCTAGTACAACAGATGGTTAAAAAATGTGGAAA
>CM070041.1:24396262-24454218 GCA_036250615.1 Ptychadena robeensis
ACTGAGGGCCTTTCTGGCCACTGACATCACTATAGCTGTGTAATCACTGCTAAAGGTTGTACACAGTCACCATAAATAGCAAGGTTGACCTCCTGAGGAAGGAATAATCGGAAACATATGTTGGGGTCTTCCCACACACCATCTATTTGGATTCCATCCTGTGCCCATCCATAACCCATCACTGAGTGACAAGGACAGTTCAACTTCGAATTTGTACTCGGTACCCATTTTGAAGTGACCAAGAATACACATGTTTTAAATCTAAGGACTTACATATCTATCCGTTTATTTATTATCTTTATTTTGTATATGTGTGCTGCTACTCTTGTATACTTTGTTACCTACATTACCCACATTTGCTGACCGTGAAAGTCCCCAAGTCCCCCACCTAGGTAGGGGAGATTTGCCAGCCTTTGGCCGCGGACGGTGGATATGGGCCTCGGCCCACCTCCAGGCAGTCCTAGACCTTTGGGCCTTCTTTATATACTGCCTAAAGGTGGTTACATTCAACCCTTCAAAATACACACATTGCTTAAGAACAGATGTAGTGTTTGAATAAACTTGGTTGAATTTCAAATTAAGATTTGTTTCGACTTACCTTTGAACTTCATTTATGAAAAAAGTACATGAGCTAGAGTTATACTCCCAACAACCATTCTCTACATCAGCAATTTTGGTGATGATACCTTGTTCAGTGGTTTTCAAATTAACCCACAAATCAGAAAGTTGAAATCATAAGGGCTTGTTTCCACTACTGCGAAAGCCAGCGGTTGCCTACAGGGCAGATAAAACTGCGCCCATGTTGTTTAATGGGCTAGTCCCCTGCCGCGGTCAGGGGGCGGCCAAGGGGAGGTTTCGACCGATATTTTGACGGCGGTCCACACTATTCCGCAGCCGCCCACCACTAATGAATGGCCCTAGCTAATAACTGAGATGCGGTTCTTAGCGGGGGTGAATCTTAGCGTGACAATCGTGCCACCGCCGGCCGCATTAATGGAAACAAGCCCTAACATTGAGACAAAAGCACATTTGCTGTGTGTTTCTGTGCAGTATTCTCTGTATTTCCCACCCTAGGCTTATACTTGAGTTATTCAGTTTTGAGAAAAAAAATTTGTAACATTTGGTGCTTATATTCAGGTTTATACTACTATTAGAAATATCATACTTCTATAGATTTTTTTATTTACTTACATTTCCAGAAAACACATGTATATTTCAAAAATTACTTGCACATTCCATAACAGGAAGGACAGGATGTAAAAATCATTATTATAATCATTATTAAAGGATTATTAGAATCTATTTTAAAAGTGCTTTTACATTTACAAATAAGACTTCATTTTAGACCTACTTTCGGTTAAGACCCTAGTGTGCCTGTAGTGACCCGAGAAAGGGTCACATAACTGTGATATCTGCACTGTGCTGTATATTGCTGTATATTGTGTGTGTATCCCTGTAAGGGTTACACCTGTTGTTGACAAAGTCATGGCTGGGTGTGTACTTCATCTCTTCCTTCCAAAATGTATCTAATGAACTTCTGCCCACTTACAGGCCTTAAGCCAGCCCCTGCCTGAAGGCATAAAAAGGCAGCCCTCAGAATGTTCTGGGCTTCTTCTTCTGTTGATTCTCCCTGGAGTACCACAGCCACAGCATTAGACCCAGCAAGAGTGACGCCCCTGCACCCAGCCTAAGCATTCCAGCACTTTGGCGGCAGCACAGTAACTATCTTCCCTACGACTGAACCCCTTCTCCGGGAGTCGGAGCAGCTGTATATAATCCTCAATAAAAACTGTAAAGAGCCCCCTAACATCGTGCATGGACCTTGGCTTATTGGAGTACAGAAGGTGTTCGGTGGCCGAGCAAGAGGACATCCACCTCAAAGAATCTGGTGTCGTGAGTACTACTACACATTGCACAACACTACATGCCCAGCCTCTGTTTTATACAATTGCGTAACAGTAGAAGCGTTTTTCTTTTTTTTCCTTTATGTAAAGAACGATAAAAATTCACTGCATAGTAAAACATAAATGTCAGCAAAACAATTGAATATTTTCTAATACCTCCAGGATTTTATCTACAGCGCAGGATCATTAACGCACATACTGGTTTGCCATTAAACCCTTTGTTTAGGGAATCGCTTACAATAAAAAAAAAAAAGTGAAATATATTCCCCTTATTAATATCCGGGGTTATCAAAATAAGACCTCGGAGTAGTTATAATTCATTTTGCTGCAGGTTGAATTAGCATGCGTATGATATGTGTCTGCCTAATTATATGTGTCTATTTTCATAGGTGCAGGCAGATAAAGCCAGGCGCAGTGGCACCTATTATAGCATCAAGCCCGTTTGGTGCAGCTGTGTTTTGATCAGTGCAAAGTTTTTCTGGCAACTAAGAACAGAAATCACCTTTAGGACCTGACATGAAGCAAGCAACTAATATTCAAAAGATCTCTCCACCGGGGAACAAAAGGAGTAACCCTTTAAGTGCCGGGAGGCTGCAGTGTTGCATTAAATAAGTGCGTGCGCTTAGAAGTTTTTAATGTGGTATATTAAATGCAAAAATATTTAGTGTATACATAGGTTATTAAAATAAATACATTTAATATGTAATAAAGAATATTAAAAAAGACAAACTAAATATATGGTAAGTGCGGAACTTTGTTTTTTATTTCTAGTGCCAGCATTCATTGTATTACAAAGCAGGATTTTGAAGTGCTTACACGGTTAGGATTGTAAGGGTAAAGCTGGCTTTAGATGTTCGATCAAGCAAAAATCGATGCATGCACAAAGTTAGCGATCAAACAAAAACTTCCAGAATCACACAAAAAAGCGATAGCTCAAGTATCGGACATGACTGTAAAATTTAGATCGACCTGTTGGTGTCTAACCCACATTACATCATTTACGATCTAAAAGGTGGAGAACCACTCACTGTTGTTGGCGATTAATCGATAACACAATGTGGTGCATTTTTTATGTTACATTTTTTATTTTACATAATTGTTTCTTTCAAATATTAATATATTCAGGATGTCTATAAGACCCTTGTACGGACATATTTTGGGAAGTTACAGGCCTACAACATAAAATTTACCATTGAAGTCTATGGTGCCCGTTTGGTACAGAAATCTGGACCTCCGCAGTGCACTAGGGAGGTTAAACGATCGATCGCAGGAAAATCGAGACACCGATGGCCAGCTTTAGCCATGAGTAACTATGTTTTATATCCCACTGTGTGTTGAGACTGGATTTTACCTCCATTCATCTCAATGGCAGGCAAATCACAAAGAACTTCTAAGATGGAAGAGTCAAAAGAGTCAAAATGTTCTCTGGGAAACAGCTTAATAGAGCTGGGGTATTTAATCAGTGTACCCTCAAAATTTAGAAAATGTTATGCTGCGTTTGGTTGCCTGTAGTATAGTAACCTGTACTGACCAATCTGAATTTAGTTTAGTACAATAAGAAGAATGATATCTAAATTATGGTAACTGATGGAGAGAACTGCATTGTGATCTTGCATTTCCCATTTATTTAAAGAAAAATATGAACTTAAATCAACTCCTTCCAATTATTAAAGCCCCCTCACATACGTCCAAAGTAAGGGTATGTCTCCACTGCGTTCTTGGCTCTGTCAGGTTCCCCGATCTTGCTGGGGATCCGCCGGCCAGGAGGTCAACGTAGTGCAGTACGCCAATCTCTGGCAGCAGAACGCCATGAAAACGTTGCAGGCAGGTAATGTGGATTGGCTCCGTTGGGTCCCTGCCAAGGAATGCACTTCGGGGGGAGCCAACAGAGCCAAGAACACAGTGGAGACATGCTGGCATACAAAGGGTGCCCGGCTGATTTTTAGCCGATTGACCGCGCGTGTATGGGGGACTTGTTAAATACTAATAAATAAAGTTACCTCTGGTGTAGCTGAGCTTTTCGGCGTCCTAATTCTTGTGCTTTGTAATTACCTGAGCAGAAAAGGAATTGTTTCCATTTCCCGACCTTTCCCGCAACCAATTACTACAGATTTCTTTACCCTAAAACACGTGACACCTTAACATTTGTCCATGAGCCCTTCGTTAGAAGAATATCGTGAATAACACGGAAATCCTTGTAATGTCAGCCAAAAAATTCGCCTTTGCAAAACAGCGTAATTAGTTCTTCTGATTCCTGAGCATAAGGTCATGTACAAATCTGTTCATCAGGTCTAATAAAATATTGCTAATCGCTAATTCTATGCTAACCATGCAGCTTTTAGTGACGAAAAAGTCATTATTTTGGTTCAAGTCCTCTCTCTCTGTCATTAGTGGCTAAAAGTGATTAGTATGTATTTAAGGAGTAAAGTGGCATCTCGTTAGTCATTAGGAAGAAATAAAGTCAAAAATTTGCACGCATTTACCACAATAGTTAGTTTTCTTACAGTCTAGCGAGTATGTCAATGTATATATCAGAGTGATCACAATTATTAAGCATTTGCTGGCTATATAAAGCAGGGAGGGTCTTTAAAATCAAGGGGGGGGGGGGGGGGGGGGGGTTTCAGCACCAGAATGAATGCAATACAGTGACAAGAACACAAAAATCCAAGATTAATAAGACCGATCGATCGTGATCTTATAGGTATATACACAATTGTCTGGCACTAATTTTCATTGACCATTGTCATTAGTGATGGCCGATCATCGGCCAAATCCGTCCATGAGCAGGCGGATCGGACTTTTAAAGAAGTCTGCCTATTCGCAGGCAGATTCAAATTCCCCACCTCTGCACGGGGAATTTGAATCCGAAAAACCGGAAGTGACGTCAGTCACATCCGGTACCTGAATCCGGTATCTGGTTCCTGGTTGCAATAGCCGGATGACGTCACTTCCTGTTCTCGAGCCGGCATTTCAGCGGATTCATGCCCAGGCTTCTAGTGAAAAGATTCTTCCTTCGGCGGGATCTCGCTGCTCCTTATCCCACCGGAGGAAGAATAGAGAGCTCCTGCTCGCCGGCGAGAAGGAGGGGCGAACATCCATGTTTGCATCCGAACTGTCTGCCTTGCGGGCACTTCGGCCATCACTACCTGTCATTGATAAAGATTTTGTTCTTCTTCTTTAAAAGCAGTGTGCATCCTTGCAATGACACACAGCTCGATATAGGACCTGTTAAAGGTTCCCTGCAGCAGCATGATGAAATCTAATTTAAAGTTTGTATGTACAGAGTGAAACTTAAAATGTACCTAAACACATTTTTGGAAACTTTCCCCAAAGCGGAGCACAGAAGGACAATTTCAGATGAATAATTAGTTTCCTGTGTCAACAATGCTACTGCCTGTATGGAATGAAAAAATGGTGAACAACTAAGGCTGGAAAGGAAACATAGAATATTAGAATATTAACACCTGTTGTTGGTAACTTGTTTATGTAGACTTTATGAGGATGAAATGACTTGATGAAATTTGATATGGGAGATACATGTGGACAGCCAGTCCATTTCACTAATGGTATGTCGGGGTATATGTATGGGCTAATCGATATGCTCTCCTTAAAGTAGGACTAGAGTGTGCATAGACACATGCTTTCTATTCCTGGATGCCTGAAGAAGCCCTTAATAGGATGAAACATGTTGGAACCCAAGAAAGTCAACTCCTTGGATCTATCACCCACAGGCCAGTTTTTGCCAATTTGTGGACTATTGATCTATAGTGATGAACGGTATAGGCAATATTCAAATTCACAATATTTTGTGAATAATGCTACTAATATTCGATATTAGCGAATATTCCTTTAAAATTAATAGTCACATGTGGTATTTATTTTCGCATTGCAAATATAAATTCACAATCCATGGCCATAAGCTTCTCAATACACAATTTTGCAAATATTCAAAATTGTGAAAAACCGCCATATTTGAGAATTCTCAAATAGCCAAAATTAGTCAAATATATTCACAATTTGAATATTCAAGCTCAACCCTAGGGATCTTAAGTATTCAGGGAATGCTAGCCCCAGATTACTAGGCAACTGGGGGGCTGTACTGCATTGTTAATTTTGAACTGACCTCAATAATTGCCTTAAGCCCCAGAAACTGAACATCTTACTTGGCCATCTCACTTGGGTTGTTCATCCATATTTAAAAAAAAATAGATTAAACAAACCCCCAAAAATTATATTTAGTATCAGACAAAAAAAAATGTGATAAATTTTGCCGCAAACATTTTTGAAAGCAAGATGGGATCACCCATATAACAGAGATCACATATTCTGCTTCTTTGTCCAGCAATATGGGAGAACATATCTAGTGAAACAATGGTATATTGGTAATGGTATAGAGAACAGGCCAGAGAGAAGATTAAGGCTATGTTTTTTATGATTTAAAAAAACCTGCGTCTGCTAGTCAATGGAATAGTTTCCAGGGTGCATTCTGGGTTCCGTTAACATACCCTTAGGGAATGCATTGGGCATGTAAAAAAACAGAGGGTATGCATTTTTTACATGCACTTCTTGCATTCACAGGTAGAAAACAATTCCCCTGACGCTGTGTCAGGAACCTGTTAAAAGGATGGCATTAAGGGTTAAGTGCTTTGTGTTGACCCAACACCTCAACCTATGTTCAGCTTCGTTTAAAGACAGTTGCTTGTGACTACTTATATCATGCTGACATGAAGAGAGAACAAAAATAAAGGAAAGAGCTTACCAGTGTCCTTCTTTCACTGTCCAGGCACAAGGTAAGGGTGGAAATTGGCCCTGTATGTGAAAGGGAAACTGAAAATTATAATAACGGTAGACAAAATTGGACGAAGCATGATAACAAGGCAAGGACTTACATATTATTAAATAAACTATTGTCACAGTCACTTGGTGAACACTATATGTGACCATGCTCATACACATTGCACAATCATTGGCTGTTGGTGTGCCTTACATAGCAAATAAAAAAAATTCCAGTTAAGGTTGTTCATCTCTCTTCCCACTCCAATTCCACAACTCATAATCGTATTGTGAGCATGTTCAGAGAAGCCATACAACATTCATCTAAAGATTTACAATGGAACTCGGAGCTAAATTGGATGAAAATTAGTATTATATCATGTTTGCTATTGTTTGGTGGAGTGAATTGTGATCCTTTATCAGATAATAAATCAAATGGTTTTTTTTTCTTGTTACCTCCTTGTTTTGTTCTGTTTTGTATTAATGGAGTTAATTAAAAAGCCATAGATCGTCTTGGCTAAGGGCAGCATTTATGTGATCAGAAGGAAGAAGCTGAAGTCACAGCCAACGTTGGCCCGAGAGAATAACACATAAATTAACATAACCATCATTGACAACTGTGGGGCACCTTGGTTGAGCAAGGAATGAGGGTTTTTTGAATACTTGTTGTGATCAGCTTGATGTAGGGTTCAACTTTAGGGGTTAAATATGGTTTACAGAAAGCTGCCACCTTTGTTCTATTTATTTCCAAACTTACCCCATTCACATTTATCATTTATATGTACAAGTACTCATATTAATGAGATTTACATATACAGTACATATCCTAAAAAATAATCTGTAAACTGGAATTAAAATAAACCCAAAATGAAAAACAAAAACCTGTCCCCTCTAACCCAGTGGTTCCCTACTTGGGGTCCTAGAGATTGCAATGGGGAGCCACCCATCAGTGGTGTCAGGGGGGTGACACCCTGTGTCCTGCACCTCTGACAGAAAGAGGCTGCAAGCTCAGCTTTGTGCCCCCTTAAGTCTCCGTAAACCAAAAGTGAAAGTGGTAATCCCGAGCTGGACTGAGGCTGGTGAAATGTAAACAAATTGGCAGTGCCATGTTGGGGACGTTTTACTAATTGTCACTACAGATGGTGAAATTTCATTTTGAACATTTCACTAGTTATTATTATCATCATCATTTATTTATAGTTGACTTTGGGAGTTAATTACAAAGCCCCTGAACATGACATCAACTCCAAAATTGCTGGAGATGTAGAGAAGGGTTGTGTGCATGCAAGTTAGAAGAGAGAAGGGACTTTATCCCTGGACAGGAGCATTGTGACGTCACTTCCGGAAAAAATATCTAAATGTGTGTATTTCGGTAGGAGTTGGGTTTGGGGGGCTTTTTTGGACAGAGGAAAGGGGGCTTTAAGAAAAAAAGGTTGGGTACCACTGCTCTAACTTATTAAGTAGATGAGCAGGAACAAAAGGAGGAACATGCCAAGACAGGACTGACTTTACTTTTACCAGTTTGAATAAGTTTCTCCTCAGTACCAACAGATGGAGAGGTCAATGAAGGTACATTTTGGAAGCAAATCCAAAATGCCTATAGTTTATAATAGTGATGTAATTTGGTGTAATACATGTGTTAGATTCCTGATTTGACCTGAAAAACGAAATTATAATTTGACCTGCTTGTTTACTAAACCTAAATACACAGACTGACTTTCACTTCTGATCCTATAAAACTATAGGATCAAAAGTTACTCTAAAGGCAATTCAACAGGATTATTAGATGTAGATGGATTGTAAAACAATTGCCATACTTGTGTACAGTGGTTTTTTTTAATGATTCATTTCCTATGGGGCAAATGTGGTAGATAAGCTGTGTATTCTAGGAATAACCCTAAACCTGTGGATACTTAAGCCATAAACGTCTTGACCCACCAACGGATGGACGTATTCTCTTACATATAAACATCAATGTGGCTATCTGCATAGACACAATGAAGTCTAGGCCTTCCTGACACAAGTGCAAGGCAAGGAGCCCTTGTATAGACAGGAGGGAGTCTATATTGTTGCAATGCAAGGCCATAAGTCCTCTACTCCTCCTATGTCATTCCTGTACATGTGTGCTATATCTCCACTCTAATGTATTGTACAGCGCTGCGTAATATGTTGGCGCTATATAAATAAATGATAATAATAATAATAAGCTTGCCAGTGCATAATATCGTGAATATTTGAAATTGCCATGTTCGCGAAATTCGCAAATTCTCGAATAGCTGATATTCGTCCAAAAATATTTGCAATTTGATTATTCAACACTACTATCCATTTAGTATTGCTTATAGGTTGAAATAGTTATAGTTTACATGAGGGTTTAATAAACTTTTAATCATAATATGGAACAAAACCTTGTATTGTAAGACAATGACCCGCCACTATCTTCACAATTCTTTGAGCAATCCATCCAAGTCCAATATTTAACAAGAATGAACAAGGGGAATATTACGGATAAAAACATAAAGCTGTGAATAACACGGGGACATGATTTATAAGATGGACTTGCTGAAAGGATACATGATTTACAGATGTTACAACTGTTGAATATCAGTAATATTTATTCACGTTCACACGTCGCTTGCTCCTCTGTAGTAATTGTGTAAGATATATTGCTGAATAGTTCCTGATGTGGCACACTCGTTCCATCCATTTTATCCATCCTCTCTGTAGCTCCAGGGAGGCTCAGAAAGCATTAGATCAATACAATGTCTTGAACAGTCGCCTGCAGCACAATCATTTCTCAAGGTGGACACTGATGCTAAAGAGCTGCATTGACCCTTTCATTTCCTGCCATAGTTTAGCAAGTAAGAACATAAGTGTATACTACTTACAGATATATATATCTTTAAATGTAGCAAATGTCCTTTAAATTGCTGTGACCAGAATCGCAATTTCTAAAATATTGGTTGAATATTTTCTATGTTCATAATGTCACTGTACTGTGCTTTCTTTCTGATGTATTAGGGACACAAAAGGCTGACTGATTGGGTCACAATGCAAGCTAGAACTAATGATCTGCAATCCAGCAGCTCAGATTAAGCATAATTATACATACATTTTATTTATAGTAGAATATATATACATATACATATACACACACATAGATAGATACATTTAAGGTATTGCTAATTCAATGATAATTCCAAAGTCCCATTAACAGGATTTATTGGCCACTGCATGTGGTCCAGATATAAATGTATATTGTCAAGTCTCTTACAAACCTGTATTCCAAAACCCAGAACTTCCTAAAGCGGCCTAACAATTACATAGATCCTAGGTGCCCAACCTGCGGCATGGGGGCCGAATGCGGCCCTTTGGGCGTTGTTTGGCGGCCCTCTTTAGTCCTTCACATGTGGCCCCCAAAACCGAACTGTTAATACATAGGGCATAGCAACTCACCTGTAAAGTGGTCACACACTGACCCAGCTTTCCTAATTAACTTTGGCGGTCCTACATCAGTAAAATTGGCAATGTTGATCAGGGAAACCAGGTCTACATATGAGCGCAGCACCCAGGGGCAGGAGGGGGGTGGGTGCTGTCAGGTTTTGACTGCCTGTTGGGATCTGGTCCACCGCCTGATGAGATATGTTGACAGTGGGAGGGTCTGGATCGATGTTATGTGCGGCCCTTTAGTGATGCCGAGGGCCGCACTTTTGGCCCTCCATATCAATTCAGTTGCTCACCACTGACAGATAATAGGGATGCTCTATGGTTCACATGGTTTTAGCAACATTTTTATGAAAGTTTGGCAAAGATTGGTTTAAAGACCTTTTCTACAATACAATAAGTGAGCTAATAATTTTCAACCTGATTAAGTCTTGTATAGGATGATTCAGTGACACGTTTTTCCTGTGACTATATCTATTAATCATCAGACAAAGGAATCTGAAATTGGCTTTGGGTTATGCAGAGATCATAAGAGCTCCATTGAATCAGCATTGATTTTTGGTTTATGAAAGATTGTCCCTAAAGTACCTGTATCAATCAATCAATCGGCCATGGCACAGTTTAAGGGCTTCTGGGTGATTTCTTAATTTAAGTGGCATGGCTAACCCACAAACACATTTTTAGGTTTTTTGTAAAGTTAGGTCATACACTTTGTGATTTATTGAATAATGTAATAAATATTGACAGTGATACATTTTGCAATAAGTAGGTATGTGTAAATATGGCATAAAACATCAGATGAGAATCTCCTGCTTTGTTTTGGACCAGATTGAAAGATCCATGTTTTTTTGGATTTATGCTTAGAGTTTTAGAGTAACTTAGAGTTATGATAATGATCATCATCAATACTCAGTTATTTCCAGAAGATCAGGACCTAGGAGATACCTTCAAATACACGTGCAAGCAATTTTAAACCTACCCATGCTCTTCTGCTCTTCTTGATAATACGAGCTCTGAAAGGGCTTGTCCCTACTTAGGAGATCTGTTGCAGTTCTAATCTCGGCGCAGAGATTAGATCGTGCCCATGTATTTGATGGGGCTCAACCCCACAGCTGTGGTCGGGCGTATTTTTGATCCACGGGTGGTCGCGCCCAATCGAGGCCATAAACATGAATAGACACGTTTAAAAACCAAACCTCAATTAATTGATTTTAAAATAGGGGCGATCGGGTGGGATTAGGCAAGATTTCCTGCCCTATCCCCCACTTCTTGTCTGCTTTCCAGGTGATGACAATCGCTTACTATCTCCACGCAGTGATTATAATCGTGGAACCACCTAAATGCAAACAAGCCAAAAGGGAGAACCAATGTGTCATCAAGAACAAGAGAAAAAGACTGAAAAACACTGTCCTAAGTGTACATCATGTGTATATGAGAGACTTGAAGACTAAAGCCATGTTAGCCATCGATTATTATTAACCTCTTGGGCGTTACGCCCAAAGCCAGTGTGGGCGCAGTGTGATCTTGGAGATCTGTGAGCCTGCAGCATTTTTGCATAGCTACAGGCTCACTGAGCTTTTCTCGCGGTTCCACAGACTTTCAGGTTAATGGAGGGGGCGTCACTTTCCCCTGCACACACCGCCGGCGTCTAATTGATACCGGTGGTGTGTAGTTAGCCGGGAGGAGAGCGGACAGTCACAGTGAAGTACACTGTGCGATTGCCAGGGAAGTGGCTTTTCGCACCATAGAAAATGGTGCGAAAAGCCCATAACGCACAGGAGGTTAATAACTTTTATTTGTACATCACCAACAAATTATGCAGTGCTGTACATTAAATTAAAATGACAGCTTGGAATTCCAAACAATCTCCTTTATTGGCCAACATGTTGATGAAGTTGCAAAGCTTTTGGACCCCCATACAAGTATCCACCTGCATCGACTGCCGTGCACATTCACGTCACTCACTTGATTGCCGGGGTTGGTTGTCTGCAAAACTAGGTGCCCATCTGGAGGGATAGATAAGAATAGCAATGCAAGTTTGCGCTGTGATCGCTTGCTGGTGGAATGCATGGAAATCCATAATTGCATGGGTAGCTTTAGGTTCCTTCTTCAGAGTTGTGCATGTATAAAGGATAGACCTTAAAGTATGTGTGTTGTGTGTTGCTTTGCGTTAATGTTGACACAGGGTTTGGCAAGGACATTGACTCAACCCAACGCAGGCAATAAAAACATGTGTGTACTAGCGCATTGATTTACATTGGATTGACGTCGTGGAAATATATCCTAAGAGAAATCCAGTTTGTCCCTGTAACCTTAAGGCCCCCACACACGTAGCGAGTGGGGGTCGACAGATGAGCAGTGGAGTGCAATGTGATGATGTCATCAGGCTGCACTCAATCACTCAGAGTATTGGCGGGCACCCTTTGTGTGCCGGACGTTAGTTTGGATGGGGAGGTCGGTCCCCACTCAAACTAATGGCATCGGCCAGAGATTTACGGTCATGTCTGCTCCCTGGCGGAACAAGCTGTGGGGGCGACAGGGATCTGTGGGCACCCGCGATCCGATGTCCGATTTTGCCGCACATGGGTCAGCAGAAAAATCGGCTGCCGCTCTCTACATGTGTGGGGGCATTTACCCAGAGGATAGATTGGAACTTTGTGGATCATATACAACAATTAATGATGATAGCGAATATTGGCATTCCGAATATTAATCGCGAATATCAGCAATTCGGAAATTCGCGAAGATGGTGAATATATTGCAGAATATTCGCAATTCGTCACTTTCGTCAAATCGTCACTTTTAAAATTCGCATAAAAATGTTAAACATATATTGCGCGCGCGAAATTCGCAATAAAAACTGCCGATATTCGCTATTAAAAAAAAAACGAATATTGCCGAATGCTAATATTTTCCGAATGTTTTCCATAACATTTGCGGCATGCTGCGAATACGAATGTTGCCTATGCCGCTCATCACGAACAACAATGAAGTGGCACTTAAAGCTTTCAGTAGTATTGCACTTACACAGATCTTGTAAAAATGTATATTTTGAGCATGCAACATACTCTGTGTGGGATCAAATGTTTCGCTATGTAACACAAGAGATTTTTTATCATTTCTAGACTTCCCATCTGACATCACATTTGCCCCACTAGTAGTCGTATTGGGAGATAATGAACAGACATGAACATTTGATTACAGGCTGTATTCTATGTATATTAGTCAGGCTGGTGTCGGCAGTAATATTCACACCAGAGAGGAAGCAATGCATAAGTGCTCCAGGCTTATCAGCCACCTCTGAACTATCACACCAGGTTAACACCTTGATGTTTTCTATTGATTTGTTAAGACTAAGAAAAAACACACACAACATGAGGCAGAATACACATAAGCAGCACTGGAGTGATAATTATAACTTGTAAAAGTCTGGTATGTTTCCTGCAAAAAAAAATGCTTTCCCCCCAAATAAAACTGGACGGTGTGTCTTCAACAATCGTTTGAAGCCAATTGAAACCCGGTGTAAAAAATTTCATGCACTTGCAATGTGTTTAATCTGTCTTCAAGGCGGCAATAAAATGGGAAAACTCCATTAAATAAATCTGACAAGCACCAGTATGTGGTAGTGGTTCACTTAATATGTGGTTAATGTGTGGTTGTCATTGGAGAAGATTCCAGAGAAGAGACCAGTCACCAATATAATTGGGCTTAAAAAATAAAAAGCTGTGTATACATTATCTTAAATAGGGGTCATGGAACTGGCTTGCTGCTAATGTTAGGAAAGGGCAGAGAATGGGAAGGCCAGACATGCCCATCTAATGGTACAATGAAGGGAAGGAGTAAAGGGGCAGGCCTAGTGAAGCCATGCATGATATGTTATCAGTGGGGATGTCAATCCCCACTGCAGAGGGGCCAATCAGTTACTAGTAAAGTACTACGAGGCTCAGTGCTAGGCTTTGTTCTCTTAAATCTTTAATAAGAAATATAATGGAAGGTTTCATGTGCAAGGCCTGTCTTTGGCCAAAGATACAAAAGGGATGTAATAAGGAAGATGTTCCTGGAGATACATGGAACATAATCTGGTTTTCCTGAAACAGTGGAGACTGCAATTAAATGTATCTAACTTCATAAATATGCAGTCACAGGATGCAATGCAGGAAAAAAATTGTGGGAAGTATAGGGGGTGGCAGACAAAAAAAATATTTGGAAGTGCTTATTTTAGACAATTACAAAATGGACAAACAATGTGGACAGTTTTGGGTAAAGCAATATCTGGTGTTTATCATTGATGGGTCATCAGAAGGAGGTTCTGTTTTCCCCTACAGATAGTAGACCTAATTTGCAAAATGGTGTCCAATTCTGGAGGCACACTTTCCATAAAAAGGTAGGCCTGAAGGATAAAATCCATGAAGAGGGACTAGACGAACCCCTAGGATTCTGAAGGTATAAGGCCCCCATACACATGTCGGATTCCCACCGGATTCCGGCACGATCGATTCCGGGCGCGTGCACGCCAAACGATCGTGCCGGAATCGCATGCAGCCCACCTTGTCCAATCGATCAGGTCCGATCATTCAGGGGCCCAGAATCGGATCCGACAGAGAACCAACATGTTGGTTCCATCAGATTGATTCTGCCCAGATCAGGGGGAATTGCCATTTGTGAGGTGGAGAATCGGACACGGAATCGTCCCGGAATCCGTTGGACAAGGTGGTATGCAGCGATGGATACTCTTAATTGGCCGATTGATCACACCTGCGATTCCCGGCAGAATCGCCGGAATCGATCGGGTGAGTGATCAATTGGCCATGGAATCCGACACGTGTATGGCTTGCTATAGTCTTGTAGAAAGGAGAGAAGGGGGAGAAATTATCCACTGTCATGCTGTTAATGACGCCCAACGTGTCCATAGATTTCAATTTTTTTTTAAAAAATCTGCATTATGCAAAAGAATTTGCCCTGAAAACTATCCACCACAAGCGGCAGGTTGGGCATCATGGACATATCAGGCCAATGAGTCCATGACGCCCTGTCAGGTTATGCTTAGTGTGCCTGTCCAGTGAGTGAATTTAAACACGCTTGGGACAAGCACGGTTAAAGAAATTAAAATCATAAAGTAAAAAATAAAGCAAACTGCATAGGATTGTATGAATACATTCTAGATTACCATGGTCAACTTTAATCGGAGGATCTCTACTCAGGCCCAAATGTATTTAATTCGATTAAATGAGTTCAATCTGTACTGTATGATTAAAGCTAGCCATTTCCGTTTGATTAACCTAAAATGGTACGATTGACCAAAAGTGGTAGAAAACTACCAAAAAAACTACCATAAATTTTTACAAATATCTGATGGTTTTTCTTGGTATGTTGATCAATTTGTTACAATAGTAATCACAATCGGATTTTTGATAAAAAATTAAGATCTTAATTTTGATCAAAATACAATCGTATTATGCATACGCTCCATAGGATAGTAATCGATCATGTTTAACACAATCACATGTGGTGGTAGGATCTATCGATGTTAAGCTAGCCACACATGGTTCAATTTTGGTTCAATCGATGCTCGATTAGATCGAGGAATTCAATCGTCTAATCGAAAATCGATCTTAATCGCATCAACATACACCCCACATTGAGTTTGCGATTGTGGTGAGATTTTGATTCCAAAATATTACTAAAATCGTCGATTTTGGTATTGAAATGTTTGAATTCCAGATTGAAGTGGTCTATGTTATTATATCTAATCTAATCGATCCAGGAGAAACACCACAAACATGGACGATTATAAAACGATTTTGGCACAATCGACGATGATTTTCCAACATGTCCGATCAAAATTCGATTCGATTTTCTGCCTTCATCGAACAATTATCGTCGATCGTACCATGTGGGCATTTCTCGATTTTTGTTCAATCAATGAAAAAATTCATCTAATCAAGCATCGATTGAACCAAAATCGAACCGTGTGTGGCTAGCTTTACACTGGCGCACAATCGTTAAATTGCACAACATGATTTAGTCTAAGATCGATCGTGCAAAATTCTACCGGTGTATGGCTAGTTAAAGATCTTTTAAATTCGCTAGATTATTGTTTAACCATACATATGGTTAACCTAAAACAAAAAATATATTTTTGCCTCAATATTTCACAGTACAGTTTATATGGTCTTTTCTAAAAGTATGACACTTTGATATAATGCTATGTAGTAAGTGACAAGCTGTGAAGCTCTAGCAAACTCCCTGGCGAAGAGAGGTACGGCAGTGTTTGAAAACAATAGTGGCAACACAAAATACACTTAAGCTGGGCATACACGGTTTAAATTTTACATTCCATAAACAAAAAAAAACATTAACCTTCCTGGCATTATGCCCAAATTCAGTACGGTCATAGGTCACTGATGTCACTTCCGCTTTCTTGCCCGATTTTTTCACTGGAGACTGCTTCTTAAGCAAGGTACAGAGGGCTCGACATTTGAGCCGTCCAATGGTCCCTGCAGCAGTGTGATGATGTCATCACACTGCTGTCAGATATCAGAGGAGCTGGAGGGACAGCTCTGCTCTCTCCCCAGCTCAGCCGATGATTTACATGGAGACCCGCGGTTTCCATTTAAAGCAACGGACATCGGGCGTATTTAACAGTCATGTCCGATATGGCTGTTTTCGAGCGGGATTGATTGGTCCCGCTTGAAAAAAGCAATAGCCGCATATTATATGGGCCAGATAGATGTCGCTCAAAGCAGCCATAGATCCGGCCCATATCTGCACGTCTGTACCCTACTCCTGATCTGGCCAGTTGAAAAACAATTAACTTCTTCTCGCTAGGGCAAGTCGGACACCCGTACTGTACGCCAGCAAAAAGGCATCTAATTGACACCAGTATTGTCTAGAGAGCCAGGGGGTGAGTGGGAAATCATGATGGAGAACAGTGTACTCCACTGTGATTGCCCATCCGGCGGCTTTTCGCATAACACTAGGGAGATTTAAGTCAATAATTTTGCCTAAATCTATCAAAAGTGATCCAGTGATCATACCTGTTGGTAAATTTCAGTCGATCGTTCAATTATCTGATGGGTTTTCTAGGCATTTCATTCGATTTGTATCCAATGGTACTATGGAGCACAGGGTTTAGGAAAGATATCCATTGTTTTTTAATCGATCACATTATGTGGTGGTAAAAAATAATAATTTTTTAAACTATAGCTTTAAAATATGAAAATGGCAGCATGTATGCCCAGCTTTAGAAGTGTTCTCACTTTTGTTGCAGAAGTTTAGACAAAAGAAAGGTGAGCATACATGGGTCGTTCCCTGTTCAATCGATGAACCCTTGAGCGCAGTGTGAGGACATCGCCACGCTGCACTCGAGCGTTCATCGATTGAATAACGAATTGATGCACACCCTTTGCGCAATCAATCCCATTCGATATTTTGGATGGGGACCCTCGGCAATCCAACATGGATGTTGGTTCCCTGTTCAATCGAGGGTGGCCTAAATAGATTCCCAAACAATCAATTGGTCGGGAATTGATTGAAAAATTTGGTCCTGTTTTACCCTCTTGAAGCAAGTGACGAAAACTGCCGGGGAACACAAAAATATCACTTGTGTAAGCTGTACACTGATAATTGTCCCCTTTACAAGTTGGTATTGTTCTGTATTTTTATTTGGGATTTTTTATGTTTACTCAAATGAAATATAACAACAACTCCTCCCTTCCCCCCAAAATGTTGTGTTAAGTGTATATAAGTAAAGCTCAATTTTTTTCCAGTAAAAAGATACTATCCAAGTTAGTTATATACAATGCAAGGATTTTAGCGCATGATTGTGATTATTCCTAGTGTTATAAAAACAGATAAAATGCAATGAGCCAATTACATGAGCAGGAAATTGCATTTCTGAGGGCACTTTGCATACAAACGGTGTATAGAATGCAGTTACCATGATTACAAAGAAGTAACATTTAAATTTAAAAAAATGCTAGTTGTATAGATATACGTAAAAGAAAGGGTTTAAAGATCATTGAGCTACAAAATATATTTTTACATAGTGATATGTAATGTGTTCCTTTAAGGTGATCATACTTTGTGGAATGTCCTATAACTACATAGTTGGGACATCAAACCTTCATTTTTAATCTTGGCAAAGAAAATAGGAATGTGTGGTTGGTGTAAATGCCAGTTCATGTCATACACTCTAATACATTATTTGATGACGATGCTGATGTTGAAATTTTTCCTGAATGTGAAGTCAAAGCTGACATCAGAGGAAGTGGAAATCATATTTTCTGTGGTTTGTGCTTACCACATCTTGTTTAATAGAGTTCACAACATCTTTTCATAGGGGGGTTAAAAATGCTTTTGGTTCACAAGCTACATAACTTGGATGATGTCAGGCCATTGATTTGGAAACATCTACCATCCATGAAGTAGACGTCTCAATAGAAATAAAGTGTTATCATGAACAAAAAGATTTTTGATTTCATGGCAGAATCTATTTTACCAATCACCAATCTATTTTACCAACCCACTACCCAAATATATGTTTTTGCGTCCAGAAACAAATACAATATTTTACATCCTGTCTAAATTTGTTGACAATACAATAATGGCAAAATAAAAAAGTGCATCTACAACAAGCCAGTCATTATCTGGTAGGTTTACAACAGGGGTGTCAAACTCAAATGCACAGTGTGGGCAAGATTAAAAACTTGGACAAAGTCGCATGCCAGCCCTGATATTTATTGGAACAATTACAATAATATTTGAGGATGTTTTTCCTTCTAATAAGATTGATTGACTTTTCTATATGGAAACAAATGTAAGTTTTTCTTAAACCTTGAATCTGGAACAAGCAAAGCATGAAATACTAAAAACACTTCTCACACACACACCAATTTCAACTAGATGTTGAACTAAAGAAGGACTCTTGTTTGACCTAAAAATATATATATGATGCCATATCCCAACTATTATCGAAAACCAAAAAAAAATACTTTTTATTGTTCTGCAGTGTCCTATTAGTGTGGACACATTGGCAACTTGGGGACTTCGGTACTTTTAAGGCATTTAAATTGAGACCAAAAATCTGTGTGAGCAATATATTCAATGATTACCAATTCAATATTCAACATGTAACATTCATCAAGAAGTGAAATTACATTCGACATGTAATGTTCATCAAATATGCTGCAGTCGTGTATACAATATACTCAATGCGTTTAACCAATTGCTTCTTCAGGAGTGTATATACCTAGCATTGATTAATGAATATGTGGTAAATTTGTGGATGATGGACACATAAGAGAATCTGGACAACAACAACTACCTTGGTTTAGGTGTCCTTATTTAAAACATATGGGCATGACGCATACAATACACACCCAAAAACTAACCTCTCTATACAGGCATGTCATAGCCCTTAGAAGACTACAGGCAGAGTTATCACCCCACCGAAAAGCCCTGTATTCAGCAAGTGCCAGAGTGGACACTAGACCTTAGTCAGCTAGTTGATGAAGAGCCCTAAATGGTAGAGCCAATTCTGTACACCAAGCCTCTCTTCATGAACAGGTAGTTGTATGGGACAGCGGAATACATTGTTTTTCAGGACCAGGCTATACATTTCATAGTTTGCCTCATTGGACCGCAAGTGGTAGGAATATGGGTGGTACCAACCGTTAACAATTTATTCCATTGTTGCAGTTAATATTATTTTGATGTCAAAGTAACATCAGCATAACCAAGAGATGTAGAAAAATCTATGACTTGAATAATATAAAATATAGAGTGGGAGTGGGGAACCGATTCTTAAAACTCCTCATTTTCCTATTTAGTTCCTGATGAAGTTGACAAAGCACAGAGCATCTACCAAAATTCTGCTGAAGGAGACAACGGACAGAGCCACTACCAAGTTTATGTTGATGTCAGTATCATTACTGAGCAAATAATACTTTAAGCTATGACACCATGACAGAAAATAAGGAGAAATTGCAGTAGACATATGTAACTTTATTTACTGTTGTTGCTACCTCTGACAATGAGAGAAATGTCATTACTTCCCATACCTATGATTCGATAACTGGCACAGGACAAAGCTTTTCAACCCTTCAGTCCCTTCACTCTGGAAAAAAGTATGCTGCTGGTTCTTAAAAACGGTTTTAGGATTAATGTCACAAACCATACAAAACAGTCAGCATTTTATTGGAGTAAACTTCTTATTTAAAAAAAAAACAACAACATAGTAACATCTTACTGAACGTTTCTGGTGGAACTAATCTTCTCTGCAATTCGAAAAGAGAGCTCCTTGGATTTTTCTATATTTACTTGGTGTTGTTGTATAGGGAGAGATCCTAGCTTTCAGCTGTGCTGCCATCACTCTACACCATTAATCCGTAACACACAACATGAATCTCAGATTGCGACACACTTATGAGAGAACTATAGGCATTGCATTGTGGGATGTCACGGCCAGGGCTGGAGCTCCGACTATGGTCCAAACTCAAGATTTATCAGACATGTGTTTGGGGTTTTATTTCGCGTTACAAAAGTTATCTTGAGGTGTCTCAACTGTGTGCTTCAAGCACACAAAAATTTGCTTGAGCTTTTTAGTTGGTAGTCATTTATACATTTCATTTCTTGAATTTTTTATTTATTTTATCTTCAAATCTCAAGCTTACTATTTGCAAAAAAATGGTGTGAAATAACTCAATGGAGTTACTCAACATAACTTCAAATGTGGTGCAGACATGGCATTGAATAAAGAACTTACCCATCATGGCTTTAGGAATTAGACCCAGCACAACTCAAAATACACAAGGATCACTTAGAGTCTGAAAGTTCTGGGCAACCAGCTCACTGTATGATCTCATTTATTTAAATTTTTTTTGTTTAGTGGTCTTACCAAGAGTAGGTTTAATTCATTTTTATAAGAAAAAGAATTCTCTATTGTGCACATAAAATGACATGAACTTATAAATCCAAGTCCATAAAGGCAACCATTGGAATTGCCTTCATGAAAATAATAATAAAGGCAAAACCATATCCAGATTTTCAGGTCTATGTAAGCATTAAGGCTTTACACAAGCAATTTACCAGTGTCAAATAAAACGAGTTTAGCCAGAATATTATAAATTAACATTATTACGTTGTGCGTAATGCTGAATAGGATATATTTGTAACCCCACTATCCGCTACTGTCTTTGGTCATTCCTTGCGAATCATCTAAGAAATCATCTAAGAATTATTTAAATAAAAAACGAATATCTGTCAAATATCCATACCAAATATTAAAAAAAATTCTCCCTGTGGTCATAGAAAAACATGATTTCAGTTTTGGAGACCTAGCCATTAGTGATGAGCAGCAGACGCAATATTCTATTCGCTAAATATTGCAAGTTGCCTAATATTCACAGTAAATTAGAGCATTTGTGATACCTAGTCATTATTACCTTCATTGCTTTGGCATTTGTGCATGCCCATAGCACTATTCGAGATCTTCACTGATTCTTGAAGTGGTAATATTCGCAATAAAAATAAGAACACTACTAGCCATTACACCTAAGTGGCCTAAAACCATGGGCAAAACACAAACACGTGACCCACACGTTAATATTACCCATCCAGTCTTTTGGGAAGCTTTTGATTTTGGAGAGTGCCTGAGGCATATTTGAGGCCAGGCACTGATGTTAGACAAGAAGACCTTTCAAGTGTTCAAATAATCCCAATAGTGTTCAGTAGCATAGGTCATTGCTTTGGAAATTCAAGTGACCGAAACATACACCACACTCTTCATACCAAGGAGTTGACATTGTAGTCAGGGGCACAATCTTGCTGCAAAAAGGGCATTCCTAACTCCCCGTATAGTTCTCACAAGGTTTGAAGCATTTATTTGCTAAAATAATATTTCTGAATTGTAGAATTAGCAGAATCTTTCAATGGAAATAGCTGAACTCCATCTTTTGGTTGGGGGCCTTCAAAAATTACAGTATATACAAAGTATGTACAGTATATATATTTTAAATGCTAATGAGATATGAATGACCATTGATATAGATGTTCTAACACAAACAAGGGTGTGTAATAATATACTGGAGCCAATACACATCATCCCTGTTCATGTCATATCACAACTGCCAGTTGTTGTCCTTTCATTATATGAGGACAATAGAATGAGTCACAGAAATCACACCTATTTTTTTTACTTTATCCTTTGCAACCAGTTATGGCTCCGATCCTGAGTCTCTGCTGCAACCCATCATATGTATGTAAATCAACTATATTTTGTGGCATTGTCTGTATGCAAAGTGTATAAATAGTAAACGCAGCCTTTCTAAATGCCTCTGGCCTGAGGCAATGTGTCACTTGAGAGGTAACAGGATTACCGTAAAGATGTGCATTAAAAGGGTGGCGTCACAAATTGTTTTGTTTTGTTTTTTTAATCTTTCAATTATTTAAAATTATCTAAATTGTATTACGAATAAACACTGGCATAACCTTCATAATCTTTGCATGTTAAAAAACACCAACCTAAATTTTCCTACTGAAACTGTATAGCATATTTGGCAAGGGATCTGAAGTATGGCCATCTCTGTGTCTGTATGTTATTTTAGGATGAGCTATGAGGGGCAGATGACATGACGACTGAATGGTCTACAACAGTGTTTTCCAAACATGTTCTTAAGGCCAAGGCTCCACTGTGTCTATTTCTGAGTGCTCGGCGCACATTTTTTGAACGCGCCTGCAATCTAGTGCATCTAATCTTTTTTCTAGATATATGGGTGGGGACAAAAACTGTAAAAATTCAAAATGAAAAACAAATAAATAAATGATGCATCCAAAAACATGTCCACAGCACACCAAATTGCAACAAAACGCACCTACACATTCTTTTTTACATTAGTACATTCTTTTAAAAAGCAGTGGAGCCTTGGCCTTATCCTCACTGGGTAACCTGCATTATGTACAATTGGGTAATCAGTGTCTCACCAGTGTGGATTAACTACTGAAATTTTTCAAAACATCATTGTTGGTGGGACTTCTGGAGAGGTTGGGAAACACTGGTCTACAACACTAGTATTCATTCTTCTTTCTTTTTTTATTCATGAAATGCCAGCTTCTTACACAACACTGTAGAATAAATAATGGTTATTAATTACAAACTACTATACATACAAGCCCAAACAATGACACAGGAGGAGACAAGCTCTTGCACAAGGCATATCATAAAGTGGTAGCCATTATTGTAGAGTGTAAAGATATTTGGGTAAACGCCAATGTGCTCAACAGCTGTTGATAAGCAAGTAAAATCTGTATGAATATTACTTCTAGGCCTTCATGTTATTTACAACGGTCATGCCATTAAGGAGAAACCAATTCTATAACTATGACTTGTGAACACAAGGGGGAATTTCTGCAATTACAAGTCACCCCTCCCCCCCCCCCCCCTGGGATGGAGCACCTACTTTCAAATTTTTTTAGCTACTAATATTGGGCTCACACTGTTAGGCTGAGTTTCCACTTGAGCGGAAGCCCGCGGTGCGGCTGCCGCCGCTAAGGACCGCCGCCGCTAAGAACCGCATCTCATGCGGTTTCTAGCGGCGGCCATTCATCCCTATGGCCGCGGTCAGTGCTGGGCGGCCGCGGAATTGCGCGGACGGCCGCCTAAAAACTCGGTCGACCGAGTTTTTAGGCGGCCGTCCGCGCGATTCCGCGGACAGGGGACCAGCGCCATTGAAGTGAATGGGCGCGGATGCAGCCGCGCCGCGGGCTTCTGCTTCTAGTGGAAACAAGCCCTTAAGCTTCCCAGCGCGATGGACATGGTTCGGTCCTTCCAGGTGGTCAGCTGCCATCGGGGCAGTTTTGCGGCTGATCAATTGCTGTGAACATGCACGCCAAATCGATCCAATTGCTTGTGGATCTATGCGTGTATGAGGGGACTTTAGGATCCCAATTTGAAGACCGGAATCTTACTGGCTGCTGAATAGGTGGAGGAAATCCAGAGGCCAACGTATGCCTGCCATACACCCACAGACGGGTGCAGACAGACAAGCTCCGGTGAGCTGTGGAATGCAAACGTGATGACGTCATCACGTTGCATTCTGGTGCATTCTGGGGCTGCTTTAATCGGCGGGCACCCTTTGTGTGCCGGCCATTAGCTTCAATGAAGACGCCGGTCTTCATTTAAGTTAATGGTATCGGCTTGCATCGGCCAGAGAACATCCGACATGTCCGTTCTCTGGCCGGCCAAGCTGTGGGGCGACAGGGACATGTGGGCACACGTCGATAAGCTGACGATTTTTGCGCTGACCGACAGCGCGAGCGTGCACGCCCGTCGCTCAGCTAAAAAATCGGCCGCTTATCGGCATGCGTATGCCAGGCATTAGTCATTCAGTCTATTTCTGGAAAGAAATTATGATATTTTCAGATATACTAGTTTTGAGCTGTTTAGCGATATTTGGTGCCTTAAGTGACTGATTACTATAATATTGGGTCCTCATACAAAAATATTTAGCCAATTTAGACCCCAAAATGTTTTGGGTTATATAATAGACTAGAGTATTGGGTATGGTTGGTTTTTAACTTGCTAGTGTCATGCTATACTGTTTCCCCTGAAAAATAAGACCCTGTCTTATATTAATTTTAGGTGCAAAAAATTCACTATTTCTGGGTTTAGAAAAGGTGACCAAATGCCTCCTGTCCTGTCTTCCCTAGATATGGAAGCTGTCTCTGGGACATGGTAGATCTTATTTTCAGGGAAGGGATTATATTAGAAGCACAGGGGAGGGAGAGTAGCAGCTAGGTCTTACTTTCAGGGTAGGTCTTTCTTTTAGGGAAAACCGTGTATGTACAGAAAAGACTTTCTGAAGAAAAAAATCCTGACTTTTGCATAGAAGCTCGGCATGCGCATGTGAGAGGAATAACATCACTTGAAGAAGGTTTTAATTGGATGTACTTGACTGTACACACAACTCGTGTACTTGCCATTGATATTCCACAACATTTCATGAATCCCCAAATCTGCCAGTTGTTGAGTTCCCTATAGATTTATTAAGATGCTTTATCAGGGTTATTTATGATAAGGAAATAAAAAATTAGCCCATGTGTACTAGCATATACTAACTGTATATGTACTGTAAAATTAAGCCTATAAATAATAAAAGAACATTTAGTATTGACCATACAAACCTAGAAGCATTCTTACTTCTAATTATATTTGTACCAGACCAAAAGTGAAAAGTCTATTTCCTTCCTTCTTGAGCACACGCTAAAATAACCTTTTGTTTGTTGATTCAAGTGTACACAAAATAACGGTGTATACCGGTGTAGCTACTTTGGTTAACACAATGTAAAGTGGTTCACATGTCTTACAATGTGTGTAACTCAAACCAGCCCTATGCAAATTCCTGCTGGCTACACCTATAAATATTTTATTGCATGACAGAAGAATTAGTTATATTGTAATGCTGCCCTGCAGAATGAATTACAAACTGTGAGCGTAGAGGTTGGATCTGGAAAGTGAATTCACAGCTATGTGGTGCACAGAATTTGCCGTCAACAAATAAACAGGACATATAAATAACTAGTTCAACCAGAACGATATTTAAGGGAGGATGCTGGTGCATTGAAAACTTGAAACTCTCTTGGTTTTTAATATCTTTTGAGGTCTTTGTAAACGCATGCCCAGTGCAAAGCCATCATATAATTAGATAAATTATCCATATTTCTGGATATACCTGGACTACCACCAAGCACCCATCCACCAACACAATTAATATGCCACCATCAAATGAGATCATTCCTGACTGTGTATAAAAGAAAAAAAAGCTTCTAAAATGACCTGTTGATTCGTTATCAGACAGTTGCAGTATGTAATTCATTGTTTCACTGACATATTCGAACATATCAATTATATTTAGAAGGCAGCTATGTTGCATTTCCCACAGATAAAGATCTTCTTTTGCCTACTTGTATATAACCAAGGATATACATTTCAGTGATTGTTTAATGATTACAATATTTGTGGAATGGACATTGATGGTTGTATTTTATTGGTCCAAACATGGGTCTGAAATCAAACCAGGTCCAAACTGTTTATTTTTTGGTAGTTTTTATTTTTTTTATCTTAGCCACTGTATTAGCGACACTGGAGTTTATGTGTCTGTAGGTCTGCTTTGGCCATACTATATTCAAGCACTTTGTTATTTATTTATTTTTTCTCTGAAAATGCATCAGAGGTGAATAAAACACAAAGGGCTGTAGCAAGTACACAAAACACCTGGATGGATAAAATATTGTCTTGAATTAGAATAAAGATAACTTGAATATTTAGTATACAATATACAAAAGATTGACTCTAATTGATTCCATGTATATATACTGTTTAAGGGAACACAAAATAAGGACATCCTAGATCTGAATGAAATATTTGTATTAAATACTTTGTTCTTCACATAGTTGTGCGGACAACAAATAAAAAATAACACAAAAACTATCAATGGAAATCAAATGTATCAACCAATGGAGGTCTGGTTTGGAGTCACACTCAAAATTAAAATGGAAAAAACACTACAGGCTGATCCAACTTCGAGGTGATGTCCTTAAAACAAGACAAAATGAGTCTCAGTAGTGTGTGTGGCCTCCACGTGCTTGTATGGCCTCCTTAAAACGCCTGGGCTTTCTTCTGATGAGGGATTTACTCCCACACCTGGACTAAAGCAGGTTTGCGGTCTGTCAGAGTAGTGTCCAGAGCATGGAGGCGTTACCAGGAGACAGGCCAGTACATCAGGAGATGTGGAGGAGACCGTAGGAGGGCAACAACCCAGCATCAGGACCACTACTTCCTATATTCAGATTTAGGATTTCTTATTTTTGTGTTCCCTTTATTTTTTGAGCAGTGTACATTGTAAAGGGCCCAAGTCTATGAACATTGGTGCCAAATGGGCTATTAAACCTGAACCTGCAAAGACTCATTGCCAAATTGACTTGTTTGCTGTTCCCTCGTTCTCCCATCCTAAACTCAATGTCTGGCTATCATTGTTGACCCAGCTTCTGTGTGAACTTCCCTTTAATATCCTTTGCCCCCCTTGGTTGCATATTATTTCAATTGCCCACTTCAGCCTGGATTATCTATAATACATCTTTAAGCTAAACATTCATTGAAATATATTCCTCAACTACCACAAATAATATACGTCCCATACTTGACTGCAGTAAACGTTGGCTTCATTAGGACTCATGCTCACAGACATCATTCTCACATTAACTGTGGTTCATGACGATCCTATACAATTTAAATTGAAGTTTCTTTACATGTGAAGAAGGTAGGAATTGTCAAGTGTATAGAAAAGGCAGCATTTGACAAAGATGACCATCCAAGTGAGATGACCCTTAACAAAAGTAGTTCGCATTCAGTAATTTTTAGCCTTCTCTCCTGCTGATAACATTGTTTATACTTTTCAGCCACAATAACAGGATCACCAAAAAATGACACCCATTCATGAAGCACTTACATAACAAAGCTCATCACAAAGCACTTACATTACAATGCAGCACACACAGTTTGTTAATAATATCTTGTTACTCTGCAAACTTTATACACCAGCAGTGCACAGAGGTACAGAAAGTGCAATGTAGGTTAAATTTGTAAAGCTTAGAATAAGAAGGAAACCCTGACTTAAAAATTGGGCTCTTAAAATTTGACCTCTTTTTCATGTTTCAATGGTTAAAAACAAAAAGGGCCACTAATGTTTTCACTTGTTTAGACAACATGCTTTCTTCAGATGCAACTACAGAAAATGGTCTAAAGCTAGCCATACACGTGTCGATACCTGAGCGATTGATCAATGATCCGATCGATTCGGGTGAAGTCACAGGCGTTGATCGATCGACCATACAAGTCTGTGCCTACCACCTTAGGCCACCGATTCCTGGACGATTCTGTTACCAGTCGATCGATTCACAAATGTCGACGTCCCTTGATGTGTGCCTGATCAATCAGAAAACACCAACAAGTTGGTTCCCTGGCCGATCCGATTTGGGGGCCATGTCGATCGGTCGGGGTCGATCGGTCAAGGTGGGCTGCACTCGATTCCTCGTCGATCGATCGGTGTGCATGCGCCTGGTGATCAATCGGCCAGGAATCGAATGTGAAATCGACCTGTGTATGGCCACCTTTAGCCATTCCAACAGTTTTCTAGCAGGTGTTGGCCACCTTGTTTAGGTTCAGTGTGCAATGTGTTTGGCCAACATTTCTTGAAGCTTGTAGAATGCATTTAAAGGAAACTTTTGGATGAGATTCAGTTGCCAAGATAAATATCAGCCAATGGAAATACAGCCCTCTGTGTAATGCTAGGCATACACATACCGACCTACTCCGATATCTTCCTCCGATATCTTTCCGGGAGGCTAACGTGATGACGTCATCACGTTAGCCTCCCGTTGCATTCTGGGGCCCCTTCAATCGGCTGGGCACCCTTTGTGTGCCGGCCATAAGCTGCGATGAAGACGCCGCTTCATTGCAGCTTATGGCATCGGCTTTCATCGGCTCCCATCGGCCAGAGAAGATCAGACATGTCCGTTCTCTGGCCGGCCAAGAAGTGGGGCGACAGGGATCTGTCGCCCCATGTGGGCACATGCCGATTAGCGGCCGATTTTTAACCTGACCGACGGCGAGAGTGCGCACGCCCATCGGTCAGATTAAAAATCGGCCGCTAATCGGCATGTGTATGCCTAGCATAAGTTAGCAACAAGCCAGCAGCATTTTTATTGGCTGGAATGGTCATGGGATGATACCATCCCTTGACAAACACCATTCCAATAAGGTATGCAAAGTTGGTAGTCATCATGCAGCTTCCACATTTGCCATTGGTGAACACAAATTGTTCAAGACAGTAAACCCCTTGAATTTGCTGTGAAGTCAAGGGACCAGGTTATCTATCAAATTATACCTATATGGTATCATACAGAGGAAATGAAGAGAATTGTATGAGTAATGACTATTGTGGGGTTATGCTGCCAACTTTAAAAACTAAAACATTTATTGATAATGTAACATTTTTATGTGATCTGTTTTGCCTAAACAAAATCTATAAAATAAAAATATGCATATACAGCAATTTCTAAATAAAGACCTTATCTGTCTAAAACAATAGCAGGCACACTGTTTTTTGGACAGATAGGAAGGAGGGGGTCCTTTCATAGTTTTTATGTTTAAAAAAAACAGATTTTATGCATGATTAAAAAGAAAAATGTAAAAAGGGTACAAATATTAATCAGGGGAAGAATGAAATAACAATTTGCTATCCCTATTCAGCATGTAGGCCACCCATCTTCACTATCTGACCTTCCAGTGACTTCTGCTCTGCTGGGATTCTTAGAACAAAGACAATTCTGAATTCAGATGCTGTAGGGCTAATGGATTCCTTGTTTACACCGACCCTGGAACATTGGCTTCCTTTTGACAACAATATGGTAACAGGTACATGGCTTTCAGAATCACATTACCAACATCAGGGACTCAAAAAAAGCAGTCTGTCAAGTTTTTTAAATACTGGTGGCAAAAAAAAGTTTATACATTGGTTCCCATTAGGAAAAAAATATTGAACAATCTACATCCCACTCATTCAACAATAGTATGCAATATGTAAAATGATAAGCTTTGTACACACCATTTTCAGTTCACAGATTTATGATATCCCATCACTCCCTAAAATAGTAAGGCGACATTAACTTGAACTTTCAGGCAATGGCTCCCTGGTGGCTTATTGACTGGACTCACCCAAGTGTTTCCACTGCAATGCAAAAAAAAAGAAGTATTAACTACATATGATGAAACTTTGATCATCAGTTGGCCCCACTATTATTTCTGTATGGGCATTGGTAGCCAAGACACTTTTTTAAATGTCTTGGCCATTGACATTTGACAGATTGGTCACCATTGGAGCAACCACACTGTTCCCAACCGTCCATGCTGACCTAACCTTAAGGCCCCCATACAAGTGTCGGATTCCCACCGGATTCCGGCACGATCGATTCCGGGCGCGTGCACGCGAAACGATCGTGCCGGAATCGCATGCAGCCCACCTTGTCCAATCGATCAGGTCCGATCGTTCAGGGGCCCAGAATCAGATCCGACAGAGAACCAACATGTTGGTTCCATCAGATTGATTCTGCCCAGATCAGGGGGAGTTGCCAGTTGTGAGGTGGACAATCGGACACGGAATCGTCCCGGAATCCGTTGGACAAGGTGGTATGCAGCGATGGATTCTCTTAATTGGCCGATTGATCACACCTGCGATTCCCGGCAGAATCGCCGGAATCGATCGGATAATGAATCGATCGGACATGGAATCCGACACGTGTATGGCTAGCTTTAGAGATCTGTGAAGAACTGGTGCCATCTTAGGAATATTTAACAAATTTTCTGTCACTGTGACATAACATTTGCCTATCTGCAGGTCCATTTACTTTGTCTTGTCCACAAAAGAAAAGCGAGATCCACACTTGCCGTGCAAGTAGTAGCCCCCACACCAACTCCCTCTGTGGCAAGACACACAAACCATCAATCAAGGACCTCCAGGTGTATAGATCACCAAGACCCCATCTCCAAGGCTCAGAATATACATATCCAAAAAGGTAGACATTCTGCACACCAGATAAGATCTCTACGAATAAGCCCCAGATCAGTGGAGTGAAACGCGTCAACGTTTAGGTGACCCCCAGGGGTACCGAACTTTGTCTGCTGTGAAAGTTTTCTGGGATATTTTTGGTAAATGGAGTTATCCAGTGTGCAGAATCTCTACCTTTTGGAAATATACTTTTTTTTGTGTTCGGCTGTCTATCATCATACTATAATCATAGAGTGCTAGGCCCTGTACAAGCAACAGACATGTAACACAGGTTTCTAAATAACATGCGGATCGTTAATAGGGAGAGCAAGTGGTTATTTGGAGGACGCTCCTCACTTCAAGCTGAAAAGTTCTACTTTTTTTTAAACAAAGAATTTCAATGCACATGAGGACATTTTTATTATGGGAAGGCCCCCCCCCAAAAAAAACATCTTCAGCCGGACATACACGAGTTGATATCAGTGCAAAAAATTGGCATGTTGGTGCAAAGGATACTTATCCAAACATCCAATACATCGATGCAAACCACTTTGCACAATCGATTCCTGGTCAAACAATCGTTCCCCTAACGATTGCCACAAACATGCACGGCGGTTGATCGAAACAAAAATCGATCCATGTATTAGGGGTTTTAGTTTGTGTTAATGACTTATGACGATGAAAGGGACATATATTGTGAGCTCCTCTGCTATATCAGTGTGCTATGTAAAGCAAGGTGCAATATGGTGGCACTAAATAGTAAATAATAATAGATTTATAGTTCCAGTTTCTAGAGTCTACAAACTAGCACCAAGCTTTCCCTAATCCAAGAAAATGAACACAAACACGTTGACATTCTCCTTTGATAGATGAGGGACAGACTGCAGTGTGATAATGTCATCACGCTGCAGCTGGCCCCTCAGAGGATCAGTGGGCACCCTTTGTGTGCCCAACATTACTTTGGATGGGGACTGCCATTCAAATCCAAAGTAATGGGGTTGGCCGGGAACTTACCAACATGTCAGATCACGGGGAGATCCAGCATGCGGGAGATTCCTGGTCAATCTAATCAGGTGGGTGCACCTGATTTTCAGCCAAGCGTCCGCCTGGCGATTGGCGGGAATACACACGGTGGTTGATTCCAACAGCTGCCCGTGTATGGCTACCTATAGGTCTTCACAATTACAAAAAGATACATGATAATCAAAAACTAAATGTTACATCTTAAAAATAATTTTCCATAAAATGGAGGAGATATATATATATAGAGAATTTTAGAATTTAGTGAATACTGGGCTGATAAGCATACGTGATGAGATTTGTTATAGCAGCTATTCCTGGACTGGTTATGTCTGGTTAGTATTCGGATTCTCTGCTTCAGCTTCACAAAAGCACTGGCCCACAATAATTTTGTAGTTCAGTTAGACAATTGAGTCACCACTTGTCCTGTATTTAGCTGCATGCTTCTTTCAGGTGAGTGACTAAACTACTTAACCCAATAGATCAATTTAAAAAGTCTTGGATGGATTAGTTCAGCAATGGCAGATTCCATAATGTGGTCCCCTATAATTAGGAATAAAACATTTATATTGAAACGTCACGATATGATAGTCAGTCAGTCTAGTCTGCTTGTAACATCCTGAGCATTGTACTAAATAGCCAAATTGCATATCAAAGAGAATCAGATTAGTCTCCCCTGCTATCTTCTGCACACTAAAGGGACCTCCACTGGAGAAACGGGGATGCATTTCTAGTTGAAAACAAGACAGCAGCAGTCTACGGTGACAGCAATTTTCCATCATAGATGGATCACCTTAGGACAGAAAGTGTGCTAACAAAGATTACTAGGTGAAAAAGACTTGAAAAAAAAAGAAAATACAGCAGTTGTATACAAATGGTGCGTGTGAGAGGGGAGTGGAGTCACTCAGCATATACAACCAGTGAATCATGTAAAGTGAACACAGACACAGCTCATCTTCCCATCATTGCATGATTAATTGAACACAAGGTCTATTCACTACACCTCGCCTTACTTCATACTTTACTAAATGAACACCTTTGTAAACATCATTTTCAAAATAAAACTATTTCATATTTATTGAAAATACAGTACAGCCAGATTCAGCAAGTTTATCACAGTGCTTCTGAGCAGCACTGCAGCCCACTGTCACATGTTTATAATCTTCAAGTTGATTAAGGGGGCTGCAGCAATCTCCAATGTATAAACCTGTAAATGAATTGACATTTATTTTCACAAGCAGGGACTCCAAGCCAAGGATACCAGCAAACACTGTGATGTCTGTAACAGGGCAATTAGGGAAGCCAGCATGAAAAGCAGACCCACTCAGCAGGTACAGTGTCCTCTAGGTCAGTCTACATGCACAATGTTCCTGGTGACCAGAGGTGTCACATATCTTATAACACAATAATGCATTATGCTAATGGTTATTGATTAATGGTCAACAGATCACTGGAAGACCAGTCGGCTTCTAAAGGCATTTATCAGAAATGATATACATAAATAAAATGGGGTTAGTTTGTTTCGTAGTTTTTGATCTGACACCCCAATGCAATAGATCTCATTAACTTTAGGCTAATTGTCCTTCCATAGCCAAACAAGCAGAAGCAGCTGTATCCATTAATACCAGTACCTCACTGGAGTCCTGTAACTTTACATTCCAATGAAATGACTGTTAATGGGAGTAGAGACAGGAAACTGCAGCGAAATCCACATCTTTCACAGCTCCAGACCATGGACTGAGACCTGGACTGGCCAAACAAAAAATCAAAGCAGTCTATAGTATTTACCACAACCACCTGCCCTTCATTATATTGATTTTTAGGACACAAGCAGGTAGACATGTCTGATGATTTTAATATCTACTAGATACCATCTATGTTCCCAAAATGATAAATAAATCCTCATGTCATATATGCAATCACCTATGTAAATCATTCCTTATATAACATATAATTTTTGCTTGCATATCTATTACATTTAAATAAAGGTTATTGACTACTGGAATTTAAAAAGCAGAATGTTCAGCTTCAAATAATATATTTACTAAGCTGATGTTAGTTGTTTTAGTAATCATGAGTGATATCTATACAGCAGGGTGTTGTTTAAAGTCACAGCAACTCTAAATTAGCCTGAAAGGGTTAACACACAATCTAGGAAATAAAAGGATACAACATAAAGGAAATGGGAGAGGTGAGACAGTTCAAAAGTTAAATAGAAGGCCAGCTAAATCCACCACTCAATAACACCGGAATCTCCAATGATACAATTAATTCCATATTCTACAAATGTACAAACATCTCAGAAACATCACAAAGTAGAGTTCATTTATACTTAGTAGACTAGGTGATCACAATATAAATTATTTATTATGTAAAACATAAATGTAACTTGATGTTCTGATTTTTTGGGACTGTTTCTGCATTAAATGCACTTTGTTAAATAGTATTTTTGTTTCTTCGTCTACCTTTTGTTATACCTTAATGAATAGCCTTCTCATAGTTTAAAGGATTGGCAGCTGTGAATTGTCTAGCAGCATCATAAACAATTACAACACTAACAAAAAAGGAGACACTGAAGTGTGACAAGTGGTCATCAAACACCAAAAGCCATATAATAGGCAACAAAAACCGAAATAAACATACCAATTCCCTTCTCCCCCCCCCCCCCCCCCCTTTATTTCACTTCCTGTTTAAAGATACTTCTTAGGTCACCCCACATTACTTTATGATTTAATTATATGTATTTGTTTGACCTCTGATCAATTACATGCTGTCAAAATTAATGGAGGAGGATTAAATCTGGAGGGGGGGGGGTCTTCTATCCTGTGTATTGATCATCTTAGAAATAAATCTAAACTAGGGAGCTGATGGTTTCCTATTGTCTAGGAAAGTGGCAGGACCCCAAGGGCTGAAGACTCTACAGGGGCAAGGGAGTTGGGTGGAGTGGGGACTGGATTGAAAGACAAAGAGTGACTTTGGTTGTAATCAATTCCAAAGAGAGGGAAAAAAACACCTTGGAGGGGTAACAGATTCTAACAAGATGCACATTTACATAAGCAAGCATGCATATGGATAGGGCTGCAGATTTGTCTGTGTATTAGTATGTAAATGTGAGTTTCTGAGTGATACTGGATATAGAAAGGTTAATAGATTGAAGGCTAATAAATAACGGAATACAGAGACTAAAAACCCGAATATCTTGTAAAGAGAGAGAGAGAGTGATGTGAAAGAAAGATGTGTAGATATTCATAGATGGATGTATATAGATTTATACTGCTTTTAGATAAAACTTGTCATTGCTACCTTTGGTAATGGAACAGTTAATGGCCGGTCCCCGTGCATCGTGTTAACCCATTGTGGTGCTAAGGGTTAGACTAGCTCGCTTAGACTTCACATATCCTATACATCTTCCCTACATCGTCACCCTAATTAGCGGATTCTATAGAAGGGGAAAACTCTTTGACTGTGATTTTCTGAAGTCTTGACATCGGTACAGGTAAAAGGACGATTCACCATTAAAATGGGCAAGTTGTTTTGTAATTTTGAGATATAATTATTATATAATATTAAAATGTTATTAGCAGGGAAGCAAAGCAATGGTCAGCATAGGTAAAGCGGTACATGCATTGACAAGGTATTATGTAGATCTATTTATTTATCTATTTATGTGTATATATATATATATATATATATATATATATATATAAAGATATTCTAAAATACAAAATAATTGTTAAGAGATATTCTAAAATAGAAAAGTGTGTATATATATATATATATATATATATATATATATATATATATATATAGAGAGAGAGATTATAAATCTAAAATTATATAATTATATATATATAGATAGATAAAGATATACACACACACAATTAATATGCCCCTAAACTTTCCATTCCCCTCATCATGTGAATGACATGTCCATGTCCTGCACATCATGCTATACATTGTGGTACCCTTGCATTTCATTGTACAGGGAAAATGAAGACACCCCCACGTATACGGAGACAAGCAGAGCCTCCACCACCTCTTCTCTAGCAGCTATATATCAATCTCTGCCAAGGCATGTGTTTAAATATTCAGTGAAAAATAATGACTTGTTCGGTATCACTTATAGGAAGATTATTATGTCCATCCTTCAAACTCAGCCCCCAACCGAGCTTCATGTGTAGTCAGAATCCACCCTAAAATAGCAATAAAAAAATGTGCAAAACTGTTGTAAAGTAGTCGGAAGCAGAAATGTTGTTCAATCATTACATTAATGTTATAAGATGTAAAATATCAAGACACCGTAATTAAAATCAAACAAGAGAATGATAAAACAAAAGCATCGTTAGAAAATACAAATATATATACATTTTTGTTATTTTCTTTTTTTCATTGAGCGAGGACTTGAGACTGAATGAAAAGAAGAGAAATGGTGGGATTAAGACACTACAGCTGGTCGCCACCATCAGTCAGGGTGTTAAGGTCAAGTCTGGAAATCATGGGGGCAGTTCATATGAATGGTGGTCCTGGGACTTGTAGGAATGGATTCGCTGGTGGATAGGGAAGTAAGAGATGGGAGGATAGAACCTTCTAAAGTGAGCTGATCATTCTCATCCAGGACCTTGCAAACATCCCACCATCCCATCTATTCTACAGGAACCAGGAGACCACCGTCTCCTGGGTCTCTCATCAGCTCAGAAGCCCCCCTTGAGTGACAGCAGCATCGTCCAGTCACAGCTCAGGGGCAGACCTGAAGAACTTTCCTAATCCGTGGACTTTAACAAATGTCTTTATTAATGAGACGAAGAATCAGAAGACATAGAAGTATATGGCACATTGCTAATCATTGCTTGAGCTGTACACAATGCTGCCCCAAAAGCTGACAGAACAGTAGTGCCCGCCAACATTTGCTGCCCTGTCATGATTTTTCATGCTTAATAGCCACCGATCTATAGTTTAAAAGTGAAAAGAAAGTCACTTTGATGAATCTTCTGATACACAGTGAATGATAATAACCCTCAGAGAGCTGGGGGGAAGGGGGGGGGTCGTGGTGACAGCAGATCTCCGCCACCATCCATGTACTGCGCGCTGCTCAGTGTTGGAGCTACAGAAGGCAAGCAAGTGAACTAGTTTAGGGAGATCTGAGCGCAGCAACGTCCTACTATCCTCTGACATATAGAGAAGCATAGGGAGACTTGGCAGGTGAGCGGAGCTACCTTACGGAGCCAAGTGACCCCAGGAGCTTGCAATCATCACGATCCGGATGTGTATTGGAGAAGGTCAGAGACCAGATCTAGTCCAGAAGAAATTCTTGTTGCTAAGAGGGTTAACAGCGTATCCAACCCCAAGTCCCTGCCTCCTCCCTCCTTCTCTATAAGCCGGCCCCCTTATTATTGGGTGGCAGCTGAGAGAGACAGGAGCCTCCAGCGAATCACAGGCTCATTGATTAGGGCGAGTTGGTTTGAATAGAGCTGGCCATGTGCCAGCCTCCCCCTCCCATTACTAACCCCCTCTCCTATGATTAATCGCAATGCATTATTGATCATCATAATTATGGCAGGACACATGCGCGCTGGCTGGGGCTCCCTGCCCGGAATTGGGAGCACATTTTGGGAGTAAATTATTTGTCTTCTGCCCCAGCTGATGTGTGAGCCAGCATGTCTCGGAGGAAGCAGGCGAAGCCCCAGCATTTCCAATCGGAGCCCGCTCTGGCCCTGCCTGGAAGTCATGGTAAGTCAGGGGACCCCCTTCTCCTCCATCCGGTGTCACCCAGCCTGGAGCTCGTCCGCGGATCACTGCGCTCCTCACTTGGGATCTACTCCGTCAGTGATCGCATAGATCCCACCTGAAAGTCCTCCCAAACTTTCACACGACACCCCGAGCTTTCACTTTGTCACTCTACTTTGTTCTTCGGACGAGCTCAGCTCTGGGCTTCAAAGTTACCTGCTAGAGGATCGGGACTTTCATGTCCAATGATCTGGGCTGCCAGCTGGAGGTATCCGTGTATGGGCTGCATTGTAACCGTACAGGCGACACAGGGGGTCTGTACTAGTCTATGGCTTCTAGTTTCTTTGGAATATAGTATGTTTGAGAATTATTTAGGCTTTCAATTGTAGTTATTTATGAGCTCTACTCGATATCGTACAGGCTACAAATGTGCTGGTAAGATATATATATATATAGTATATTCTACACTATATGTCTATATAATTTAGTATATGTTGGAGAAGTGTACAATCATATGGGCTGATAATTGTACGGAGTGTATGGGCTACACTATTAGTCATATAGTCTACAAATATGATACAAGTATATTCTTGACTATATATGTTGAACAGCACAAGTATCTAGGCTGCAAACTGGATGAAGTAGTGTATGGGTAACAGTTGTAGTGGTACAGGCTACAAAAGTTCCATTAATATATATATATATATATATATATATATATATATATATATATCTGATCTGTTGTGTATTTTGGAGACCTTTACGATTATCTGGGTTGCCAATTGTAGGCATGTGCTACATTGTAAGTCATAGAGTCTGTAAATGTACTATAGGCTCTATATATTTGAGAACTGTACAATTGTCACCCTCAGGCTCCGCTAATTTATTTTAATCTACTACTAAATCTAACGATAACACTTTAGATACTTTCCATATTTCTTTTCCCTGTGAGTTACATGTGAGTGGAGTTGTTGCAATATCTGGAAATGCTCTTAAGGGATTAGGCTGTTGGTAAACGTGGTTTTATTATTAGTCTGCTTATTGAATGGCGTAAGTAAGGACTTTATATTCGTGTTTGAAGTCTTCGTAGCTGTGGATCCCCCCCCCCCCATTAGGGCAGATGGGACCCTTTCCATGTAGTTTCCTGATGTCTGCGCTACTGTCTTCACTTCTGTCCTCCTTTTACCAGCTAATCCAGTAGATGCACCTTGTGTGACAATCGCCCTCCATTTCATGACACCAGACCCCCATTGAAAAGCGATTTGTCCCCTTATGCCAAACATCCTAGAGGAATAGCAGGCTTCTCCCCATGCCCTTTTGTGAAATCCTGCAACATTTAGGGTCAGACCTTTCCAGCTATTCACTAACAAACAATGCACTCCACATGGGCTGGCTAAGGAGAGAGAAAAAAAAAGGACAGAGAAGGGGGAAAACTTTTTTTTCCTCTTTTTTTTTTGTTTCTCGGATCACTTTTTATTTCTGATATCAGGTTAAGATAATTTGTTTCTGGATGTCTCTAGGAATTAACGTACCATGATTGCTTTGCACTGAAGGAAGCACCTTTTGACTCCTGTAGATAACTTCTTAAGTAGTTCTGTGGACTTAACTCCTTGTGATCCTTGACTTTTTTTTTTTCTTAGAAAAACGGCAACAAGGGTGACTATCAGGCTGGCCTTCTGTGAGTCATTCACAAAGGTGACCCTATGCATGTCCCTTTCTCATGCGGCTAAAAGATTAACCACAAGAGATGGTTACTGATTAATCCAAAACTAGTCCCCAAAATGTGAAAAATAAAAAGTCAATTTCCTGCTTTAGAACCGAACAAATCCAAAATACCGTAAACACCGACCTGATGTTCCTAAATCCCATCGCGATCTTCTAACCTAACCACTATACTTCCCAATTTGACTTTTACAGTTTGCTTGGTGTATCGCACGTGTATACTCTATGTATATAAATCTATTCTATCCACCCGATCTTTTTTTTTCTTTTTTTTTTTTTAACACTTGTTTCCTCTGATTAAAAAAAAACGAGGAAAAAATCACCCCTTTTATCACCATCCGTTTTGTATTTTTGTCTCCTTAGAAACTTTTTATGGCTTGAATGCAAACTACATCAAAGCCCTCTTTTGTTTGCTTCTAAATAACATCGAAACATTTGCAACATAATTACTCTGCCGAGCTGAGACTAGTATTTTTTTTAAGATCTCCGAAGCGATTATGAAGTAACTTTTATTATTTTTTTATCAAAATGAGTTTGCTGTAACACCTATTTATATAGCCTATATATTATAAAGGAATTTATTTAATATAACTGAAGGGACGCAGCAAAAAGGGGGTTATTAATTTTGGGCTTTTTTGGGGGATGCGATTGTTGAAATTATTAGCTAGTTTTTTTTATCACGTTGAGATCTTTTAACATGGCTTTTACACCAGGTTTCCAACAATAAGGTTAAATCTGCCTGCAGGACATGTTTGTGAGAGTGCAGAGGATTATCTTGTAATAATATTAGTATTCCATTAAAGCCACTAAAGGCTACGAATCTTTAGCTATAGTTAACATAACCAAATTGAAGGGATCGTTGGCGAGCTGTATGTAAGTAACTTTTTCACTTTTATTTACACATTACACTATTTTATTTTAGTAGAACGATGTAGTTTAAGGACATTGGGTAACTTTAGTGAAGTGTAATTTTAATAGTATGATTTTTATTTTCCCAAGTTTGTGTTAGTTAGCAGTGTTAGTATGGTTTGTGCCCTTTCAGCTCTGACCCAGCTGCTTTGATATATTTGTTTGTTTTGGGGGATTTGTTATTTTTTTTGTTTGCCAACAGACTTATCTTCTTAGAAATTCAACAAGTCCTTCCGTAGCTGGGTGGAGATGCATTGAATATTCGCTCCTGAGTTTCAGTGCTTTTTAGTTGAGCTGCAAATGAAATAGTTCCTAAAACAATTTTTTTTGTTATGCACAAACTAAACCGGTAAAATCTGTCTTTTTGTATACAAATACTGAGCAAATTCTGCAGTGTTGAAGTGTGCTGACTCTAATCATCATGTACATCAATCTAAGTATTGTGCTTTCTTAACCTTTGGTGGCCCTCTCTCTGGAAAAGGTGGCACAGTGCAGACTTTCAATATGTTTTTTGGTTCTTCTTGCTGACCCACAATCTAGTCCCCCCCTTCCTGATCTCTCCTAGCAGGGAGTTAACAGACTAACTATACCTAACAGCACAACTTCTTCCCTAACCCTGGTCCCCCTTTATGCCCTGAGACAACAGAAAACCCATAGTGGGATTGACAAGTGCTTCCCATAGAGCAGTGTTCTCCAAAACAACTGGGATTTAGTTTCTTGTCTGAATGCCAATATTTATGTAGCCAAAAGTGTAGATGTAGCCTCCAGGATCCTTGCTTTAACTGATGCTGGGATTGTCATGCACTCTTTCCCCCCCCTTGAAAAACCATTGCATCTGGATCCCCACCTAGTGTTCAGTATTATAAAATGTAAACTTCATCTTTGTCTACTTGCACTGGGAAATTAAAAACTTTTAACAAATTAAACTACAATCACAAAAAAGTAATCTTTTTGTTATTGGTTTCTAGATATTTTGGGCCTTTGTGATGACCCTAAAGAAAGTCCTAGTGATGTTTAAAGTGGCTTTAAAAATCATGTCAAGTGATTGATCATTTCTATTAATCATTAACCTGAAATTGTATTTTTGGGGGCAGCCTTTTTTTTCGTTATCAGCAGAGTTTCTGGTTAATGTATTTTGTGATCTTCTTTTCTCCCTTACCTCCCTAACCCTACAACTAGTTATGTCACAATTTATTCTAGTTTTACAAAAGTTAAGCTTCAGTTAAAGCTCCTTCTTGCCATTAATCACAATGACCTTTCCTATATTCTACATTTCCCCACATGTGTATATTTTTGTCATTCTAGATACACTGGATTTGTTGCAGTTGAGGATCAATAAAGAATCTGAAGAAATGAAGTCAGAAGTAGAAGAAATGAAATTTGTTTTTAAAAATGAAAGTACGTATACGCTTCAAAATTCTCTTTAGTCTTCCAATTGTTTCATATTAGAATAAATGGTTTGCTTGATCTAGGATGTGGAAATGTGTCCAAACCCTTGCCAAAGCTAGATCGCTGCTTTTGTGACTGTAAGCTGTCGAATTTATAGTTAATGGGTTTTTCTCCTCTAAAAAAAAAAAAAAAAAGTTTTGTAAAAGCGTATCCAGTTTAGTAGAGAGAAGTCTTTGGCCCCCTCTGCAAGCTGTTTAGTTGTGAATTTGCTATTATTTGCCTAAGCACAGCTGACCAAGCAAAACTGTGTTTTAAAGTGGCATTATGTTTTGATAAATGTGATCTGGTTGAAAAGTATTTTCCACTGAATGTAGAGCTTAAATGAACATGCTGACATAATAGTTTTAATGCATTTTGTTCAAAATGTGTGCACAAACAGAATGGCTTTTTGTTCCCTCATAATTGGCTGTAAAAGTAGATGGGGACATAACCATTACATATGGAAATGTGCAAGATTTCTCTTGAATATATTAGATGCTGAATTTTCATGGGAAAAGAGCTGCATCTAAAATGCATATATTGTCAAAACCCCCCCAAACGTGAGAGCGTTCTACCCTATAAACATAGACAAATTTATAAGCATATTTTATAATGTTAAGGCAAATGGAAGGGAAAAGCTTGTTGTATAGTAAAAAATAAATAAATAATAAAAAAAAAAGTTCTTTTGTACTAGCTGTTTGTATCTGTGTGTTAAATATTATATTTTTATTCATTCATTTTAATCGGCTTCTGAATTTTGTCAGTTTAAAAAAAAAAAATGATCTCTATCTTGAATTCGGATTGTGTTTACGCAAGAAAGCAGAGATTATTTAGATTTTTTAGGGAATGTGTCTATTTAGTTTGTATTTAATAGTTAAACATTTTCCCTAATTCAGGGTGGTGTCATGGAAACTGCATTGTGTGATTTTAGGATTGCAGTAAAACATGCAGGGAGGTAATCTCTGATTTACACAGATTTTTTCCCCCTTCAGCCTTGTAAGATAACCACACACAATTTTGAACAACAGAAGTTTGTCTTCACGCTGGGTGAACAATAGGAACCATCCTGTTTTCAATAGGATCAGTTAGTTTGGTAGCCGGGAGTCTTATGTTTAATTTGCAAATGGCAACCGGTTGTGATCAGACATGTGCGCAACTAGTGGGAGAAAACAAATTGGCGAACAACCAAAATTGGAGCATTGGGACTTCATTGATGATCATTTTTTACACTAACTAACTATTTTTAAAAAATTTGGGTTACCATAAATTGATTTGTAAATATAAGAAAACTGTGCCCATATAATACATGAAATGTTTATAAAACATGTTTAGATTTTTATTGCATACAAGAATTGCCAGCGTTGGCACTGGTATCAGTGAATTAAATTACAGAATGTTAAGTTGCCCTAGACCACTGGATTCTCTTTATTTACAGAACATAGTGTCTAAATATTCATTAAAATTTTGTGTGCAATAAAGAACTATTCAATTAATACTAAAAATCTGTATGTAAAAGTTGATAATGGGTTTTGTTTCTTAACCAAGATCTACTTTTACCAAAAATTACATTAGTTGTATAGAACAAATTGATATACACTTTGCATGGCTTAGAGTTTTTTTTTTCTTATTATCAGCAAATCTTTTTATATAAATACATACTTTTTCTTTCCTAAGGAGTTGCAGAGAGAGGTCAAACTCATCGGACACCCAAGAACAAGGAGGCTCATGTCTGTAGCAGATGCTGTGCTGAGTTCTTTGAATTATCAGATTTGTTGCAGCATAAGAAGAACTGCACTAAAAATCAATTGGTTCTAATTGTGAATGAAAAACCACCACCTCCTGCTGAAACAAGCTCTCCAAGTCCCCCCTCAGATAATCCTGACGAGCACATGAATGACACAGTTAATAACACAGATCAAGCAGACTGTAGTGACCTTTCAGAACCTAATAAGCCTGACAAAGAAGAATCCATGGAGGTGGAGATCGAAGCTAGCAATAGCAGCAGTGGTTCCAACCAAGTGGACAATGGTGTTAAAAGCAGTAATAATTCCACATTGGGTACCTCAGCTATCACAACCTCACTACCTCAAGTAAGGGATCTGACAACTTTGGGCAACTTCTCTGTTATCAACAGTAATGTCATCATTGAAAATCTCCAGAGTACTAGGGTGGCAGTAGCACAGTTTTCTCAAGAAGCAAAATCTAAAGGGGACACCAATAATAAATTGGCTGTGCCTGCCCTAATGGAACAGCTCCTGGCTTTACAGCAGCAACAAATACATCAGCTGCATCTTATTGAGCAAATCCGGCACCAAATATTACTGCTGGCTTCACAAGGTGCAGAGATGCCCACCTCTTCTAGTGGGTCTCAAGGGACACTGAGATTATCGGCTACTCCATTGACTACATTGAGTTCCCACTTGTCTCAACAGCTGGCTGCAGCAGCTGGCTTAGCACAAAATCTTGCTAGCCAATCTGCTAGTATTAGTAGTATAAAGCAACTACCCCCAGTACAGCTACCTCAGAGCAGTCCTAACAATACTATTCCATCCAGCAGTAGTTCCTCTCCAAATATGAATACCTTGACAACTGCAATTAATCCAACCTCTTCGGAAAGAGTACCTTCAACCACTGGTGGCTCACAGGTCAGTAACCCACCAGCACCAGTAACATCTTCACCAGCTTTTGCAATAAGCAGTTTATTGAGTCCCACATCTAATCCACTACTACCTCAACCTATCCCAAGTAACACCCTCTTTCCTACTACATTGCCCAATGTTGGAACAGCAGCAGAGGACCCTCTGAGGAAAAACAAGCCACCCAGCGCCTCCTCTTTTGAAGCAAAGAGCGCATCTGATGAAGCATTCTTCAAACACAAGTGTAGGTTCTGTGCAAAGGTCTTTGGCAGTGACAGTGCCTTGCAGATCCACCTTCGGTCTCATACGGGTGAGAGGCCATTTAAATGCAACATTTGTGGAAACAGATTTTCCACCAAAGGGAATCTAAAGGTTCACTTTCAACGTCACAAAGAGAAATATCCTCACATTCAGATGAATCCATATCCAGTGCCAGAGCATTTAGACAACATACCTACAAGTACAGGAATACCATATGGGATGTCAATACCACCTGAAAAACCTGTAACCAACTGGCTGGACACTAAACCAGTGTTACCCACACTGACCACGTCTGTGGGAATGCCCCTCCCACCAACAATTTCCAACATGACACCATTTATTAAGACTGAAGAGCCCCAGCCTATTGCTATTAGTCATCAACTGGCTAGTCCATCAGAATCAGTAAAAAGTGATTTGACAAACACGGAACCAATGATTAAAAAAAATTGCAGTCTTCCTGAAGATGCTGAAAACAGTGAGTTGCCTATCTCTGAAGACAAAGGTGATGAAAATTCCCAGCAGTCAATTAACTTTCAAAATTTTAATAGTGTGGACTGTTCTCCTGTAGCTGATTCAGGTTCCAACAACAATTCTAGTTTTCCAAACCCACTTCTACCACTGATGTCAGAGCAGTTCAAAGCAAAATTTCCATTTGGTGGTCTTCTAGATGCTGCTCCTACATCAGAGACTTCCAAACTGCAACAACTTGTAGAAAATATTGACAAAAAGTCTAGTGACCCCAATGAGTGTGTTATTTGCCACAGAGTACTGAGCTGTCAGAGTGCCCTTAAAATGCATTATCGCACTCACACTGGAGAGAGACCCTTTAAATGCAAGGTATGTGGTCGTGCTTTTACCACGAAAGGTAACCTAAAGACCCATTACAGTGTGCATCGTGCCATGCCACCTCTCAGAGTACAGCATTCTTGTCCTATTTGTCAGAAGAAATTTACCAATGCTGTTGTTCTGCAACAGCATATCAGGATGCATATGGGAGGACAAATTCCTAATACTCCAGTTGCTGAAAACTATCCTGATTCTATGGGATCTGATACTGGTTCTTTTGATGAGAGAAATATTGATGATCTAGACTTCTCAGATGAAAACATGGAAGACTGTCCGGACAGTAGTGTCCCTGATACCCCAAAATCTGCAGATGTGTTCCAAGATAGCCGCTCATCCTCCCCAGTTCCCAATGAAGTCTCAAGCATTGCTGCTTTAGAAAATCAAATGAAGATGATTAATGCTGGACTAGTGGAGCAACTTCAGGCCAGCCTGAAGTCAACAGAAAATGGCTCTGTTGAAGGTGATCGCATGACTAATGACTCTTCATCCTTTGGGGGAGATATAGAAAGCCAGAGTGCTGGAAGCCCAGCAGCTTCCGAATCCACATACTCCATGAATGCTTTGTCGCCTAATAGCACAAATGACTTTATGAAATTCCCTAACACAGATGAGAAGCATCAAAAATCTTTACCCCCTGAACTTCATAATGGAATGTCTCCAACACCTGCAAATGGTGGGGCCCTTGACTTGACCTCCACTAACACTGACAAAGTGGTCAAAGAAGAACCACTGAGTGTACTATTTCCATTCAGAGAACGGAGTAAATTTAAAAACACAGTTTGTGATATTTGTGGTAAAACATTTGCATGTCAGAGTGCCTTGGACATTCATTACAGAAGCCATACCAAAGAGAGACCATTCATTTGCACAGTCTGCAACCGTGGCTTTTCTACTAAAGGCAATTTGAAACAGCATATGCTTACACACCAGATGAGAGATCTACCTTCTCAGCTTTTTGAGCCCAATTCCAATTTGACCACCATTAGCGCAACAAACAACCCAGCTACCAATCCTTTGGCAGCCATCATAAAAACTGAATTTAATGGTTTTATACATGGCTCTCCTCAGGACAACAAGGAACAACCTTCAAGTATTACATCTTCAGGATCTCTATCTTCTGCCACATCACCTGTTCTCCTTCCATCCTTGGCCAGAAGGACTCCCAAACAGCACTACTGCAATGCATGTGGCAAGTCTTTTTCATCTTCCAGTGCTTTACAAATCCATGAGCGAACCCATACTGGTGAAAAACCATTCGCTTGCACCATATGTGGCAGAGCCTTTACTACAAAAGGAAATCTTAAGGTAATACTATATTTATTTTTTATTACAAAACCTGTGAACGGAACAACAATGTATGACATGCAGATCCCCGTTTTTAACCTGTTCTGATTCAAGTTTGCCATTCAGTGAATTCAATATTTGTGAGAACAGATATAAGCTATTATAGATATTAATAGTTTAGTGGGAAAGCCTAAGGCTGCTATTGACTTCTGAAGTTTTAAGTACTTGAGTCTCTGGTCTTAGCATTTTAAATTATGGTCTAGAACAAGCTAGCAGATCAGGAGTGTCTTATCATAAACCAAATTTTTTTTTATTTGGATAGTGGTGAAAGATTATAACCTCTGGCAGCTTTTCGTTATCCCTGTTACAGCAGTCACTATTGGGAGAGCTGTCTGCATCAGGTTTCCCATATTTCTGACTACTTGTTCACATGGCATTGATCTATTTGTATCTCTCAAAAGGGCTATTCCCTTATCCCCAGCTGGCATATTTTAGTTTTTAATTCTGTTTAGTTTTGTTAGATATGTTTGCATACTTGATATAGAGCCCTGAACCTGCATCATCAATGTAATGACCTGGCAGCAGGTATTTACAGAATTGATTGGTAATAAGTGAACTTCAGGTGTAAAGTTGCTAATGGCATTTGTAACTTTACTAGTTAGGATACTTCACTATCCATTGAGACCTGCCAGGTTTAATTTGTGGGTAATGAGCCCTACGATGAGGAATATGCCAACTCCTGCTGATAAATTTAGCTAAGATAAGACCATGTTCATAATGGACTTGCAACATCCTTCTAAAACAAAGTGTTCTGTACTAAGGGTTGTACAGTGTTGAGCCCATTGGATAGTGTGGGTGTGCGTCATCGGTATTTCAATAGTTTTGAAAGAACACTTGGATCTTATGTTTCCTAAATAGTTGTCTTTTCACTGTTTGTGTTTTTTTTTTCTCCATGAAAAAGGAACTCTCGTAGCAAGTATGTTGACTGCACAGTAAAATTAGTTGAGATAAGAATTTACAATGGGTGGTAGGCATGCAGTCAAAATATTATGCCCTTTACTTTTTAGATCCATCCATGGGGCATTGTTTGTTTGTAGCACTAATTGGATAATGACATTTAGCAGAAGGATGACATACATAGGTTGCCAGTTCTGACTGGTTGGTCCAGTGGATGTCTTTTGCCAACTAGAATAAGGGGAATAGGGAAAAGTAGCAGTAAATAAAAAAGCCATCTGAGCCAAGATGACGGAATGTGGAGAAGATTTCTATGTTCATTATCATGTTCTACTTGCAGATTTAACAAGAAGAGAATATATTGAGGTGCAGTTACCTATAGTAACTACACCATAATAACACAATAATATAAATTTACTTTTTCACTTCTCTATTTTTGTTTAATTCACGAGTGAAGACTGTCTTTCTTTTCCCCATAATGTTTTCAGCTTTTTGCTGATGACCACCATGAAATTGATCTGGTCCTTTTGTTAAGTACATGAAGGGACAATTGTGGGTTTTTTTTTTTTTATAACTGGAATTTTAGTTACCATTTAACTACAATTACCTTCTATATAAAATGTTCTAACTTACCTTGCAAAATATAGCCATGTTGAATTTGTTCAAAAGATAAATTGCAATCTGCTTCTACATAGTGCACACCACTATATACTGTGTTCTACAGTTCTAATACTTGATAATACTTTAATACTTGTCAGTCAAAGTTTAAATCTATTGAAGTATTTAATAAGCTACAAACATGCCAGTTTCTACTAAATGACTTTTGCTAATTTATGAATATATTTTTTTTAACCTTCTGAATTATGTGTAACATACAAAGTTCCAATACAGCATAAAAAAGTCAGTGGTTAATATTGCCTAAACTCCTATCAATCATGCTAAGAAGATCATTGCTTCTTTTTCAGTTCATTCGAACATTCTTCTCTTAACTGTGGTCAGAACTCTTGGGAAGCATTTAGTAATATTCTTGTATTTTCCCGTTTAAAAAAGTAAATCTTTCAGTTTTCAATTTTATTTTAAATTTGATGGGATTGAAGTTTTATTTCAATTCTTGTCCGTTGGCCTTCTTAGTACATTGCCTCTGGATGTAGCCATATTGAAAAAAAATTTTTGGGTGTCCAGGCCATATAAGTTCAATTCATACTGCCATATTGAAATAACCAATTTATTCTTAAAAAGCAGTATTTTTTATGTGCTGTCCTGATTTCTGTGGGTTTGTGGGGGTTTTTTCCATGGACAAAGTGAGCTTTCTCTTTACAAAAGAAAGTGATTTTTTTACTTCGAAGGATACATTTTACTAAATTTTATTTTTAGGTTCTGCCTTGAGCAGTCTAGGTACTTTTTAATGGTTTTAGTAAACCATTTCCTTAGTAAACAGTATGACTTAAATTTTCCTTGTGCTGCAATACACCCATACGTATAGCACGGCTTGGAGGAGAACGATGGTTTTTCTTGTTTAGTCCTATTTGGTCCTCTTCTTTTCAGCACTTTTTTATTTTCCTGCAATAAAGATTTTTACCGTATTATGGGGTTTGTAACCTGTTCAAAGTGGCTTGGTTTTATTCTGTTTAAATACATCTTTTCACTTTTTGATGGGAAATTCTGAATTTTTTTTTAAAGAAAAATAGTTAAAGAAGAGTGGCAGTGAAGGGTTTCATTAACGGTTAGAACCAATGTAAAATTCAGATGGTTACTACTAGTGTTAAGGTTACTGTTCTCCTCCGTATTTTGATCTGGAAAACTGATCAACTCCAAACGGGGGAACCACAAACCTCTTACGAGGTAATGGACTTAGTAGAAGACACTAGGGGAATTCACAAGAATTTTTTTTACACCAGTAATGTTAAAACCTTACGTTAATTGGCCTTGATGGGGAAATCGGGGCTGTAGCTAAACTTTTCATCTCTAATGGAGATGTTCCTCAGTGACACTTCCAGCTTTTTAATTCTTTTCCTTAAGGGATATGAACATTTCACTTCAGAACTAGTCTTTCCAGCATCTTTATAGGAAGTAGGGTCTTTTCCTAAGGTGTCTGTTGACACAACATGATTATCACCTCAGTTGGCAGATTACAGCCAGCTCTGGAAATGATGGTATGTCTGTATGAAGCCTGGCCAACCAATATACTTGGGGTGGGGGGTAGATTCCCGCCCCTACCTCCCTTTTCCCAGCATATCACTCTGCTCCATTGAGGATCCAGGGATCCAGTTCCAGAGATGGTTGCTTTGCAGATAAATCTGTATATCTATATTCGCTAGATTCCTAGTCATGGTTATTTCTAAACTGTTTATTTCTCATACTTTTTTTGACTTCTGAGAAATATAGTATTTGAGCCAATATAAAAACATTTGTTATCTGTTTAATTTGTGAACAAGCCTTAAGATGGTTGGTAGTTAATAAAGCTTTTAATAAGCTTCAGTTGGACAAGCGAAGAAAAAAAAATGACTTAAACTAATGGTAATTGTTTTTCTTTGTATTTAATGCTTTTGAATTTTAAGCAGGAGTGTTGCTGCATTCTGCTCCTACCTAAAGTAACAGAAAAGCCTAAGTAAAGAATTATCTGCTCTACATAATCTCCATAAATTATGTTTAAAAATGCTACTTCTAGAGCTGTGATATTGTATATTAACTTTAATCTAGCTGAGTTGGAAAATTTACTTTATGTAGGAATTTACCAGGTCTTTTGTTTCCCCTGCTGATGCTGTCCCTTTAGAATAAAACCCCAGATGACCCAATGACGCTAATCTGATGTTTATCGGCAGAAATCTGCATTCTGTTAAAGAAGGGTGCTGCAAAGGATTTCTAGAGTTTTCGATTTCACTGCTTTAGTGCAATTAAAAGATACTCCCTTAACCCTTAATGGTTTTTAAGTGCCCTAAAGAAAAGTCTGAGATGAAGACAATTCTAGCACATTTGATTAAGAAAGATGTGCAACAGTTAATGGCTATGAGCTTGTGCACTATGGGGGTGATTTACGAAAAGATTTATCACTGAGGATTTTTCCTCAGCTTAGTAAATGAGGTGAAGCCCTCCTGACTTTAATTGTGCCATTGCGTGCAAAGAGGAAATCAAATATTTCAGTAATTATTTTCTTGCACATGTTTTCTTTACAAAGTGAATTTATACCACATTGGCTAGGGTAAGTGAAACCTCACTTTCTAGGTGAACATGTGGTCTACTCTAGTGAACCACCCCCTGTGTGTAGACCTCTTTTGAATATTTGATTGCTAGTATTGTATCTCTATCCTTTTTAATGTTAATAGGGTTGGACTTTTTTTTAATTGGGACCGCAAACTCTTGAAAAACTGCCAGTTTCTTTGACTGAGCATCAGCATTGTATTGCTTAACATGTGTGCAGTATTTATGGTGCATGTTCTTACCCAGAATTCTCATTGGCATCTTAACTACTGTAAGACATGACATAGGCATTTTAAATTGGCTGAAGAACTGCAGACACGTTCATCAGCCTTCACTGCCCTTTGAAAGTATCTTTCTGGTATGCATAGACTTCTTAAACCAGAGACATTGAGAGCAGTGATGGTTAAATGTGTCCTCCTTTATAGACATTGAGTCCTACTGGTTCCCTCAGGTAACCTGTGCTTCTGATCAAAACATTGTTCAGTGAATATCCTGATATAAGAAGCTTTGTAGTGAGCCGAAGCATAAGAAAGCAACTGTGAAGGGGAGGGAAAAAAACATATCATTCTCATGTGAAACTGTTATTCTATTGAGTTTTTGAACAGGCGAGTTTATCTGCTGCAGCCCTTAAGTGCTTAACCAAGATGTTTATACATCTGAAGCATGGATAACTCTGGTTCTTAAACAGTAGCTGAGCCCTTGCGTTTGTTCACGTAGTGTTGACAGAGAATTTCTCTAGAGATTGCTGTCAGAAATGTGAGATGAATAATGACTTTTTAGGTCATGCCGTCTGTGAATGAAATTTCAATTGTCAAAATGTTGTGTTTAAATGTCCGTGTTTTTTTTTTTTCATTTAACCCTTCCATCTAATTGAGGTTTGACCAGACCAAAAATATGCAACCATTTTTTTTTGGTGCGTTACACTTTATCATGCTAGATACCCTGTAACCTGTGTAAGCAATGTGGGCCTGTCTTTTCTTGCTGTATGTGAGATAGGACAACTGGTGTGATTTTACAGAGCAATAAAGAAATAAAAAGGAGGTGGGATATATTTTATAAATACTTTTTATATGGCCAGATGGTTACATCTTTAGATGGTAGCTCTATGATGGGACATTAGAACAGTGATGGCATACTGTCAAATACATAGAAATTCTGTTGAAAGAAACTAATAGCAGAATTGTTGTGTGTTGCATTATTTAACTGTACTTGTAATGTTATATCATCTTTGGCTTTGTTCATAAAACTTTGAGTCTGTTGGGTTATGGACATGGAGAGTGGACAGTCCATAAGTAAGCAGATGCTGCCAAAAATATAACTGAAGCAATCGGTTGCTAAATGTTACTATTAACATTTAAAAAAACAATGAATGCAAAGGTAAACATGCAAAATTAGGGCTTACACAAGTGATTAGGTCCCATCAATATCCTGTGTGGTAATGTGCTTTAAACATGTATTATGGAGACAGGAAAATGCCAATTTGATATTACAGTGAATGGTTTTATCTAGAATAGTTCATTTCCTGCCCCATTAACTAACATCTTCTTCTTCTTTTTTTTTTTTTTTTTTTTTTTTTTTCATTAAAGGTTCATATGGGCACTCACATGTGGAACAGTACACCTGCAAGGAGAGGAAGGCGACTTTCTGTGGATGGACCCATGGCATTTTTAGGAGGAAATCCAGTTAAATTTCCAGAAATTTTTCCTAAAGACTTGGTTGCCAGGACAGGCAATGGGGATCCGTCAACTTTCTGGAACCAGTATGCTGCAGCACTGTCAAATGGATTGGCCATGAAGACCAATGAAATCTCAGTTATTCAGAACGGTGGGATTACTCCAATGACTGGAAGTTTGGGCAACGGCGGGAGCTCACCTGTTAGTGGCATGACTGGAAACTTAGAGAAACTGCAAAACTCCGAACCAAATGCACCTCTAGCTGGTCTGGAGAAACTAGCAAGCAGTGAAAATGGGACTTCTTTCAGATTTATGCGTTTTGTGGAGGACAGTAAAGAAATTGCCACAAACTAGCACGTTCATGAGGACAGTATGCACAGCCAGAGGTTGCATTTTTGTTCTTCTTCTTTTGTTTTGTTTTTTGTTTTTTTTTTAACTGCACCATCGAGACTTCTTTTTGTATCATGTTCAAAATGTAGAGTTTTAAGTGAGTGTATTTATTAGTGATCCTAACTTCGTTTTGCTCTGCATACAAATGCGAGCATTAACTTTGGTCTTTGTATTTGGGACTAAATACTAATAGACTGGAGTTGTAAACAGGCTGTAACATTTATGGCAACTTGCAAGTTTTGACAGTTGATCATTTGGCATTAACTTATTTTATATATTCAATTTTAACATGGTCCCTAATGTTAATGCATAAAGTAATATGGGAAAATTGACTTTATGACCATAAGTGGATTCAGTCATTTTGATGGGAGGATTCTCGCCTGCATTTTTTGGGATGGGAGAGCATGGACTATAAAAAAAAAAAAAAAAAAAAAGACTGATTTTAGAGTTGTACGGTGTAATCCCGAACAGCTGTTTTTTTTCACTTTTTAATTTGAAAAGAACTTCATTTTTAAATCGGAACCCTTACATGTTCACCAATAGATGTTCTGTGCATTTTATTGTTGTGAATAGACTTGTGTACAGTGAAAAGAATGCAGGTTGTATGAGACGGGATGCAATTTTTTTATTTTCTCTTCAACGGACACCTCCATCCCTCCCCATTTGTAGGTATGTTTATCATAGGAGATGTGCTGGAATTTCACAATTGCTGCTAAATATAGCATCTGAAACAACCTTCCATTTCAAAAAAGAAGAAAAAAAAATATGTAGATGCTTTGTGTATATGTACATATATAAATATATAAATGAGAAAATATTCACTTTCCTGGATTGTAAATAAGCTTTGTGATCTTTAAAAACCTGTTAGGCCTGCAAATGCTTTCCAATGCCTTGCATTTCTCTAGCAGTGAAAGAGTTGAAACACAGTCCTTCTATTCTCTAATAGCAGAACAAAGTGAGGTGTGGTTCGTGACTTTTTTTTATTTTAATTAAAGGGGGAATGGACATATTATGCACTTTCTTTTGGAAAGTTGGACGTCCGACTCCATTGATGTTTTACTGATGAAAAGGAAAAATACTGTAATTTTAATCATTACTCAAATACATCAATTTTCCAACATGTGTGTTTTTGAGGCTTGATGTCGTGTGATGGTTTCAGGGTGCCTGTGAAATTACATGATTTTTATTTTTATTAAATGCATTGTAAAAATGTTACCGGTGTACGATGTGAAAGAATACAACCCTACCTTTTTATGCTTTGAAGTATGGGAGATGATGCATGAAATGCCACCCTTGAAATATATTTAATAACTGCACCATAACTTCTATACCTCTTAACTACAAAATAATATTAAAACGTGTCATTATCGCTCCAAAGAAAAAAAATGTAGGTTGGCATCCATTTCATATGAATGTTTAGTCAGTTGTCCATATGGTACATGACATTCAATTGGTAAGACTTGGTCAACATTCGCTATTTTTAAGATTTTGTTTTTTAATGTTGCATTTGCATTATAGCCCAGGACAAATCTTATAAGCCCCCTGTGGTTTCTTTCTTGTGTGGTCAGCTGTTCAGATTTATAAACAATCCTGAGGCTTGGATGAGCTATTGACAAATGCTCAGATTGTGTACAGCTTCCATCTCCCCAAGGACTTAGTATATCAAAGGGAATTCATTTGGGTCAGCTACACAAAAATATTTATATTTAAACATATTTTCCCCTTAAAGGTCCTATTAGACTTTACACAGTCTCAATTGGAATGATCACTTCTTGTCCTGGTAAGCCCCCATACTACATAGGTGAAATAAAGGGTCCTCTCTAATAGAAAATGTGGTACAAATACATTAAAACCCAGCAGGAGTTGTAATATTTACATATTTTATCTAAATAGAGATTGGGAATGGATACACTTCAATTATTAAAAAAAAACAAAAAAACAATATGATAAGAGAAGTAAAAATATAAAAATAAAACTACCAGTGTACTGTTCCAGGATATGGATACTTTCAGAAATCACCAACCAACAGTTAGAGTGAAGCCTTTCACTTTAAGGGAAGTGTAATGATTACCTTGATGTAATGCAAGCACACAACAAGTGTGGGGTTGTGTGGGTTTTTTTTCCTTCCCCAGATATTTGATTTTAAAATGTATTTACCTTCTAAATTGATGGTGCTTGAGACCCTTCAGTATAGATGTGCCCAATTTTTTTAGATCTGTTCAGTATATAGTTGAATGTAAGCATCTGCTGTGTGTAATCTTCAGGGCTTTGTGGTAGGAATCTTGAGAGGGTGTGCATTTTGTATATTTACATAATCCATTATAAAGGGTTCAAAATAAACTAGGCAGTGTTTTTTTTGTTTTTATCTTAAGCACCCTGGATGTTGTGCTATGCTGATCAATGACACATCAAATGGCTCAAGCAGCTGGGTTTTCTGTTCTGCCTTCTAGGCCTCCTTATTTTGCCCATCCTGCAGTAGGTGGCCTACCTGTGTGCCTATAGGGGAAAAGCTAAGGTAGTTAGGATGATGCTTTACTTAAACATTTTACCTCATCTGGCAGCAATGGTATCTGTCATGTGCTTGGTACTATACACAAAGGGGGGGGGGGGGCTGAAGAGGGCGTTGGGTGAAGACCGGATGCCTTTCTACAGCTGGGAGTTTCCTCTGTCAAGACAGAGGCTGGGGACTTTAAATGCCATACACAATGCATAAAAATGGGTCCAAAAGTGTTAAGATAAAACAATCAATTTAATAGTCCATAGTATCAGATATATCCAAAATTGATGCATCCAGGTATTAATGATGGTTGGCGTTTACACGACGCTGCACGTTCAGAGCATTTGCTGATGAAGAGCCTCAGTCGTTAGCCCAGACAAGCCACACACCAAAAGATTGTTTGAAACACCCCGACGTACGTTTCGTTCAGATGGAACTTCTTCAGGGGGTGGGTGGTAACTGAGGCAAGAATGGATTACTGTGCAGGTTGGCGTCACTATAAGCTGGATTGTTGTGTAGATGGTATCAGACAAGGGGCGTGGGCCTGGGTGGTGGAACGGGGAGCTCCCACTCCAGGGAGCACGGCCACGATCACCAAGGAAGGGCAGTAGGGCTGGAGACCTCTCTGTAGTATATCAGCAGAGTAATAGATTTGGAGGTACATAGGTAGAGTGGTACGGTAGAATGTCTCCTCCCGTGGTGTGTCCACCCCCTGAAGAAGTTCCATCCGAACGACGTCGGGGTGTTTCAAACAATCTTTTGGTGTGTGGCTTGTCTGGGCTAATGACTGCGGCTCTTCATCAGCAAATGCTCTGAACGTGCAGCGTCGTGTAAACGCCAACCATCATTAATACCTGGATGCATCAATCTTGGATATATCTGATTGATATTATGGACTATTAAAACAATCAATTTAGCTTAACACTTTTGGACCCATTTTTATGCATTGTGTATGGCAGTGTTTGTCAAGACAGAGGCTGGGGGACTTTAAAGGCCAGAGGAAACTCCCAGCTGTAGAAAGGCGTCCGGTCTTCACCCAACGCCCTCTTCAGCCCCCCCCCCCCTTTGTATATTGTATTTGGGACGACGGCCATCCACTCCAAGAGATAGAGACAACCCCCCCCCCCCCCCTTTGCAATGTGCTTGGTACTGCTTTCTTAGTATTAATAGTATAAGTATTATTAATGTATTTTGTACTTTTGGTGCCCCTTTTCAAATATACCCATACCCTTTTTTTAGAGCTACATTGTTTTTTAGTTATTTTTACAATATAGCTCCTAGGTGTGTCCTAAACCTTTTTTTTTTTTTTTTTTTTTTTTTTTAGATCCACTAACCCCTCTACTTGGAGGCCATGCCTTCATGTTCTTGAACTTTGCTTTATAATGAAGATGTTCTCTTTCATAATATTGATAGTTTATATATTGTCATCAATTTTCATTTGAACTAACACTCTTTGTGCACACAATATTCAATGTGCATTTGTTGCCGTATGTTGCATAATGCGTGTTTAAAATAGATGGCTCTAAACCAGGCCTGAATTATTTAATTATCCACTTTTCTCTTCTTAACGTAAAGCAAAAGAGACTTGAAAAACGTATTTTAGTTCTGATCGTTTTGCCCTTTTAATTGTTTCAGTAAGTGGTCTCTAGACCCGTTTCTTCTTAGCAATCAGGTTTTTTTTTTTTGGTTTTTTTTATTCTTCCAAAATTAGACACTTTCGTAAATGATATTTATAAAACTTTATTTATATTGTGTAATCAGAAACTACTTTAGCTATGGCTCTTATTCTGTCTACAATTTGGTCTATTTACTTAAGCCGAGTTCTGGTTTACTGTGTATCCCTTAGAGTGTAATGAGATTATTCTTCCTTTTAAGTGTATAGCCTTACATTTAGATACATTGTGCTGCAACATCCATCATATTCTATGCTTAACTCTTACCCTCCCCACAGGGATATCTACCCTATTACTTTGGAACCTTACCTTTTGCATACCGCCACCCTCACAGCATGAATGAGCCCTGGTCAGACTGTGTTCTGAAATTTGCCCCCCCCCCCCCCCCCCCCCCCCCCCCCCCCCCCGACATTAATGGGGTGTTCTGAAGCATATATGCACACTAACAGTGGCATTTTTTACATCTTAAGGTACCCATACATGGACCCTTTTTAGTTGAATTCCCAAACGATCGATGGCTGTGCAGGTTTGTGGAAACCGATCGCTCAGGAATCAAATGCTGCCTACCTCAATTGTTCATTGATCTTACGTGAATCAATGTGTGTATGGCTACCTTTACACTAGCTGAATATTGCAGAACACAATAAGAGCTTTTTTCCAAGTCCTGGCTTTCTTTGATTTGTCGTACTCGGTCAGGGACATTAGACCCTGATGTTCCCAATTTGTTCCTTATTCCCTTACTTATATTAACTTTCAATTCAAACCATAAAAAATTTCCTTTAGGTCTCCCAACAACTACGTAGTATAGTGGCCTACCTGATTGATTATATATTGATTGGGTGGTATAAAAGGTCCTCATATTACATGGTTTTGGAAGAACAAAAATTAATTGTAACCCTCTCACTAGTGATGTCGTGAACTGTTCTCCGGAGAACTATCCGCGGCGAACATCGCATGTTTGCGTTCGCGCATTTTTGCGAACATATGGCGAGTTCGATTCGCCCCCTATCTTTTAACATT
>CM070041.1:24456697-24488448 GCA_036250615.1 Ptychadena robeensis
GCGAACATGCGATGTTCGCCTCGAATAGTTCTCCGGCGAACAGTTCGGGCCATCACTATTGAATACTACAAACAACATTATAACTCTGCTCCCCTTACAGAGCAAATTTCAAACATACCTCTTTTTGCACATATCTTTGGACAGGTTTTTGAGTAACTGATGGTAATATGGCAGCCAAGGTTTTGTTGCAACTCTGTCCTGTAATAGAACAACTATAATATTTAGGTTTACTGCACATGACTGAGATAAATACTAACAAATTAAACAACAATTTTAGTTCTGATTTGTTTTAGGTGTTATAATATTGATATTTTATTGATACCTGAAATTTAACTTGTATGCATGGGAAGACCTACTTCAAGAGGAAATGCTCATGTACAGCACCTAGATGAATACCTAAACTCAGCATATAATTGGGGTCAAGGATTGAAAAAGTATTAAAGGTGGAGACTCAGAACCCAAACCAGGCAAGCTCTATTATTTAGAACCAAGTATAAAGTAGAAACGTACCTGGTAAAAAGTGTAAGCCTTGGGACTGAAACAACAGAAATACAAAGCTTACAACAATGGTAAATTATTGTATTTGGTTTATATAATGAATTGAGTTTAGCTTCAGGATACATCTTATTTTTGTAACTTGTGGGCATCAAAAGGATTGCTTGGGCATACATTTATTGTTTGTTATGCGCTATGACATTTGTTTATGAGTTTTCTGTAGTTGCTTGTTCTTCTGAATGGCTTCTCTGTTCATCCCATCTTACTGAGGTTGGAGCTAAACCAAGCACTTTAAACCTGAGCCTTAGAGAGCCCCTAGTGATTATGTACTCAAGAACCCTGATTAAATTAAGGTCGAGAGGCTTAGAAAATACAGCCTGTAAGTGGTAGAAAGATGGTTTGAAGACCACAGGAATGGAGTAGATATTTAGTTACCAACCTATATAAACTATATCAAGTGAGACTAAAGTAACCATTTTAATACCAAACTCATCTCCATGATCTGTTCACCTGGGCCACAATTGATGAGGTAAAACATTTAGTTTAGTGTTTTTAGGAGCAGTTTCCTTTAGGTGAAATTGTACAGAAGAAAAAAAATTACAATGTAATCTGCCCCAGTGTCATCAGTGGGGAATTAAATAGATAAAGCCCCCATACACCTTAAGATCGATCCATAAAATCTCCATTAGATCTACCAACAACTGTGTAATATAGTGGCCTCCCTGATAAAATACATAGTGATTAGTGATGGCGCGAACCCTCCCTGGGGTGTCCGCGAACAGGGCGGGTCGAACTTCAAAGATGTTCGCCGTCCGCTCTGTTCGCGGACATATTCAAATTCCCCGCCTCTAGGCGGGGAATTTGAAACGGAGAAACCGGATGTGACGTCAGTGATGTCACATCCGGTCCGTGGACCGCAACCTGGAACGCATAGTTCCTGGTTACGGCCGCAGGATGTGACGTCACTGACGTCACATCCGGTTTTTCCGCCGGTCTTCTCACTACAAGACCGGCTTCTGTAGTGAAAAGATTCTTCCTCCGGCAGGATTACACAGGTTGTGATCCTGCCGGAGGAAGAATTTAGACCTTCTTCTGGCCGGCGAACAGTACGGGTCGAACACCCGTACTGTCCGCCGGCGAGGCGAACGGCGAACATGCCGTGTTCGCGGCCGAACTGTTCTCCGGCGAACAGTTCGGCCCATCTCTAATAGTGATTGGGAGGTTTAGAAAGGTCCTCCTATTATATGGTTTTGGTAGAACAAAATTTGGTTGTACAGAAATTGTATGGAAAGATTGTAAGGTGTATGGGGGTCTTAAGACTATAACAATATGTCTTTTTTTTATAGCACTGCAATTAACAACATTTGGGAATGATAGCACTGTCCTTTAAAATGTTAGTTTTACTACACAAGCTTTGGGAGAAGACTGAACAGTACACACGTAGGAGTGCCACTGTTCAATTCACCGCAAGTTACAAGGACACTTGAGTTCTTGTAAAATTAAACTGGTTTTTCTGTAATGCTAAAAAAATGCTTTTTGACTAAATAAACTAATGCAGACACATCATCTAATGACTTGTTAATGGATATTCAACAAATAAGAGATTCAACAAAAAACAAGCAAAGCCTAACAGGTAAGTGATCTTTGTCATAGTCCTTTTTAGTCCTTTTTGTTGAATTTTACATCATGAAAAGCTCTATGAAGTAATATCAGGCATCAAACATTTACTGGTGGGCAATGATGAAGCTGAGTAGACCTCTGTGCTACATTGACAGTTCCGTGCACTGTAGTCATTTGACCAAACCCAATGTCTTCTATACGGATACCTCTTCCACTAAACCCTGCACTGTTGATTTGCTCTTTCCAAATGCAGTTCTTTTCCTCCCTTTCCGGACTCTCTATCCAATCAATTCAGAAATGTGCTTAAATCCAGACATAATGTTGATGAGACCACGGCTCGCAAACAAGCCTGAGTTGAGACTGTTGGCTTTGTGGTAAAAGACTTCTAGGTAAGCAAGGGCCACAGCTAGACACATTGTTTCTCTCCAGGAGTTATATGTATTTTATATATCCCGGCTTAAGGCTGAGAAATTCTATGAAAAGACCATGTGCAACCCTTCTCACTGCTCTTACTTGTGAGAAAGCAGCTGTGAGTGGGTAATATAAATGATCTTGTTGTGATTGACAGTAAGCTCTCTCCAAAAAAAGTCAAGCTAGCAGCACCTGGTTTCATGATCTAATGCTTTCTAGTCACTGTGTAAGGTAAGCTTTAGGTATGTAGGACATGACGGGGTCCATGTTCATTGTGGTCCTGATTCACAAGAAGAAAACACACAAAAAAGACACAGAAAAACTAAAAAGTGTGAAGAGAAGGGTGATTACGTTATATAATGTTCACAGTAAACCAATACACCATTGGTAACTGTCTATTAAATGGGAAGGGTTCATGATCAACTTTTATAAATAATATAAAGTATGTATAATATAAACTCAGTGGAAAGCTGTTATTCTCTTTTCACTTCTATTCTATATCACTTTTATAAAGGAGTGGTTTCTACCATGTTATGCCAACATCCACAAATGAAACAAACTAAGTTTATGACTGGAGATTGAGGAAAACCTCCACCTTCCATCCAATTTTACCTCCCACTCTAGGTGGGACAAAGGGGACTTTTGAGGCATAGTCTTCATGTAAAAATATTTAAAGTTTTACATCTATTAAAACTGAAAAATATGTTACTGGTTATATTCCACACATTACAAAAAACACTTTTAGTTACATACTTATGTCAAAAGTTGTTCATGTATCTTAGGTCTAGATCGAGTTAAGCATGCATTTCACTGTGTTACCCTTTTCATCAGGGGTGTTATAGTGCTGAACATATATTTTTTTAAGGGTCTTTCACAAGAAAAGTCAAATAAGCTAACAGAAAATTGCAAAGTAAAGGCTGCCATACACACCCCGATGGGTGCAGGCAGACCAGTCCCGATATGCACCGGGATGCAAACGTGATGACGTCATCACGTTTGCACCCTGGTGCATTATGGGACCCCTTCAGTCGGCCGGCACCCTTTGTGTGCCGGCCATAAGCTTCAATGAAGACACCGGTCTTCATTGTAGCTTATGGCATCGGCTTGCATCGCCTTGCACCGGCCAGAGAATATCGGACATGTCCGTTCTCTGGCCGGCCGAGCTGTGGGGCGACAGGGATCTGTTGCCCCATGTGGGCACATGCCGATAAGCGGCCGATTTTTAACCTGACCGATGGCGCGAGCGCGCACGCCCGTCGGTCAGGTTAAAAATCGGCTGCTTATCGGCATGTGTATGGCAGCCTTAAGGGAAGGAGGACATTGGTGTGGAGGCAATCCAGGTCTCTTGAATTGATTACCAGGTAGCTACAATCAATAGGTGATAGGTTCCAGGTACATCTCCAGGTGGCATAGGGAAATGGTCTTATTGACAGATTTTTCGCCAATATGAGAATATACTATATTTAATATCTGATGATATTCTGTCAAAAATTATGTTTTTGTCTCAGTATGTGTCAGGGTCTTTGGCACGTGGAGCTTCCGAATCGCTGCTTTCACAGCTGGAGATGTACCTGGACCTTGAGTTCACCTATTGACTGTAGCAACCTGACAATCAATACAAGAGACCTGGATTGCCTCCACATCAATGTCCTCGTACCTTTACTATGCACTTTTCTGTTACCTTTTTTGACTTCTTTTGTGAAAGCCCTTAAAAAAATAAGTCAAGCACTTTAATACCCCTAATGAAAGGGGTAACACAGAGAAAAATGTACTAAACTTGATTAAGCCCTAAAATGATCTCTTGACATAAGTATGTAACAAAACATATTTTATATAATATGTGGAATGTAACCGGTAACACATTTTTCAGTTTTTAATAAATGTAAAACTTGAAATATTTGTTATTACATGTATACTTTATGCATTAAAAGTCTCCTTTGTCCCACCTAGAGTAGGAGGTAAAATTGGATGGAAGGTGGAGGTTTTCCTCAATTTCCACTCTCCAAGTTTATTTATTAAGAATATCACACCCCTCACATTGTAGTAAATTGTTCATAATATCTTTACATGGGACAGCATTGAACATACGACAGTTTGATACCATGTAAAGCATTCAGTTCTTGTAGAAACAAGGACATGAGGAACACAGCCTACTGCAACAAAGTTACATACTGTAAGAATATAAAGGAAAATAAATAATAAAGCAATAAAGGAGATACAAAGCAGGCTTAAGCCTGCCATACACGCACCGATCAGTGGCTGATTTTGCCACCGACCGACGGGCGTGCGCACTCGCGGCCGTCGGTCGGCGGCAAAGTCAGAGCGTGTGTCGGGGCCTTTAGACTGTTCAGCCATGTGGATGTCAAGATAAAGTCAATCCCTGGTTAAGGATGATATCACTTCTGGGTTACAGGTGCTGTACACACTGGCACAGTAGGATCATTGAAAGCCGATTAATAATAGTTATAAAGGTGGCCATAGACGGTTCAATTTTGCAGCCAATTTTATCGCAGATCGACTGTCGTGCACGCTCACGGCGGCCGATCTGCCTCAAAATCAGCCCCAAATTGAATGCTTAAAACTTAAATTCAGCCATAAATTGTCCAGGAAATTGATCGCACAAATTACAGACATGTCTGTAATTTATAGATTGATCTCAGTACTTTGGATGGGGAACAGTGTCCCCATCCAAAGTCAATCCCAGCACACAATAGATGCCCAGACGATTCTAGGCACTACTGGCTGTGTGTGATGACGTCATCACTCACAGTTGATCACAGTAAAATGAAACGTCTAGGGCAGTGGTTCCCAATAATGTTCCCAAATAGAAAAGGAAAGTTTAGGAACCACTGGTCTAGGGGCAGCTTAAGAAATTTGACCAGGAAATATGAAATAACATTTAAGGAAGGGCCACTACTAGACACAAGCCTAAGACCTAATTCTGTGAAAACATAACAATTTTACCATATCCTTCTATCATTGCATGCATACACACTGTCAATGCTTGAAAGCATCAAAGCACTATTCAATGCTATATAAAAAAGCACTGCACACATCAAAAACACATCTGCCGATTTTCTCAATGCCCACATTAATGCCATGTTAAATGCGGCAAAAATGTGTCAAAATCTAGCCAGCTTTTTTTGAACGCCTTAACAATAATACTAACCCAACTCTACTAGGCCTAAAGCTGGGCAAACACGTCACGATTTTTAGTTCAATTTTAGTGCGATCGTTTTTCAAATTGATCACGCGATCGGATTGAATAAAAATTGAAGCATTACAAAAGTGAAGAATCGGACAGAAAAACGGATCTGTTCTGATAGATAATTTTAATAAAAAGCAAAGGAATCGAGTGCTGTTAGTTGTCTCATGCGATCGTTTTAAGCGATTCATCTATTAAAATCGATTCCAGAATCGGATAGGCGATCGCAGGAAAATTGTGACGTGTATGCCCAGCTTAAGCAACCACCCATAATCTTTTGTTATTTTCCCTTCAACTTATCATTTTCTGTCCCAGATATTCAGAGACATGTTTAGGGAGAGGGACATGCACTTTGTGGGAGAGGCTTGGTGCTTGAGTTCCTTTGCTCCCCCCCGTTTGGGACCCACTGCATTATATCATGCTTAAGGAAACTCTAAGGAATTTGTTGTGAACAGCTTAAATAATTCTCTTTAAAAAGCAGTTTTGACTACCTCAGTAAGGAGGTAACAGGTTTACGCCATAGGATGAAAGACTTTTTTTTTACTTTTATTTCCGTATTTTGTATGAACTTTTTTTTTTCTTACCTTACTGAATACTTAAAAGATAGCCACATGAGAGGTGCAAGTCTTTTAAAAACAAACTCTAAGTCACCATATATAGTTGAGTATAAGCCAACCCAAACAAATCTGGAAAAACTAAATGATTTGAGTATAAGACTGGGGGGGGGGGGGGGGGGGGGGGGGGGGGGGGGGGGGGGGGGATGCAGTAGCTAAGGTTTAGAAACACACAGCAAATGTGCTTTTGTTTGGAGATGTTATTATTTCATTCAACATTGCTTATGGTTATAAGCCCGATCGATTTGATGCTAAATTTATGCAAAAACTACATGTCCTGAATATAAGCTGAATTTCATTTTTTAAGCACATTTTAGGTGCTGAGAAATTGGCTCATATTTGAGTATATACAGTTTATAAATGGCACTACAGTTTATAAAGCACTACATTGGGCAATGTGCTGGTTCTGCACATTTTAAAGCTGGCCATACACCTGCAGGATTCTCTGTCAGATTTCCTTCAGATCAGATCAGATCTACCAACAACCATGTAGTATAGTGACCTCCCTGATACAATACATAGTGATTGGAAGGTGTAGAAAGGTCCTCATATTACATGGTTGTTGGTAGATCTGATCTGATCTGAAGGAAATCTGACAGAGAATCCTGCAGGTGTATGGCCAGCTTAACAGTTTAACGGTAGGTTCTTCATGGCACTTGTTGCTCACTGGTGAAATCTCTTTTTTCCCTAGAAGGTATTTAAACTGCCAGATTTAACATCTATAGGAGACTAGAGCTGTGACTTTTACTTTTTAGAATGTTTATATAGCCTGTGCTTTCATACCATCCATATAACCCCAAATCATGGCTGTTGTTTAACTTTCAAGTCTTCTAATCACATGAATACACAAGGCCTCCTGTTTAAATATGGTGTGCTCTTAGTTGTTAAACATGTGGCTTGTGGGGTTTCCTATTTGCCCAAAATATTTGCATTTCATTTCACCTCCTGAATGTATTTCTGAAAGAAAACACAACATTTCCTATAATAGTATGCTAGAATATTACCAATTGTAGAGCACAGCAGAAAAAAACAACAAACAAACAAAAAAACAACAGTACCATGCTCTTCAAAAGACACAACCAGGCCTTGGCATATTAAATGATAGATGGAAAGTAGCTGCAGGAATATGTTGGCATATGAAGGTACAACACTGAAAAAACTGTTACATGAACTGCAATGAGTGAAGGGAAAGGCTTCCTTACCTGTAAGAACAAATGTTGTTGCTTTTATAACCCCTCATGCTACTTTAAGAATGACAGCACTGATAATCCAAATACGTCATGGAGTTGTTATCTTGGGACAGGAGTGAAGGGATTACTAGGTGAAAATAAAATAAAAAATTTATTTTTGGTTTAGATATCATATAGGCAAATAACAGAATCATTTTATATGTGGTCAAATACATGGCCAGACCAAACAGGAGCATGCAACCATATTATATCATATATGGCAGCTGTTGCAGTATTAGTATTATAACTGAATAGGGGCCCCTACACATTACAATGTACCATACAATTTCTATACAATCAATCCTTTGTTCTACCAAAACCATGTAATATGAGGACCTTGTTAAACCTTCCAATCACTATGTATCAGGGAAGCCAATATACTATATAGCTGTTGGTAGATCTAAAGGAAATTGTTTAAAATGATCTAAAGGTGCATGGTGAGGTTAAAGGTGCCCATACATGAATTTATCATTTGAAGCTTAGCAGATATAGAACATTTTGCCAGTCCTTAGAGTTTTAGAAACCACATTTCCTATTATAGTAAAATGTGGTCTTTCTAACAGCTGGTAACCAGACAGCAGATGCAATTTTTCTAGCATAACAATATTGACTATACAGTATACATATAGGGTTTGCTACCAACACAACTGATATCATGCAGTGATTGAATACTGTAGGTATATTGTGTAAAAATTGAAGATGCCTGGAAAAAAAGCAGATATTCGAGCCGTCCAATGTACCCTGCAGCAGTGTGAGGACGTCATCACGCTGCTGTCAGATATCGGCTGGCTGGGGAGAGACGGCTCTGCTCTCTCCTCGGCAGCTAAAGCTTTGCTTGGAGACCAGCGGTCTCTAAGCAAAGCATCGGACATGGAGTAATTACGGTCATGTCCGATAAAGCTGTTTTCGAGCGGGATTGATTTTTCCCGCTCGAAAACAGCGGTGGGCGCAGATTATATGGGTCAGATAGATGGTCGTGAGCGCCCACGGTGCTCGAAACGGCCATCAATTTGACCCATATCCCAACTTCTGTACCCTGCTTAACACTCATACTTCATACTTCTCTAAGAAGGTTTGAGCAGATATTTATCACAGACCATTTATATCTATACTTGTTGCATTTAGGTAACTTATTGAAAAAGCTGACTATACACCCTACAGTGTTAAAAAAAACAGTAAAATTGTAAAAACAGTAAATTGCAGTAAATTACTTGGTTCCTAATGCAATAACCCCATAGGCCGTGTTTCACTGCATCACAATCCATGTGTTTTCTGAACGTTTTTAAATGCACTATAAATTTAATTTGTTAGTTGATGGAATTCCCAAGGTGCGTTTGGGGATCCGTTGTTTTCCATTCCTGTCAACGCAGTGCACCGAATTGACATAAACACAACGGAACCCAAATGTACCACCCATCAGGAATGGATTGAGCAAGTCAAAAATGCAAAGGTATGGGCTTTCCATGTGAGCTCTTTGTAAACCGGGAAACAGGGAAAGAAATCCCAGGAAAATGGGACCCATGCGTTAAGGACAATGTGCAACGCGCATGCCTTAACGCCGTGGAAAGAGAGTACAACAGATCCAGCAATCCTAAAATATTCTTTTAAAAATATTATTTTAATGAATTTGAGCTCCTGCTAGTTATCTATAGAGTTTTGCCAGCACTTCCTGCCGTGCTAAATGACTATAACAGACAGGAAATAATGGAAATCTGTAGTGGGGCACAAATAGAAATTTTGACTGAAGGTAGGTGGACAGGAAGAAAAAACATTATCAATCGTTTCTGTATGCCGATATGAGTGCTAGTTCTTTCTTTCTTCCTGGAAGCCTCACTGTCCACATTCCAATGCTAACGCTAAAGCAGGGAATACACGCATAGATTTGGGCAAGATCGATGGCTGCTTTGAGTGCTGTGCGGGTTCACGGCTATCTATGTAACCCATATCTAATGTGGCCATCCCTGTTTTCGCGCTGCTGCCAGGAACCTCGAACAACACCGTGTCGAGCCGTGTGTTCCCAGCTCAAGGCTTCATTCATCTGCACTGCTGTGTATAGAGGACTGTGTGCAGATTCTGTCTGGGTGGTGGGAACACATGATGCAATGCTCTTTGGGCATCACTGGCATTAATATTTACAACAAACAAAAAAGATTTTAAAAACATCGTGATGTAATGATAAGCATTTTTAAGGATATAATATTAAGGATATTAAGGGCGCACTATGCACCTTGATGTGCTGACGTCTGGGCATCCAACGAACGTTATATCTGATATATCGAATCAGGCCCTTTTAAATAAATAGGCTGACGTGTAACTAACGTGACAGGGCATGTTAGTCATACGTCATAATGATGCGTCGATTATCGATAGATGCATCACAGTCAAGCCTCTGGTGCATTCATGATGACGTGGAGCTCCGCATCTACATTAACGTGATGGAGGCTCAGACCAACGGAGCAGGGATTCTGACAGGCTGTGTAGACTGCGCTGTCATAGCCCCATTGCCGCTTGTTCACTGCACAGGGATGTTAGCGCAAGGGGAGCCCTAGCCAAACTCAGTTGATACTTGGAATTTAAAGATAACATTTTAGTTTAATGTTCATCACATATGCTGTCTGTAATAGTGAACTACGGAATAGCATTTATATCCCTCATGCATGAACATCTAAAATACATGATGTTATCTAACCCTTCAGTTTAAACAAATTCCTGCCACAACCCCCAAAGCCACTGCCTTTCACAATTCCCTTAGGACCAACTGTATATAGATGGCTTATCACACTACAGGCAATGCAGGAAGGAAGGCCTAGCTGTGCAATGCAGTAAGGGGTGTCTCTGTATGGCATAAGGTGGAGAAGCACAGGAAGACCTTTATTCGATTTTTCTGGAAGTATTTTCTCATTATTTTCAGAATTTTTTGCGAGAATCTTTTTCTCAATGAAGTAATAATGACTGGAGATCAAAACTCCTGCTTAAAAAAATTGTTTGGAATAAAAGGATAACAATTTGCAATATTTTGCGAATACGAATATTGCCTGCGCTGCTTATCACTAGTGTTGAGCGAGAATATTTGAAATTCGAATATATTCGACGAATATCTGACAGTCGGGCATTCGTAATATTTCGCAAATGGATGTTCGCAATGGCGGATTTTCATTGTTTTATGCTGCATATTTGCTTGCATTGTGAATGGATATGTGCAATAGTGCTGGTACTGGCTAAGATCACAGAATGAAGAAGAGATGCTGTAAAGCTGGTTTGTGAATGTTTCTTCGAATATACCATATGCCGCTCATCACTATTCATCACTAGTTGCTGGGTAGAATCTCAATCAGGAGCTTTTCTTAAGGTCATAATAGACCACCTCAGGGCACACATATAAAAATGTTGAGAAGCTGGTTGTATACCACGATTAATGCTTTAGTTAAAATTTAAGAATAACATTACCTTTTACCTAGGCAAAAAAACAACATCACAGCTATTCATAGATAAAGGAAATTAAGTTAGACCACTTAAAAAGTAGTAGTAGAAATTATAAGGTTTTCTAAAACTGCATTATGCATAAAATGTATCTTTTCCATATCTCAAAGCAGATCCAGGTAATGTTTCTTATAGATAGAAGACCACATATGTTGACAAACCAATCATGAACTCCATCTGTAGTTTCAGATAAGTGCTTGACTTGATTGTCCCTTGTCAAAGACCAACGCCACAATATCATCTTTGGATAAATCAATGCTGTTCCCTTGAAACAAAGAACCGTAGTTGTCTTTAAAACAGCATATTGTCCTCCTACAATGTTTTTTTTTAGGGATTTTTGTGTCAAGACGTGAGTCCTTTCATATGTGTTGTCAGCCTTTCTGTATGTTTCACTGGATGTCTCCTCTCCTGATTATAATTGATTTGGTTTTAGCAAAATTGACAGTCCAACTGAAAAATCTATAGAACACTTTTTTCAACTCTTCTTTTCAGCTTACAATGCTAAATTAGTAAAAGCTCAGCCACCATGTCTGCCTATCCATATCTCTGTCCATTTTGTTTTATCTGTCCATCTAGAATCATTTTCCAGTAGATTGTCTTTACACACCAGTATGTTTTATATATATATTTATATATGTATATATATATATATATATATATATATATATATATATATCCTTAGATTTTATTAATACTAGTTAAACTTTGGATAAAACTGTAAGGGTCCCCATACACGCAATGAGCAGCGGACCATTTTGTCGCTGTGCGCTCGCAGCCGTCCGTCGGCGGCAAAGCTTGGTCAGCCAGAGAATGGACATGCCCGTGAATCTCTCGCCAATGCCATTAGTTTCAATAGGGGCCGGCGTCCCCATTCAAACTAACGATCAGCACACAAAGGGGGCCAACCGATGCTGTGAGTGATGGAGAGCAGCGTGATGACGTCATCATGCTGCTCTCCACAGCTCATCTGTCAGTCCCAAGTGTGTGGGGACCTTAAGGCTCTAGCTTCAGTACATGCTTGGATGCACTGACATCAATGGAACCAATAATTGCAACCCCCTGTTGGGGTGTTGAGACCGGTGTCATCGGGCCCTCAAAAAAGGTCACTTGTGGGCTGACATATAGCTAACACGCCATCAGTCTGATGCACCTTACGTGAAGCCTAAAGCCTGGCATACACACGCCAATTAGTGGCTGATTTTTCAGTTGGCCGACGGGCGTGCGGACTCGCGCCGTCAGTCGGCTGCAAAATCGGCCGCCAATCGGCGTGTGCCCACATATGGCGACAGATCCCTGTCGCCCCACAGCTCGGCCGGCCAGAGAACGGACATGTCGGATGTTTTCTGGCCGATGCCGGCCGATGCCATTAACTTTAATGAAGACCGGTGTCTTCATTGAAGATAATGGCTGGCACACAAAGGGTGCCCGGCCGATTAAAGCAGCCCCAGAATGCACCATGATGACGTCATCATGTTGCATTCCAGAGCTCATTGGAGCTCGTCTGTGTGCACCCATCTGTGGGTGTATGGCAGGCATTCGTTCCCATTTATGCCAATGCGAGGCCTTGTGTCAACAAAATGCAACAGAGACTTAAAGTGATGGGCTGGGGGCTATGACAGGCTGTGGAGACAGGACTTCCATGGGGGTTTGTGCAGTGCCCCAAACTTCCTGCGTTCATATATATTTTGATTATCTTTTGCAGACTCAAATGTAGGTATTGATTGTCCTCTTTTGCATTGACTTTGTGACATCTGCCACCCTTACAAAATGTCTTCAATTGAAATTGCAATCAATAAGTTACTCAATATTTAAAAATTTGGTGGTCTTTTAGTGACTCATAAGATTAAGAGCTGAAATACACACAAGATTGTCAGCATTTACAAAAAGGAGATTTAAGCTCTTTTTGAGAACAAGGATAGTAATGAAAATATTGCTGATCATGATCTCCTTAAATCTTATGCTTAAAAGCCAAAATCAAAATCTCCCATGCCACTTAGCCCAAGTAATTGAATGCTATTTGTATATATTTTTCTGTTAGTTGAAAACCTGGTGTTGGAGGGCCCTGGCAGCATAATGACACTTAAAGTTATCCCTGGAAATTTATTGGCATCGCAAAGAATGCAGAGAGCCTTGGAGCTTCTTTATTGTTTTTTAAACCCCTATTCAATAGCTGTGCTAAATGTTCCACATCACTGAACTTCCTGCAATGCAGGATCTGTTAATTTGAGCATTCTTTTTATACCCGGGTTTTATAGCTGGCTAAAAGTCTGCAATATTTACAAGATCTGTGGGCTAAATGATGCCTTTCTGATGTGCCTTTTGTGTCCCTGACACTCACATCTGGTCACTAAATAGAAGACACTTTTATTTGAGTTGAGGGAATCCGCTTCCTGATCTCAGATACTTCCTTTTTTTGTTTATTCTTGAAGCAACCTAAAAATCTGTCATTCTTCCCTTACTGGCTCTCAGATTTCAAACAGATATTTCTCACTTGCTGGATAAGCGAAAATTCTAACAGCCAGTTCGACAGAATGTGTTAAAGTTCCATCAGGTTCACACAAGTAATTATTGCATCAAATAAACTTTTTATTTTTCTGAAGTCTTCACTTGCCTTTATGAATAAGCAACGGCTTTTCAATTAAACTGAAAAAAAATGCAACATTTGACTGATTTAAATACTCTGGAACACTGCCATGCTAATTTTCTGATTCCAATATAAGAGATAATGAACTAAAACAATTTGTAGAAAATATACTCTTTATGGGACAACGTTTTGTAAAAAAGAAAGATTTGGGCAGACTTGAGATTAAAGATTATTTTATAGTCTTTGCAGAGTGTGGAGGGGCAAGATTACACTTCGCACAACGGGGATGATGGGTGTAAATTTTAATGTTTAAACAAATTGCATCTCTTGTGTTATGAGTTAAAAGTTATTTTACATCAAATGTTTATCAGCAATTCAAACAGAGACCCGGCTCCTTTTAAGACTGGTTGTAGTAATTCATTTTCTTTAGTAACATGAAGAACATTTAAATATCCAACTCATCAAAGCACAAAGTTCTATATTAACTGTAAAGTTAACATTTTATATTCTATCTTCATATATATTAATTAGTGATGGACGAACATCAGCTGCAGCTGTTCACGAACAGGCGAATCGAACTTCCGCAAATACCCGCTGTTTGCATGTTTGTGGCAAACCTCCATTGACTTTAATGTAGGGCGAACTTTTCAAAGCTTCAGGTCATATTTGTACCAATACCAATAAAAAAAGTCAGAAGAATGCAACCACTGGGACAGTGTCATGTCAGAAGAGGATCAATGGCTAAACTTCTCCTCCAATATACTGATTTATTTAAAATGCTGTATTCTTCAGGTCTAATGGTCAGAAATCACACCTAGATGAAAGATTTTGCCAAAAGTTACCAGACAGTACCTTCTGCAGCGCATCACATTTAGTCAGACCTCTGTCCAATGCATAATACAGCATACCCCACCCCCAGAGAAGGACTTTTGTGGCTCAGTAATGATGAACTACATGTAACAGAATACCTTAATTATAGTTACAGATCACTGGATTGAGTATAATAGCAAAGTAGCTAAGCTATCCCTCAATCAGCAACAGCTCTCCCTATCTATATAGTACTGGAGACACAGCATAAATGTAAAATGGCCGCTGGGCTGCTTCTATAAGAGGGGGGGGGGGTCCTCCAGGAGGGAAAAATGTGTTATTAGCTGTACTGTCCCACCTGACTATAGTGTGAGGGGTCGCACTTTGCTTCCATGTTAAGGTATAGGGGCCGGTTGAACACCCATAATGTTCCCCGGCATTGCAAACTGCGAACACACTATGTTCGCCGCAAGCTGTCTGCCGGGCGAACTTTTTGGCCATCACTAATATTAACCAACAAAGCACATATATTGAATAAAGAAAACATGTATGTTACAAATGAAACATAAAGCAAAAACCCTACTCAGGGTTATATCCTTGAGAATAGTAATCAAAATGGGGGTTTGTAGCACCAAACTTATCATCCCATAAGAAAAGTCTATCATATACATAAAGCATATAAAACATATGAACCTAGCCAATACATGCTAAAATTATAGTGTATATCCACACATCAAAATGATTATTTTGTTTATTTTGATATGTGGATATACACTATATTAAAACATATTAACCTAGTCAATATATGCTGAAATTAAAGACTTTAGATTACTATTCTCAAGGGTATAACTCTGAGTAGGGTTTTTTGCAGTATGTTTCATGTGTAAGGGGTGGCACCTCAATTCCCCCCCATACACCCAATCTCTGAGCTAATTTAATATGTTCATCATTTAGCTTTTCTTTTACCTCTAACAAAACCCAGTTAAACCAGTTATTTACATGGTAAACGAGCAATAATCGCAACTGTTTTTCAGGCTTTCGCCCCATAGAACTGTCAAAGGGTCCGTATCTAAACGACCTATGAGCGCCTGCACAAGTTTGCAGTCTCTCACAAGCAGTTGTTTGCCAGGCTGCTCGGGCCCGGGAAATGACCAATAAATGTAGCCTAGTTGGTATAACTGGTATAAACCTATCAGTCTATCTGATCCCCTGGGGGAATCCACCTCCCACTAGGGCCATGGGTAGTGTGGCCACACAGAACCATCATGTCTGTCACAGAGGTAGGTGCAATTTTGTCCCTCAGGACACCGACAGAGTCCACACATGTGGTCTTGCAGGATGCATGTAACTGGTAAGAAGTGCCAGGCCACTGGAACCTTGGCACCCAGATTATGGAGCAGTAATTTAAAGGTGCATCTCACAACATATGTATTTGAAACCATATCATCAGTAAAGGCTGAATAGGTTTGAACGTGTCGGCATAGTAGTATTCCCAGAGATACATATTTGAGTAAACACGTACTGTGCCGGTACAGGGAAATGAGATGGGGTTAAATGATACCCATCCCACCAGGAAGTACTCACTTTTTCTTTGTACTCTTGACACTCAGATGATTGACCTTACATTGCTACATGGAGGCAATTTTCCCTATGTATTATATGATCCAAGTAGATATTCAGCTAACTGAAAAATTGTCTTCCTATCTATAGCCTGACAAAAGAAAAACTCACATATACAGCTGCAAAGTGAGTCTTATTAGAAGTGGAATAGAAATAGAGATGGTTGATTTGTGAGTTTATTGCAAAGCCCCTGAGCATGGTATTATCACCCAACTTGCTGGAGATGTAGGGAGTATGTTCAAGGGACATTTGTTATCTGTATTACATGCCATTAATGTAAACACCATAAGGATTTGTAGATCTGCAGATTCAAAGTAAACAGTATTCCCCATAAGCATGTGTATAGAACAGTGATGGTGAACCTTTCAAAGACCAAGTGCCCAAACTGAAACCCAAAACACAATAATTTATCACAAAGTGCCGGCATGGCACTTTAACCTGAATTACACACATGAAATATGCACATAAATCATGTAAGCACGCACACACACATTACTTTCTTACACGATATAAAACCACCCATCATTATTTCTATATATATAAATATTATATCTGGGTCATATATGATTTGCTTCAGTGATTTGTATCTCTAACATTTATTGCAAGTACCATTTCCCCTCATTTTATCCCTTATGTACCTAAGTGCTGCTGATCACTAGTGATGAGCGGCATAGGCAATATTCGAATTCGCGATATTTCACAAATAATTCTACTAATATTCGAATCGATATTCGAAAACATTTGCAATTGCGAGCTCATTGCGAAAATATATGCGCAATTATAATCCATCCATGCCCATAAGCATCCCAATGGTGAATATAGCGAATATTTAAAAATTGCGAATATCCACCGCCATATTCGTGAAATTTGCGAATTCTCGAATAGCCAATATTCGCCAAATATATTCGCAATTCGAATATTTGAGCTCAACACTACTAATCACCTCAGACTCTTTTCAGCCACTTTCTGGTCTCATGATCTGACTAGAAAGAAGCGGCCTGTGTTATAGGTACAAAAATGGCCATTTGTAATCTTCATTAGAATCCTTGTGTGACACAGGAAGAGCAGAATAGCTAGGAAACAGGACCAGAGTGTTGTCACCTTATGAGAATAAGTTGCTGAAGGAAAATGAATGGCAGGGTCGCCAGTTTTTTGTTTACCTTTGTTTTACCATCTTTTGAAAGGTTAATGAAACAGCTGAGGTTAGATGTTCCTGATCAATTACACTGACTTTCCATAGAACCATGTTATTCATCATACACAAATATTGCAGTCATCACTGTTGTCTTGTATTAAATCATTTAATTATGACATTCTGCCCCGTGCCTGTTCTCCATCTACAAAGGCTTCTAATTACAGCAGTTATAACTCGGGGTTCAAGTGTTCATGGTGGTTCATGGCAGTTATTGGCTTCCTGTTAAATACAGATTTCAGCATGCATATAGTCTTCTGTCCTATGACAAAATGTCATGAGTATAAAAGTCCCAATTTGCTGTGCTCGAAACTACAATTGCAAGCATTATCTTTTGCCAGTTGCTGAAGAACTACACTACCCAGCATACCCTGCTGACTTTTTTAGCTGCTGTACAACTACAACGCCTAACCTGCTCTGCTACAATTCCTTTGGCCTTCTCTTAACATTCTGTTTTCTACTTTCACAGACACACACCTTGCACACACACACTCTCTCTCTCTTACCTTTTCCTCTAATTACTGCTTGTCCCTCCACCAGCTTCTGATTGGCTGGCAGTGCTAGGGGAGGATGTGGGGCACTGTCAGCATTCAGAGCCAATAGGCTGCAGTTCTTTACTCTCTGCATCTGCAAATGGGAGAAAGAGACCTTCACTAGGTATTAGCACAACTATATGATGTATACAGTATAGAAAAAAAAGTAACTGACTTATGTTTTGGGTTGCTGGTTAAAGAGATCCCTAAAGGTCCTTTTGTCGCCAGCAACCTTTGAAGAAAGCATACTTATGGAGATATTCTTCACTTTCTCCACACAGTGATGGTTTGGCTACAGGCCTGTTAGCACTTTGGTTTGATTTTGGCAATCCAAGAGTTTTCAGTGGCTAAATAATGGCTAGTTCCACATTATACAGTGGGGAAAAAAATATTTAATCAGCCACCAATTGTGCAAGTTCTCCTACTTAAAACAATGAGAGAGGCGTGTAATTTTCATCATAGGTACACCTCAACTTTGAAAGACAGAATGGGGGGGAAAGAATCCAGGAAATCACATTGGTTCAATTGACTGTACAATCAATGTAATTCGATCAATTTTTTTAGTTGATTAATTGAAAATTTAAGCATGTCCACATGGTACAATAGTTGAAATTCGATTTTAATTGTCATTTTTCTCTAACGAAATTTGATCGGACCAGTTGGAAAATTTTGATTGATTGTCCCAACATTGTGTCTCATTTTTTGTACTGTTGTTTGACCTGTCCAATTGAGATTTGATGCAATACAGTCATTTAAACCATGCAAGCATGCATTGTAATGGCGATGTAACGGTGGATGTAATGGCGGATGTAATGGCGATGTAATGGCTTGTGTGTCTGTTCACTCACACACAAGCATGAAAATGGCGATCTCTGTGAATACATCTCCTAATGTAATATGTGTCGCCCAGTGTCCTTTTGCCACGATTATAATGTACAGGATTAAAACGCAAAGATATGACCTATGGGTTTTTGATCACTCTGTGAACATCAATGGTCCCTTTTTGATCACTCTGTGACAATCGCTTTTTGATCACTCTACGTTTAAAAACGATTAAATTAAATCGAAGTCGGGCTTTGATTGCATACTCAATGTAGTGTGTACTTCGATTCAATTACAATCGACATCATATTGATGATCGATTTGATGTCATTCAATATCATCATATTGATGATCGATTTGATGTCAATTGAACAGGAAAAAAGCTTCACAGGAAAAAAGGAGATTGTCAGAAGTGGAGTGTCACATGATTGATAACATCATACACAAATGGTTTATAGCATAAAAGCCTACCCTTTTACAGGAAACAACTATCTCACAGTGTTTATAAAATAAACAATTGAACAATTAGCAGTTAGCTCTGAATGTTGGTCCCGATAGTAAGGCTTTTGTCTGCACTAGAGTAAACAGACATCGACCATGGGTGTTTTAATGTGCTTAAACACTTGTGCTTGATACTCAATGGAACCGTACACACAGAAGTTTGTCCTGAAGGTGGTTAGTCTTAGCTTTTACTACCGTCAAACTCCTGAATTTGACTCATGTCAAGCATGGGTGCTTTGATGGGTTATAAAAATTACCACTAATACTCAATGATACATATCATGTTAAAAATTGCCTCAAATGCATAAAAAATTCAAAGGCTGTTGATACTACTCTTTATTGGATGTAGTCTTTATAGATTAACCCAAAACTTGCCATTCCATGCTCCATATAGGGAAACAACACTTTTACCCTTTTACATATGTGATAAACTTTTGTCATTGCTGATTTAATAGCTATAACCCGTAAAAAAGCTTAATTCTGGACTAATACCATATCTACGGTAGATCCAGTCAACCACATCACCTGGAAGAAGATATATATTTTTTATTATAACAATAGTGTAACAGGATACATGTAGTCTGTGCTTAAGCCTAGTGCAAAACTCTTTATCACATCATGTACTGATGGTAGGTAGGTACATGGTGGTAGGACCACCAAATGGAGCGTGACCACATAAAATGCCTGAACAACTAATATCACACTAGGTAACCGCTAGGTAACTAAAAATGGGGCTTAGATTTTTTTTTCCTTGGTTTAAAGGTGTTTTTGAACAAGCTTTTATTAGTATATCCTAATTGCCTTTATTTTATGTTAAATGTTGAATATAATTTTAATTTGTTTCTTTACTTCATTTATCCAGCAATAAACTAATAATGTATACTAAAATCATCAATTAATCTAAAGTGCCAGTGGAGATCATTTTCTTACTTGTTTGACACAGAAGCCATTGTAGTAGGTTATCTCTATACCTTTAGCAAACATCTACAGGTCATACTCTAGAAGAGTACACAATGCAAAGGGAACTTTACTCAAACATATAAATCACTCTAGATAAGTATATCTCATTTTCAATCATTCTAAAGAGAAACCACAACCATGTGAATGTGTATTCTTGTGTTCATCTCTCATATTTGTTTACTATCCGAGAAATCGATGACTTCGAATTTTCACTGCAAAACCGTCCATGCTGAAGTGTTTGACATTCTTATAAATGCCCTTAAATGACAGCTCTCTAAATATTATGTCACAAGGTTTTTTTTTTCTCAGCTCGGGATGACTGGATTTCTCTGAAAACACTTAAGATGTCTCAAATTACTGTGATGGAAGTCACTTGACCTCAAATCAACACAGAAATCCTTCAGGATTAAAACAAAAGCCAGTAGTGAATCCAGGAGAGGAGAGTATTTTTGCAAGGTGATAAAAACAATGATGTAATGGGGATTAAGAAACACATACAAAGCTATGAAAAGTATTTAAAAGCAATGTATGAAAACAGTGACACAATGCAAAGCTCCTCAACCCAAATCCTTTAGTTGCTGTTGTTCTTCTCCTCAATGTACCGTATATAGATAAAGAATTTGAATAACAGTAATGTAAGAGCCAAACTAATGACCGCTATACACCGTTCGATACTTCTGTTCGATTGACTTTACATGATCAACTTAACCTCCCTAGCGCACTGCCGTACCGCGCCATTTTTAACAGTGTGGTACAGGCAATGGCAGCAGTATACAAGGTACACTGCCTGCCATTTCCTCCCTCCCCCTCCCCTCTCCACACAGCCAGTGTCATTCATGACACTGGCTGTGAGGGCTGAAAAGCAGAGGCCCCTCCATTAGCATGGAGGTCTTTGGCGCTGCTCACCCTCGCCCCCTTCCACTTCACCGTGACGCAGTACCCCGGATGGAAGCAGCATCGCCGTAGCTTTCCGGGGATATGTGGCTTCATATATATGTTCTTCATACAAACTCTGAACGAGATGGGCTCGTCATGAACACTAAGGAGGTTAAGTAGATTTTGCTGAAATGTATTCCTGCCCGCCTGTTACGATCAACAAAAAGTGAGCGAAATCGATGAAAAAATCCATTTAAAAGTGATCAGACATTTTGGTAAATTTTAGCTGATCATACAAGTATCTTACAGGTTACTAAGCAAGTAAGGGAATCGATTGATATTTAAATCGCACAAGATGATCAAATCTAAGATGTAAATCTAAGATTGTGCAAAAATTCGACCTTTGTATGGCTAGCTTTACAGTAATAAAGATCATCAGACTGATTACCCGGAGTACAAAGCATCAGAATAGGCATAAGTTCAGCCAGAAACATCACCAGGTAGTTCTGATATCCTCGGCTTCCATGTTCAGCAGTTCCATAAACATTTAAACTTGGCTTCATTTAAGGTTGTCTTCATGCTATGAAGTCAAAAAAGGAGCGATCCCAAGAGTATAAGGTTTAAGAAAACAATATGCCGACCAACATCCCAAATAGAACTACGAAAAGGGGGGGAGAGGGATGCTACGAGTGGTATGTCTGGGGATCAGGTCCCCTATGGCATCCACCTGGTAGCGTCCGTCTCACAAAGATTCGCCCTGGTGACCAGGGACTGAGGGGACTTTAGAAGTCGGGGTCTCCAATAGTAATAGTGAGTATGGTACAGTATACAAGTAATCATCTCCACCCAAGGGAGGTCACTTTACAATTCATTTCGATCACCAGTCACCAGTATTCCCCTGTGGCAATGAGTAATGCAGTGGTAATCACAAAAGTAAATAGTACTGGTTTAATGTCCATAAAAACAAGTAAAATCCAAGCGATTCATCAAGTTGTCGCCCAGCGTTCCCAAAGCGGATGGGGGGTAGAGAAGCAATAGGGAATCCCAGAATATAAGCGGTGGTGTATTACCCCAGGGGGTCCACATAGTTATTCAAAAGGATCCCAAATCATCTTCGGCACTCCATCCCATTGCTAATAATTGCAAACTACATAGCATTTGGCATAGTGATGTCAGCCTTCAGCCATTGTTTATCTTGGGGACTGGATCCTAAATAGTAGTTGTTAAGGCTAAAACCACCTCTGACAATCACCAGCTAATGTTAATGTAGCTAAACAACCAGTGGTGGTTGATATAGAACAGGCTCTTGGATATTGGTTGCCACGATCTAATGTCAATGTGTTCACTTTGAATGGGTATGGCAAACCTCAAAGTGTGTTCACTGAACCAAAAGCATGCCAAATCTTAGCATGTTCCCCATCACTATTCATCAGTCTGCTACTCCTTTACTCCTACATTTCTGAACACCAAACTTAAGTGAGTTTAGTTGTTTAACTCCAATAGACCAAAAACGAATTGTGCCATTTTATAAACAAACAACAATGATCAACAAAGTCAGTTACTCAACATTGAACAAGCCTGTAGCTGAAATGTTAGCAATATAAAACTTTTAGCTGATTGGCATAACTAGCTAGTCCATCTTTAAATCACAGAAATACCACGTCTCATCCACAGCAATACCACGTCTCATCCTTCTATTTCACAGTTCCGCTGAAGATTTCAGTTATTCTCAGAGTTAGTAAAAAATAATTCAATTATATGGTGATATCTTATTAAAAGCCATGGGAATACTTTATTATTGGGCATTCCCTAAATAAAAGATATTCTTTACAAAAAATATATAGATATAACTGTTTCAATAGTAAAAATATGTATATGAACTAAAGTTATCATTTCAGGTCCACAGAGATACATTCAGTTCCTGGGTTTAAATAGTACCAATTAAGCAATTGTCTGGATGGAGCAGTGATCAGCCTATATTCAGCTCCACCAGGGGATAACCATCCTATATCCACAGCTAATTAAAGACAATGAATGGTGTTTTTTGGTACAGGGATAATCCAAACCCACCACAAAATTATCCAATAAATTATCATGTCACCCTAATCTGTGTATTACTATCTATGAAGTTGGTGATTCTTGGTGTAGTAGACACCAGATCTGCACCATATGGACTAAGAACAAGAATGAGAAAGTTGCTGTTGTATACATTTCCCCTACTGTCTGTTATCTATAGTTCTTTACTATGTGCTTTCTTTATCTATTAAGCTAGGTAGGATATGTTTTCAGTTCTTTTATTGGAGCACTCTGCAGCTTGCTATTCCCAGCCAGCTCATTGAATGTCTATCATCTGCCACAATATGGAGCATTCTCTTCTTTTTTTGTCTATGAAGCAGTTAATATGGAAGGACAAAGAATTAATAAAGAATCACAATTCTGAATGCGTCATATTGAAGTACAGGTTTTTTTTTGTGACTGTGTTAAAAGATCTTTTAAATATTCCGAATATCTAATTACAGCTTTCCCCCCACAATGCTTCTATCTGCAGAATAAAGGAGGTTATTGTACATAAAATGATACAGTACTTAAAGGCACGCACTGCCTAAATAATAGGTCACTGACATCTAGCCCTTGTGTTTTCTGCATTTTGTCTTCTTAACAGCCTAATACAGAATATGTTAAGAATGGGCAGATGAAATATTATTCTGTATTAACCCTCTGTGACTTCTATAAGGGTTCCTTCTCCTTTGAAATTAATTAAAATGTATTCTATAGATATAATGTACATTAGAAAATCATAATTACAGTCTTAATCATAAAATGAAAAACAATCTGCCTTTATGTGCTTGGCCAGACAGAGCTCAGGTGTAGCTGACTAGTGATCTATGTGAGATTCCATAATGTGTAATATACTAAAGCTGGGCATTTTGCCCGTTTCAACAGCCAATTGGATGCCGTGTGCATTCCCACATCCGATCCGCAGGGAATTGGGTGCGGCAATTGACCAAAAATCTGCTGTCATGTCAGATTGCACAGTGATCCGACTTGCCGTCCCCATCTGCACCAGCGGCCGTGCGTGATGAAGTCATCACGCCCGCTAGGTCGGCTCGGCAGTCGATGGGAAATTGTCCCGTCTATGCCCAGCTCTAGTGTTTGTACACAAAGTTGGCAGTTACAGATTGTTTTACAAATTTAGTTTCATTGTTCCCAGACAGTAATGGCTGAACATCGTCCTAGGCTGTTCCCAAACTTGTGGACCGAACTCCCACAAACTCCAGCCGTTTGCATGTTCGTGCGGAACTGCCATTGACTCTATTGGTGGTCAACTTCTCAAAGACCTCAGGTCATAATTGTAGCCACAATAGCAATAAAAAAGTGTCAATAGAGTGCAACCACCTGAGCAGTGTCATGCTAGAGGGGGATCCATCATTAAACTTAAAAAGGGGGGTTCCCCCAGCAATTAAAGGGTTAAAACACCCACATTTTGTCCCCCGCAGAGCATACCAGACCCTCTTATAGCCCATGGTTTCGTACCAGTAGCGTGGGAACCACTATAAAGCCCATAGTCAAATAGGGGCCCACCGCTCATGGCTGACTTATCGTTCTTTGTTGTTTCCAACAGTTAACCTCCTGAAAGGGAGTAGGGAATCGCGGTGCAATACACTGTATTGCCCGGGATGCAGCCTTTTGTGCCATAAAATAGGGCGCAAAAAGCTGGTAATGCCAGGGAGGTTAAACAAATATCTACAAATGTGGGAGCTTTTCCTTCTCATTAGATAGATGAACACAGCAACTCTATGGAGGTAAGTAAGAAGAGGTAGTGGTTCATTTATTAATTCTTGTTTCATCTGATTTTTGTGTTTATTTAATTTAATTAGCACAACCAGAGGTTACATTTTTCATACTGCTTTTACAGGAAGCAGGACTGAATCAGACCACCAGGGAGGTTACCGATAATTCTTAGTTCCGGACGATCGGTAACAATGCACATCTAGACAATTGGATTTTTTAAAACTATGTCAGCAATGGCAGCTTACATAATCTTCAATTTATAAGTCCATTTTAAGAAATATTTGAAAACATTAGGCTAGGTTAGTTTGGGCCTGCTGAAATAGTCTACTTTGATGTGTTCACAGGCTTACAAATCTTTTGGCCAAAGCCTTTTACTCAGCTGAGGTATGTTCAAGAGAAAGAGGCAGACTATTGAAAAGTGTTAATGCGGCACATGGCCTAGCACCTAGTATGGGGCCCCAAATTTTCAGCTTGAGGCCCTGAGTTTGCTTAACCCAAATTTAAATATTATCCTAACTGCAAACATTAACTCCTTTACATGTGAACAACTGGCTCATAGCTGGTTGTTTATCTTACAGACCACTTTCTGAATTATTGTTACTAGGAAAGTGTATAGACCCCTAACCACCTGCATCCAATATAAACTCTGCTGGCTCCAGCTCTGGGCTGATTGCTAAAGCCCCCCATACACCTTACAATCTTACCATACAATTTCTGTGCAATCAACTTTTCAAAAAAAATTCTACCAAAACCATGTAATATGAGGACATTTCTAACCCTTCCAATCACTATGTATTCTATCAGGGAGGACCTGGGACTACATAGATGTTGGTAAATCTAAAGGAAATTGTATGGAGTGATATTAAGGTGTATGGGGGGCTGAACATATACAGTGGATACCAACCCTAGATGAGTTTATTCATACCTAATAATGCTCCAATACTGGAGAGTATGGAAGAGGGTTCTGCATCACATTACCAGCCGTAAGACTTCGATATTCACCCAGGAGCACTTCCTAGCAAACAACAGTCAAAAAGAGCGCAGGTTACATGATCCCTAAAATTGATCAAATCTGACATTAAATTTTTATCAACTTTAAACTGCCAATGCATACCTTTACCACACATAACAACCACAGTTCAATTAGTAATGCCTATTACCTTATCAACTTCCAGGGCCTCATCAACTTCTCACTCTTCCGAAGTTTACTTTGCCAACCAAGCAATAGTTCTGTTTTAGTGGGTTCAAGCTTCAAAACATGTATAGAAAAATACAAAGTTGAACTTGTGCCCTGCTCTTCTCTACTAATAAATAAGCCCAACCATGTCTGAAGATTTGATTTCTTAACATGCCTCTATAAGGGGAACAGACTTAAGGCTGCCATACACGGCACGGATTCGTGCCGGATTCCGGCGCGATGGACTCCGGGCGCGTGCACGCGGATCCATCGTGCCGGAATCCCCTGCAGCCCACCTTGCCCGTCCGACCGCATCCGATGGATCGGGGGCACAGAATCGGATCCGAGGAAGAACCAACCTGTTGGTCTTTTCGGGTCCGATTCTGCTCTGATCAGGGGGCGTTGCGGTCAGGGAGGCGATCCATCGGACATGGATCCGGCCGTGCAAGGTGGGCTGCCACGATCGGATTCCCTAATTGGCTGATCGTTCTCACCTGTGGATGCCGGCGGAATCGCCGGAATCCATCGGTGCTGAATCGATCAGCCAGGGAATCCGTGCAGTGTATGGCTAGCTTTAAGCAACTCAATATATTAATTATATTATAAATATATATATAAATATATATATAAATATATATAAATATATTTTCATTGCTAAAATCGACTTTCCTATTAACTGGTTCCAGTCCCCGCTTTTGTTAGTATCTATTTTTGCTACTGCTTTTCTCATGTGGGTATGACCCTTAATTGTCTCCTAGGTTATTCTGTCTTTTTAGTTTTGCTATCTCTGCTGAAGTCTAAATACTAATGTCTATGTTTTGACCTTGCTACCTGCCTTCGCTTCTGCTTTGATTTGGTATGAACATTGTGTGCCCTGACCTTTGTTTTGATTATTGATTGATTTATTGATTTTGCAGTCATGAGTGGGGTTGGCAAGAACTCCTAAAAAGTTCTCCTTTAAGAGAAAGCATGGGGAAGTACATGATAGCTGATGGATTAGTACTACTCAGATTAGCTGATCCTGTTTTTTCCCACACAGTTAGTAGAAGTGATCAAAAGTTCCTGATCAGCTAATCAGGGAGGATCAACCCAGATAGCTGATTAAATTCATTGCATGCTTTTTTCATATTTTTTTCCTAGGAGAAATTCCTTACAGCTCTTCAATGCATGGTACTATAATGCAGACAACTGATTTTGTATTTAGGTGTAGGTGTCCTCAGCGATGCCCTCCTTTATCCTCTTAAGCCCCCCATAGACAGGCAGACTCCTCCATGCAACTTCTGTACAACCAACTTTTCTTCTACCAAAACCATGTAATAGGAGGACCTTTCTACACCTTCCAATCACTATGTATTCTATCAGGGAGGTCACTATACTACATAGTTGTTGGTAAGTCTAATGAAAGTTGTATGGAGGAGTCTGCCTGTCTATGGGGGGCTTTAAAGTTCAGAAAGAATGCATTCCCTGCAATAAAACTTGTTATGATAGTGATAGATAATTCATACTCATAAAGTAACCACATCAAGGAGAAGCAGTGTCACTGATGCTCCCAGTAGTTACCCTTGTATTTGCTAAGACTTGGACTAAGCAATTTAGTTTATTGGATATTCATTGACCATACTCTATAAACTTTCTTTATTATACTTTATTTATATTCTTATATGTAAAAAATGAGTTTTAAGTTTAACATTTTAATGAAACCTATACAACCTTTAATACATACAATATAGTAACAGTGCTCCAGGGTGCATCTGTGATCTGTCCATCCTAAATTCTCATTTTCTGTGTTAATTAAGCATACATGCTCGGTACTGGGCAGTATACAAAGCAATAAATTGCTGACAGGTTGAGTAATCACCTAGGTGAACCTGAGACACATAATCAAACTGTTAGATGTGTCTCTGAATAACTCCCTGGTTTTAATTATTATAGCTAATTAGTGAAAAAAATAGTAGATCCCTGAAGATGGTTTTGTATCTCTAGTCAAAAGAAGAGACACTTATACAACTTATATCTATCAGGCTGAAATATCTATCTGAGGAACCCTTTTCTTTCTACTGATTGTGTTTACCACAAAAGAACATTTTTAAACCAAGATTCATTGCAGCATTGATGGATTGATTATCTGGAAATTTTAGAAATCCTAGAATGGCATCATTATGCATATAGCCCTTAATACCCTTTATACATATGTAACAAAGCAGGACTGGGGTAGAGAACTACTATTCAAACACCAGTGTTTGTGCAGTTTAACTTTTATTGAATCAGCAGAAACAACAGCAAACTGGTAACTTGGTTAGCCAGAAGCCGAAGAAGTGCTGAAACATTGCCTTTTCAGTTGGTAAGTGTCTCTAGGACAAATTCCACATGCCTCACTGGTAACCAGGGTCCGGTCCACTCCTCGATATCAGCAGGCAGCTGCAACTCAGACAAAACGTTGGATTTCACGCAGTGCAGGGCTTTTCCAACACTCTGCAGGCTGTTTTGCCTTGGTGCCACCTGCATGCTCTGCACTCTTTCCTCTGCAAGCCAGGGTCTATTTCTCTGCTCACCTGCGCCTGCCTCAACTCTCTTCTCAAGAAGAGGCGTCACTTCCTCCTCTGAAGTCCCTTTTATCTCCTTAGGCCTAGAGCTCCCTCTGGCAGACCGGCTGCCCCCTCACACTTATACCTAATTTAAAACACAACTGCCAAAGCTTTAAAGGGGCATATGAGTTACTGTAAGCATGGAAACTGGCTGCTCTCTAACTGCCATTCCTAGTTGGCATTCATTCACTCCTCATCCATAGGTTGTAGAAGGCACATAAATATTAACACTCTACTGTACAAACATAACATTACAGGTAGGTCAAGAAAACAACTCGTGCACTAACTGTCAAAGGCCATGCTCTTACCTACCTGTTATATGCATGTATTAGGCAACACATGTAAAGCATGTCCAAAGCATGCATATTTTACCTTGAAAACACTTAGTGTGTGGCCAGTCTGCCTGTCACCAGGTTTACTACTCCTAGTTACCAAAACACTTTACTAAAAGACAACCAAACACTTTGGCACTTTATTTCACTTGTTAAAGAGATGATCTGTACTGTTGATTGTGAGCATTCTTATCACAAATTATTATGAATATCAGCACTTCAAGACTTCGTGAAGATCTTGAATATAGTTCAATCGCAAATATTCAAGATTTTTGACATCTGTACCCGGAACTACCGTTCATTGCATTCGCAATATGAGCATGTTAATGCAGATTTGCGCAATGAAGGTAGTAATAACTGGAGATTATGAAATCTGGAATTTATCAATATATTGCGAATATTAGGTAAAAAATTTGTGATATTTAGTGAATACAAATATTGCCTGTGATGCTCATCACTAATTATCTGCAAACATGTTTTATGTAGTTCAAGAACTTGGGTTGATGAACTGTTTGGTCTGTGAACATCTAGCCACTGTATAGCAATTCATAGCCATCTAGTGACTATTACAATGGAAATTCTTTTAAAACTTGTTGCCAATTCAGACACATTATCGCTAACATCCGGTAGTAGTGCTGAGTCATGGGGTACTTCCTTTAGCACTGTTGTTCTCACCACCCACTCTGAATTTGAGCTAAAGCTGTCCAACAGCTAATGGTGGTATTTCCTTGGCCGTTATTATATTGACAAAAACATACACATTTACCAATACAGTTCTTCATGGACATCAAAAGGCACATCATTAGTACAGATGGTTGAATTGTTTTTTAAATCTTGACTAGTGACTTGATTTTGTTTGTAAATTCCCATGCCCCTAAACAAGGTATCATCACCAAAGTTGGTGGAGACATCGAGAAGGGTTGTGGCAACATTACAAAAAAGCAAGTTCAAAGCCAAGTGGAGATTTGTTCGAGTGACACTTACGAGTAGACTTTGAAAATGAAACATTGATCAGGGGCTTTGTAATTAATTCCCAAACAAACTAGTAAAAATTATGTGACCACCTCTATTAGTAATGCATCTTAATTTACATTGGTGAAAAGCAAAATACTTAAGCAAGCCACACATGGTACAATTTATCATTCAATCGAGGTTCAATTCGATTTTGTACTTCTATTTAAAAAATCGATTGTCATTTAATCCAAGTTCTCCACATGGGGAGCACGATAATTGAACAATTTCGACTGAAATTAAATCTAAGTAATCTAAAATCGTCTATTGGATTAATGTTTTTTTTAACAGGAACCTTTTTTCCCCAGGAAGTAGTCGTATATTAATAGCGCACATTGAGATGATTGAATCGAAACAAACAAAACACTTTCAGAAATGTAGTTCGATCATTGATCAATCAACCAAAATTTTCCAACTTGTCCAATCACTTTTCAATCGACGATTTTACTAAAATCGTACAATGAACGTCGATTGTACTATGTGGGCAGTACATCGATTAACGTTCAATCGATCTTTTTTTTCATCTAAAATCGTCGATTGAACGCTAAAATTGTACCATGTGTGGCTAGCTTTACATCTGCTGACTTGTTGCTCTGATCACGGCTTCTAATCTCCATATGATCTTTTTCCCATGATTTTTCCTATTGCAATTTCCATGATAATCTTCTCCCGTGATTATGTCACCTAAGAGAACGTTCTTTGCTATCATTGTGAATGATAAAGTCCTGCTGAGCATATCAAGGGAACAAAGGCATGCCACCAGACACACAACAATCAGGAAGTCTGTTCAAATGAAGTTTTAGAAAATAAAGGTCAGACAAATTTATTAACATGGACTTGTGAGACTAGGCTATATACTAATAACTCTGAAAACATATTTTTTTATTTCATGACAAAACTAGTTGTATATAGAATGACCTTCACAGCCCCTACTCTTGAAGATTATCAAGCTAAAGCCCCCCATAGACAGGCAGACTCCTCCATGCAACTTCTGTATAACCAACTTTTCTTCTACCAAAACCATGTAATAGGAGGACCTTTCTACACCTTCCAATCACTATGTATTCTATCAGGGAGGTCACTATACTACATAGTTGTTGGTAGGTCTCATGAAAGTTGTATGGAGGAGTCTGCCTGTCTATGGGGGGCTTTACAATGCATTGTGAGCAGCATCAGAATATTTCTTCAAAGGAAAAGGTTGAACTATTTGATGGCTACAGCACTCTTTATATTTAGAATTGTATTTAACCAATTGGTTGAGGCCCCAAAGCCTATTGTTCAACCAAACCTGTTAGAAAACATTGTAAGCCCAGTGAGCGTTGGAGCAAGTGCCAGCAATTCAACACTACATATGTAGCTAAAATGATGACCATGAATGGGAAAAAAGCAGCTGGAAGTTAGAGAATAGATTATAGTCAGGCTTATATTGAAGCCCTAAATTAAATTAGTGTTTATTCCAGGTGGGTCAAGGGCCTACCGTTCAAAGCCTGAGCATGGTCTTTTATGAAAAAAGTACATATAGCCCAAATAATTTTTCAGCCTTCTTTTTGTTTTTTAAATTAGAGAAGAGCTAAAACTTTTATTCATTAGTTGCTTTTTTTTACATCTCTTTAGGATTGGGAAAGCTCTCAGAATAGTTGTGTCTTTTGGAAGATTCTTCTCAACAATTGTTGAGATGTGTGGATTGCCCACCAATTTCTGGGAAGCAATGGTCAGAATAATAAACAGAATGATGTAAAGTAGACATCATACACCATACTGATATAATACAAGCTACATGAAATTTGTATTTCATAATTAATTATAAGCAAGTTAGACGTTTATCTAACGAGAGTAGTTAAGAAGTTTATCTATACAGGGAGTGCAGAATTATTAGGCAAGTGGTATTTTTGAGGAATAATTTTA
>CM070041.1:24488548-24513206 GCA_036250615.1 Ptychadena robeensis
ACAGCTTGGAGTAAGACAACATGCATAAAGAGGATGATGTGGTCAAAATATAAATTTGCCGCCGACCGATGTGCGTGCACACTCGCGGCCAAAATCGGCCACCAATTGAGTGTGCCCAAAGCTCGGTCGGCCAGAGAACGGACATGTCCGGATAACAGACATAATTGGCCGCCAAACAAGTGTGCCCATTGAAATTAACGGCCAGCACAAAGGTTGCCCCATTGCTGTCAGCGATGGAGAGCAGCGTGATGACATCATCACGCTGCACTCCACCAATCATCTGTCACCCCCCACTATGTTAATAGCATATGGCAGTAATAGGAACACTGGGTTTATGCTCTTTAGAGAGACAGTTATTATTGACATGGCTATAGATTCTATGACTACAGACTAGATTTGATAGTAGGTTGATAGTAAATATAGTGACCAATGCTAATTTTTTTGTCATTTGCAGACATTTTTGGAGCTTCTAATTTAATGAAGGTAGACTCAGGCTAAATGTCAATTACCTATGTCCACATAGCAACTAAGATAAATCATGTTACAGTACGATTCAAATGGTAAATTTATTTAACCTCCAGAAAATATGAATATCAAATATTTAATGTAAAATCTTCATCTGCAAGGTATGAAATGTACAGTGAATTTGGAAAGCAAGAGAGAAAACACAATCTGTGATAAAATCTGTCTAAAAACGGCAAATGTTAGAAAACTATTATCATTGGCAGCTAAAAAATTCTTGAATTACAGGCAAATTATATGTAGCTAACATTTAGAATTTACAAGGTGGAATGAAAAAGTCTGATGCATGGAAAGTGAAATGGTCTAGGGTGCATGTAGGTGAATCCAGCCAGAGAATTTGCTTTACAACTATGGCAAAAGATTCACTGGGCTTTAATGGTGAATACGCCTTTTGATACAAACAGAATATCCCTTAGTTGCTGTCTTTTTTCCAGAACACTGTTTTGGTAACCTTCAAATTACTGCAAAAATGTTAGTTAGGGCTCATGCACACACCCAGTAAAATCACTAATGTTGGGGGGCGTGGCTTACGCATGGCCGGGAGCAGACGTGTGTGCTGAGAGCTCCGTCGAGACACCCAGGAGATCTACCCCACTAGCCCTTCTCTTCGCTCTGTCATGGGGCGCAACGACAGATGGACAGCCCGCTCATCGCAACGCAGCACTCCATCTTCCTCCTCGCGCCCCATCGGCGCTTATTTTGACAATAATCGCTCCCCCGGCCGGGTGGCCCGCTCAGGCGGATCCAAGATGGTGGCGCTACTCGAAGGTTCTATGGCCTCGTGTCCCGCACTGCTCGATGGTGCAGAGGATGGAGGATGTGGAGGAAATCACCGCGGCGGTGCTCCAGAACATCCAGGCCTTACAAACTGCTATGGAGTCCCAGTTCACCCAAACTCAGGCCTCGACTATACAGTCTGATGATCAAGAGGACCGCCAACACCGGAACAATATCCGCATCAGGGGACTGCCTGAAGCGACGGGTGATCAAAATCTTGCCCCCACAGTAGTGGGCCTCTTCAATATGTTGTTGGGTGACCCCCCCCCCCCACAGCCCCCATCGAATTGGATCGTGTGCACCGTACGCTGGGGTACCACAAGCCAAATAACCCTCAGCCGCTCATTTTTTTCGGGTTAAGGATTCCATTATGGTGAAGGCCAGGGAGAAGCGTACAGTGGACTTTGACGACGCCACGATCACGTTCTACCCCGATCTCTCCCCTCACACGCTGGCACGCCGTAGAGCACTGTGCCACCTCACCAGGGCCCTGTCAGAAGCCGCGATACAGTACAGCTGGGGCTATCCATTCCACCTTCGGGTCTGGCGTAACGGGAGGCTACACACCCTACACCACCCTTCTGAGGTCGCTGCCTTCTGGGCCTCGCTGGAACTGCGACCCGTGGAGCTTGACCCTTGGCCAGACCCTCCACCTCCTCTCTGGCCCCCCTTGCCGGCTTTGCCACAGCGGCTCCAGGGCACTCCGATGCGGTCCCGTCCACCTGACCAACAGCAGACGCCTCTGCGCACTACGCGAGCATCCTCTTCTCATTCTGCGTGATTGCTTGCCCCTTCTTCTACTACCTTTTGAATGCCCCTCATCCTGCCCCGTGGTCCCTTAGGCTGTCTCCCTCAAGCGGCGACAACCTCGCTTCTCTTCATGGACGCTGTCCCGTTTTGTATTCCGACTCTGGCCCTTGCATCAGCGGCTCCTGCAACTGCTCCCTCTTTACTGCAGGATTACTCTGGGTTTTTTTATTGCCATCAACACCTCAAACTTGGAGTGTCATCACTATGGACAGCCTCGCTTGGACTGCCGATCATCTGACAAGGCCGACCTGGACCCCTCTTGTGACACACAGACACGTAAGCTCGCCCTCCTATTTGGAGACCCCTCACCCTGTGGACTGAGCGCAGTGCTCCTGCGTGCACACTCCTGGTCCCCTAAGACCCCCGCACCCCTCCTTGGTTCGGCATTACATACTGCCCGTGGGGCGTTCTCCCCCCCATAGTTGGTTATTTTGATGGGTTATGCTGGGCTCCATCTGGCTCCCCTGGTGTTCCACCCATCCAGTAACGCATAGGTCTCTCTGAGTTTGTCTCCCCCGGGAATTACCTGCGTTTCCACTCACCCCCCCAATAGGTTTAGAGCCTCGTTGCCACCCCTCACACCGACTTAATTTTTTGAGTGTGAGGGATCGCATCTGGCCCCTAGGAACGTCCTTGCTCCTTCTTAGGTACTTTGGACTTAGGTCCCTTAGCCTTGTTTTGGTACTGTTCTAAGTTTGGTACTTGTTTGTTGCTTGATAAATTTAACCTGTAATTGTGTTCCATTATTTTTTTTCTTTTTGTCTGTTCTTCCTCTTTCTTTTTCTGTGTGTCTTTGCTTCTTTTCTTTCTTTTCTCTTTTTCGTTCTTCTGCTGTTCTCTACTGCTCCTCTCTAACTTTTTACTCCTTGGTCTCTTCTCGCTCTTTCGCCCTTGCTCCAGCCTAATCTTCCTAACCCCCCTTCACCCCTCCCCGTCTCCACCTCTCTCCCCTGGTGCGGGTAGTAGTTTCCACCGCCTCACAGACTTCCTACCCCCACACTGATCCCAGTTTTAGTTTGGCGAGATGGCTGATGTGCGCTTCTGCATGCTCAATTCCCAGGGCCTGAACTGCCCGCAAAAACGCTCCCAGCTCCTGTATCGCCTCCATAAACAGCGGGTGCAGGTAGCATTCCTCCAGGAAACACATTTTAGAGTTGGCTCACACCCTCCAATGCCCTCTAGCTATTTCTCCTCCTGGCACTATAGCTCCCACCCTACTAAAAAAGTTTGCGGAGTTGCTATAGGGGTCCATAAATCCCTCCCTTTTGAGCTACTCGCGGAGTACCCGGATGCTGAAGGGCGCTTCCTCATACTCACCTGAAAGATCTTTAACTCTCCTTACACACTGGTAAATGTTTATGCTCCCAACCAGGGTCAGGTCTCGTTCCTTCTCTCCCTCCTGGATGCTCTGCTTATCTCTATTTCCTACCCGGCCAGGGTTCCCGCACCTCTCCCATCCTTCCCTCTCCCCCTCACCCCTGCTCTTGCGACCACCATTTTTTTCTGCTTGCTCTGTTTGCCTTTCACTCATTGTCTTGTTTCTCCCTCTAGTGTGTGCTTTCCCTTTTGTGCACCTTTTCTCCCCATACCTCTTTTTGTTTTTTCTCTTGTCCTCCATCTTTGTCTCTATGATCCACTCTCCTTGTTCTTCCTAATCTTCTACCTGCTGTTTTTTGTCTCCTTCTTTTTCTTCCTTTTTTCTTCTTTGTTGAAGTTTTTGGGCATTGCGCTAGTGTTGTTTAAGCTGTTTTTCGGTCCTGTGGCATATACAGGAGCCGCCATAGGCATGTCCCACCGCGTTGATCATTATAGCCCCAGCGGGCCCATTATTTCCTATCTCTCTGCTGGCACTTGGGCTTCGAGACTCGGTCAAATATTACCTATGGATCTCCTCCCATACCGGCTTGCCGGATATCTGTTGGCGAGGTCTGCCCGCCTTAGTTCTCTCGCTAATCTTGGGTTTCTCTTTGGAGGTGGAGTTTGGATATATTCATATCAGTTCAAGCGTTTGTCTTAAATACAGTCAATTTCTTCACATCAAAAAGAGTTAAATACTCATTAAGGTCTAGGGGCATGTAAAAGAGAATGTTTTAGTTTAATTTACTCTCGTTTTCACAGACTCCTCCTATATGCAAACATTCAAAGTAATGGAATCGGCCAGGAAATATGCGGGAGATTCCTGGTCTATCTCACCAGATGGGGCCACCCGATTTTCGGGCCAAAAAATCGGGTGCAAATCGGCCGTGTATGGCTACCTTTAGGAGACTGCAAGATTAAAAAAAAATTTGGGTATGGCTAACTAAAACTAAAGCATTTGGATTTGGATATTCTTTGGATATCTTTGGAAATTTGGAAACAAAAAGTCTGCTTTGACCTTTCAAAACTCCCATCTTTTGCAGCAATATGTCCACCTTAAAATAATAGGGCTGTTAAAATGTAAGCAAAAGCCATGAAAGTGAGCTCTGCATTGTGTGTAGACACTTTGGAAGATATGTTACAGCCTGCTAAAGTAAAATAGCCAATAATACAGCATAGCCTAATCAATAAGGGCCTGTAATACTGTCCCTCACAGGAGAACAGTGCTTGTGCCAATAACATTTTTTTTCCTGGCTGTCATTAATCTCTATTAAAAATGAGAAGCGTGGCATGCTTTTAGTTCAGTAATAAACCTATAGTGAGTTATTATATTGATGTTGTTTTCTGTTGGGCTCTTACAGTGCTGGATATTGATTAGAACTGAATTAACACAAAACGTCCGCAGAGCAGATAGCAAATACATATAGGATTGATTTGCATTCCCCTTCCTTGGCTTTATTTGTAGGAGAAAGAAACCATCCCTCACTTTATTTTCAGCAGCTGGTCCCCGTCACTCCACATCCCATCGGAAGAAATTCTTGTTTGATTTTAAAAATGACTATTACAAGCAACATCGGTATAATATTATTAATATTATGATTGCTAGTAAATAGGCTTGGCAAGCCACTCAATACAATTCATTAGCACCCATCCAACAAATATATCGATTTCTGTTTTGTGGTTACCTAATACAATTTTAAGGCTGTTGCAGTTTAATGAGCCATCATTCTATGATGTTCCAGGAGATTTCAAGCAGTTGTGGAAGTAAATATTATAGATTGACTGTTTGCAACTGCACAGATCCTCATAGCCCAGCGTGGGACTGAATGGGGGCATCCAGCTATGCAATACTTTGAGTGTACAAGATCAAAGTATTCTTAAAGAACAATAGCGTCCACACTTATCCTGTACTCTGAGGACCACACACAGAAACACCTGCAGGGCTATAAAAGTTGTAGTGAAAGCTTCTCAGAGGTGTCTGGCAGGTGCTTGTGATGGAAATGAACGGGATCAAGCACTATAACTGTGTGCTCATGGTGGCTCTCAGTGAGCCAACAAAGTTGGATTTCCAGTATGGCCATTTATTAATTAGGCTTCATGCATCTCCTCTAACAAGGTTCAGTTAGGGATGATACAATTGATACAGAAATGCTACATTTGTAAAAAAAAAAAAACAAACTTTATTATTTATTATGGGATCAAACAAAGTACATATATAATACATGAAATGCTTATGCAACACTAAATGATATATTTAATATTAATAGATATGTATATACATTGACTAGTATCTATCATAATTTATTATCCTTTAAAGTGATTTAAAAATTAATAACCAAATAATTAAGGAAATTATATTCTTAGAGAAGAGTATTTTGTACCATTGGCTATATTTTACTTACTGTACTGTGTGCTGCTTGTTGTGTCCAAATCCTTGTTGAGCTTTCTTTTCCCTATTTTGATAATTTCTAAGTACAGGCAGCAGCGCAGCCGAGATAAATATTGCAACATTTATCAGTATTCTGTTTCTTTTGTAAAACTATAGTTCTGCTGAACCTTAAAAATATTGTATGAAATTGTGTCACCAGTATAATGTCATGCTCCAATGCTCTTTAATAAAAGTAATTAAAAGAACTGGGACCCAATACCAATCTTTTGTTCGACACCGCTAAATTTTCGCCAGTTTACAATTCCCCTTTATCTTTATTAAATTAAACAAGTTTTTTTTCTTACCTATGAAAATACACTGTATTCTTTTCAGAGCAGACAACAGAACAGAAAAAAATGTTCTTTGCAAAATTGAAATACCACGTTTTAAATGAAGGTGTATTCAGATAGATTATTCCTATCAACTCGAATTAAATGAAACCCTTATTGTCTTCTATTGCACAGTTATGTAGGTGATTTACTTGTAGATACAAATATAATATAATGCAGCATACCAGTATTTGGTGGTAAGTGTAATTTTTTTTCTTTACCTTAACAGGCAGCCAGTAACACACATCTTGCCTTAGAGTGACTACTAGTGATGGCCGAACTGCCCGCAAGGCGGACAGTTCGGCCGCGAACTAGCATGTTCACCCTCCTTCTGCCCGGCGGACAGTACAGGTGTTCGACCCGCCAGTTCGCCGGCGAGAAGGAGCCCTCTATTCTTTCTGCGGTGGGATCATAAGCAGCGAGATCCCGCCGCAGGAAGAATCTTTTCACTGAAGACCGGGTAGAGAACCCGGTCTTTCAGTGAACATCTCGGCTCGCAAACCCGGATGTGACGTCAGTGACGTCACATCCGGTTAGCATACCAGGAACTATGCGTTCCAGGATGCGTTCCAGTAGCCGGATGTGACGTCACTGACGTCACATCCGGGTTTTACGATTCAAACTCCCCGCCTAGAGGCGGGGAATTTGAATTTGTCCACGAACGGGCGGACGGCAGACTTTTTTAAGAGTCCGCTCCGCCCGTTCGCGGACGGACATGGCCGGAGTTCGGCCATCACTAGTGACTACATTTACTCCACTGTATCTATAAAGGAGGATAGATGCTCCCCTTGGTCAACAGTATTATCAACCTGTGGAGTAGGCAGTGTTACATGGTCTTAGTTTTAGATGAACTTTACTTAACTGACTTCTGAAGCGCTCAGGTAAATGGTTGTCACTTGTACTGTCAGCTACTGCTTCAGTCACCTCTTTTCAAACCTAAGCGCACCCAACTGACCTGTTACATCTTACCAGCAGCTTCTACTTTAGAAAGGTTTCAAAATCTCATCTGCACGTACTGCATTTACTTTTTTTTAGATGATCTGAATATAAGCCAAGGTATCTAATTTTACCAAAAAACACAGAACTGCATGACTTAACCCCCATCAGCGATGTCCTGTCAGTACTGCCCTGAACGAGATGGCAAAGATTGGAGCACCAGCAGCAAATACTTACAGTTTCACGCTGTCCGGCAAAGATTGGAGCACCAGCAGCAAATACTTACAGTTTCACGCTGTCCTGGTGGCTCCAATCATCTGAACTGGCTTCTGCACTGAAGCCGATGTCCAACACCCCCACCCCCCTCCCCCCCGAATGACGTGATGACGTCACATCGGAGCAGCTTCAAACATTATTATATTCAGGATATCTACTAGACTCTTGTATAGACATATTTTGGGGAGTTACAGGCCTACAACATAAAACATTTTTTATTTAAGTCTATGGTGCACTTTTGTTACAGAAATCTGGACCTCAGCAGTACGCTAGGGAGGTTAAGTATGAGCCAAGGGTGGGAAATGCAGGAGCTAAGGCACAGAAAGACGCAGCAAAAGGACTTTTTGTCATTAAGAGATGGTGTTGAAATAAGGTATAAGTGTAAGGTACTTCCCTAAATGCATACATCATGGTGGCAGGTGGCAGGCTGTTTTTTTAGCCAAACAGCACCCTAGGGTCCCTCTGTTCTTGCTCTTCCCATTGCAGGCATGTCTCGCTTCCCCACTGGTGGTGGGATGCAGTTCTAGCTGACTGTTCAAGGTGGACTTGTTCAAGGCTTAATTCCTACAGCCGCAACCAGCTGTGGGATGTTCATCAGGTAATAATACCCCAATCCAATACCACTAGGTGGCATGGACATGCTTCCCATATAATGGGACTCTTCCCTGCAGACCATTGCCCATTATAGGCTCTGTATAGCAGTCTGCTTAGGTGCGCCACTTTTCGACAATTTCAATCGAAATTTATCTGTCGTACCATGTGAACCTGCACAGATTTCCTGCCGATCAACTAACATTGATCAGGTTTTATCGATCGTAAATATTAGCGTTACATGTATGGAAGGCTTAAGGGGTAACAAGGCTATCTCCCAAAAAATGTGTGCAACTTCCTAAAATGGACGTACTTGAGCCTGGATTTAGTTGGATGAGAACTTGTACTAATGTTTACAAAATTATGCCTTTCATGGGAGAAATACAGAGACCTCCATCTATTTAAATCGAGGTCCCAGACATCTAAAGCTGAACATAAACCCCAAGAGGGTCAAAAACTATTGCAAAATTTAAAGTACCTGTGTAAGTCTTGGTCTGGTTGTCTATTTAGTTCTCCTCCATGGTTCAACAGAGATCCATGCACATGAGGGAACATCTTTCATCTACATTAATTTATATCCCCTGCTCACACATAGGGTGGAAGGGAAGCTTTCGCACCATTGGTGCGTTAGCATGCTGTTGTACATCGGGTCTTTTCCGGTCTCTATGGCCAAATGCCGGAGGCGGCATCCTATTTAGAAGAGAACCGCCTCTACAGTCAGTGTGCCTGAAGCGCACAAATGAAAGTCTGTGCTCCAGCTCGCTGACAGCATCCGCCCACAGCCATTTCTAACATGTGATATCAGATGGCTACAGATGGGCAGATGGTACAGGCATCTGAAAGTTGATGTATGAATAGTATGAATAGCTAACTGTTCAGGATTGGTGCATCTGCAGTCATGTCTAATAAGCAAGAGTGGAGACTCTTGATCACTTCCTGTGTGATTGACCCATATTTGCATAATCTAGGTCCCTTTCCTGCAAATCGGATGATTTAACCTTTTTGGGCTATAGGCAATCGGCTTCTGAGAAAAACAACCTCAAATTGGTTTCCTAAGGTGGTATTCTCACCAATTTTAGTATGATTGATCGACGATTTTTCGATCGACGAGTATGATCGAATTGAGAATTGATGGCAGAAGAATTGAGGCGTCTATGGCTACCTTTAAGAGAGCTAGACTATGCAAATATGGGTGATATGATCAAAGTGAACACATGCCAATCGATGGTTGGAAAATAGACCCATGTATGGCTACCTTAAGAGATGAAAGGTACATGCACACTAGCAGCCAAAATGGTATACATAGGGTGTGCGATTTTGTGTTGGTGATACCATTATAAGTTTTTTGCACCTCAAAGTAAAAATGTGTCATACAGAACCACAACTGGTCCTAACAGACACAACCTGTTTTGGGCTCTATTGCAATCTAATAGACACTCAAATACTTTTCTTTAAAGATTAATGCAGTTATTTAATATAAAAAGTCTGACTCCTTTATTGAAAAAGATGACATACAGAGCACAACACAGACTCCCCTGGGGGGTCTCCTCTTCTCTCAAACAGACTAATTACTTGAATGTGACTTGGTGCCAATCGGTATGCATCACAACTCGGGAGATGGGTTATATTAATGGTGCATGGAAGTTCATCAATATGCAATTTAAATTTTTACTGTCAAGTGACAGCCTGGGTGGAGATCTGTTTAAAACATTAAGTTATCTCCACTGCCCAAATAGGATTGAGATTGCTGCAGAGCTGTGTAAATCTAAAAACTGAAGGAAATAAAGAAATTAAAATCCTTTGGCAGATAATCAGCTTTCTATTTTGGGATTTCATTTACGTATTTAGCTGTTTGTCTGGAGTTCAGTTTTAACAGGTAGAGTTGAAATAGCCTTACATGTTCTTAATGTTTACGCTCATTTTACTAAACTACAGGTATTTTTCACTTCTGTTTATACATACTAGACAGAGAAAACAACTATCTTTGTCATACAAAATGGAAATTAAGAACATAATGATAATTGATTGGAGATACTATAACAGTGCATAGGAAATTCTGATTTATGATAGTCGTTCCATGTACAGACATGAAACTGAGAAGGCTAAGATGGGGATTGAAAAGAACACCTTACGCTCAACTCACAAAGCTGATACACCAATAGAACTACACAGGCTTCGAAATCCTTTACTGTCACTTTTCCTTACTCTGTTAAAAAAGAGAAATGCAACGAAAAGGAGAAAAAAACAACTAGAGACAGGTTGCATTATACCTGCAATGTTTTATTTTATCAATAATACATAACCAATACAAATTTGAGCTAAATATAAGGAAGTTATGTCTTGACCAAATCTACTCTGCCTATAATTTTTGTTTAAGCAAGTCTTTTTACCACCACTTGTATACTTGCAGTCCTGTGCAATGTGACATCAGGCTCAGGGTATGCCATTTCTCTCACTGTAAATGTTCATGGCCTATTTGATCCTTGACCTTCTTTATAATCCGTATAACATTACTTCAAGCTCAGGCAAGGCGAAACTCATTTGCTGTATTGGTTTTTAACAACTATGTTAGTATGTTGTGCTAGATGTTTTGATAGCAGCAAAGGGCATGGATGCTAAATCATTTTTTATTACGATTAATCCCTGGTATATTAATATATGGCCTTAGAATTAGTATCTGGCAAAATAATTTTAGTCATTGGAAAATAAACCGTAGAACACGTCATCTTGGCATGGGTGAAGCACAGAATGCACTTATGAGATGCCTTTGGTTCAGTGCCTTGCACTTTTTCTGAGGACATCACACTTCATGGAGAATTAATGGCCAAGTGTTGAAATCAAAAGTGAGATGCCATTCATAGACTGAGGGAGAACAGCCTCCTGCACTTTCCCTTTTGTTCCCACTCTAAGGTTCACATCAAGCTTGGGATCACTTTGCAGACGGCCATGTAATAAACTCTATTAAAGTACTTTTGGATTGGGTGCTCTTCATTTTCCCAGGCAGCTTGGGAGCCTGGCTGCAGATGTAATCTGAACAGGACAGACAGCGTCCACTTTATTTCATACCAACTCTGCCGACGTATCCTTTTCAAGACTTGAAGGAGGCTGTGTAATCAAGCTACTTAATATTCTAAATTTTCTCTGGAATTTTCAGTTAAGAAAAGACACACACTTTAACCCCCTGTATAACTATTTAAACAGCATCCATTCAATTTGTTCTCTGAACTAAATACTTTGTAGTAATAATGGGAATGGAAGCAGCACTAAAATGAACTTTATAGCAATTAATAGAAGCTGAAACGAGAAACTGATATTCTAGATGTGATATTTGTTTTGACTTTCACTTTTTGTAATGATGAATTATGGATAAACTATTCTCACCTCTTAATCACTAAAATCAAGCACTTTAGTCTTTATTTAGACAAATGTGTAGAATGATCAGCGCTGAAGAGCTCAGAAAAGTGAAGCATGGTACTGCCATTAGATGCTACCTGGCAAGATGGTGATGTCTTGCCCTCATGCAATATTCCACAAGTGTTTCTGAACAATAGAAAATGCTTAGTTTTGGCAGTGACCGCAGAGTTCCTACTCCTCTGGCATTTAACAAAAAAAACTTGGAATGGGTTGTAGCCTGTAAAGCTAGCCACACATGGTTCAATTGACTGTACAATTAATGTAATTCGATAAATTTTTTTAGTCGATTGATTGAAAATTGAAGCATGTCCACATGGTACAATTGTTGAAATTCGATTTTAATTGTCATTTTTCTCTATCGAAATTTGATTGGACCAGTTAGAAAATTTTGATTGATTGTCCCCACATTGTGTCTCATTTTTTGTACTGTTGTTTGACCTGTCCAATTGAGATTCGATTCAATCAATTAGCATACTGTAACTTCTGGGAGGAGGGAAATGCAATACAGTCATTTAAACCATGCAAGCATGCATTGTAATAGTGATTGTAATGGCGATTGTAATGGCGATGTAATGGCGATGTAATGGTGATCTAATGGCGATGCAATGGTGATCTCATAGCGATGTAATGGTGATCTAATGGCGATGTAATGGTGATCTAATGGCGATGTAATGGTGATCTAATGGCGATGTAATGGCGAACATCAATGGTCCTTTTTTGATCACTCTGTGACAATCGCTTTTTGATTACTCTACGTTTAAAAAACAAAAAAATGCAATCGAAGTCGGGCTTTGATTGCATACTCAATGTGGTGTGTACTTCGATTCAATTACAATCGACATACGATTAAATGATCAGAAACTTCGATCGAATTGATGATAGATTTGATGTCAATTGAACCATGTATGGCAACCTTAAGTGCTCTCAATATTTGTCTTTTTTTGCTGTTTACATAATGTAACCAATACATTTCTTACAATATGAGACAATATGATTTAACATTGCCAATAAATAACCTGCACAAGAGATTTATAAAAATCCATACGTGCAGGATTTTAAGTGTCAGGGAATGGGGCAGGAAGCCTCACAATACTTGGGAGCCTAAGCAGTGATATAGGCTTTACCTGGATTGTTATGCCTTCAGTCAGCAGAGAAGAGAAGCTGCAGCGGCACATCCTCCACAGGAAGGAGTTGTTGACCAAAATCGCTAAAGCTGGCCATAAACGGTTACATTTTTTCTGTTCTATCGACTAATGCTCACTATACACCATGAGATAAAAATTAGGATCCATTAAAACAGACCAATGTATCCCGACGGCAGTATCGGTTTGGATCGTAATATTCTGCAAAAACACTACCACATTGAAAATCCAATTTACGATCGTAATTTTTTTTTTTTACGAGAATGTCATCGAAATCAATCGAAATTAATCAGTGTTTATATTGGCCATTGTGATGTATTTTTATTTTTTTAAGGGGAAGTAATGTAGGGGGGTATATGTATATATATACATCTCTATATATATGTATATACAGTGCTGCTTGAAAGTATGTGAACCCTCCAGACATGGTCACTGTTTTGTGCAAAAAACATTTAAAGAACCTTATTAGACATATCATCTAAATCCCAATTTGTAAGCACACCTTCCAATAGTAGACACACACACAAAAAGAGATATATTTTCATATTTAAGTAACAGGAGGTTTATGTCCCAACAACTGAAAATCTTACATGTGCTAGTGGTGACCCTTGTATTAGTAGCTTGTGGCTCCTCCCTTTGCACCATTACTCCAACTAACGTCTCCTGTAACCATAACCAGTCTCTCACATCTGCTTATGGGGATTTTTGCCCACTCCTCCTTGCAGAACTCAGCCGTTGAGAGACGTTGGAGGGACATCTGGCATGTACCAACTTTTTCAGGTCTCTACAACATTTCAATTGTTTTAACCTCCTGAGCGTTTTCGCCGAGGTCCAGATTTCTGTACCAAAAGCGTGTACGCTGTTTTCATTGAAAAGACGTGTTGTAAGCCTGTAACTGACTGACCAAAATCGTCCAAAAACAGGTCTAGTAACATCCTGAATATATAAAGTTTCAAACGCTTAAGTATTTTTTTAAAATCACATTCAATGATCAAATTTAATAGAAAACAAATCTGTCTCAAACTCGAATCATTTTTTTTATAAACCAAGACTGACAGCGTCTGATATACCGCGCCAGGAACATGTCGCACGCTGGCACTTTGCCGGCGGATTACCTAAAGCTGCCCATGGCTTAGGGCTCGCTCTGCTGCATTGGGAGGAGTGCACCCTGTTTGAGCCAAAAATGCGAAAAACTGCGTCTGTACTGCATTCATACTGCGGCAGAGCGCTGTTTTTCCACGTCTTGGTTCTCTGCGGCAATGTGCAGCGCTTGCAATGAGACCGCACATTGGCAGCATCGTGCAGCTTCTATTACACAGCGGACGCACCACTCATTTGGCACAGTGTCTAATCTCGCTATCATTTGAATGGGAAGTGTACTCTCTGCGTCTTTTTCCCGCTGCAGACATACGTCCACGCAGGGTGAAAAACCGCTGTGGACGCGCGCCCGTACAAAGTATTTACTTGTATGCCTTTCCTTTATTTTGAACTTGATTGGATACAGAAAAATCAATCCAATCAAATCCACATGAAAGAAACTCATATAGCAAATACATGTTTTTTATTTTGTATTGAATTAGAGCGAAAAGAATCGCTCCAATCAATGTCAGAATGAAGGAGAACCATACAGGACAAAAAAAAATTCACATTTTGAACTTCCCACCCCCCCCCCTCCCGATGACGTCATCGCGCTCCCGCGCGGGATTACGGACACCAGGAAATGAAGTTCAGACATCGGGGGACACGGGGAGAGATCACAAGTCTCCTGGGCTCCTGAAAGCAGTAATGCAGGGTACAGCAGCCCGAGTTATTTCGGGCTAAACCATTTAAGCAACTTTATTTAGCCCGAATTAACTCGGCCTAAACACTCAGAAGGTTAAGGTCCGGACTTTGACTGGGCCAATCCAGAGTGTGAATCCTCTTTCTCGGAAGCCATCCTTTGTACTCTGCTGGAATGCTTTGGGCATTGTTTTGTTGCATACTCATCTTCGTCCCAGCTTCAACCCTGACTGATGGCAGGAGATTCTGGTCGAATCTGTTGATAACCCGAAGAATTCAGATTCCTTTTCCTTGACAATATGGAGTCGTCCAGGCCAGCAGCAGAAAAGCAAGCCCCAACTTTCACATTTCCACCGCCATACTTCACGGTTGGTAGAGGTTCTTATTATCTCAATGCCGTTTTTGATTTTCTCCAAACAGGTCGGTTTGATTGTGACCAAATAATTCTATTTTAGACTCTTCTGTCCAGAGAATGGACTTCCAGAAGGCCTCTGGTTTGTCCAAGTGCTCTTTGCCAAAGTTGAAACTGGCAGTTTGTGCTTTTTTGAGAGCAGAGGCTTCCTTCTAGCAACCCCTCCATGAATGTCATGGCCATTCAATTTTCGTCTGATTTAGACGCATGCACATTTGTCCCAGATGCTGCCAGGAGGCGGCAACTCCTCTAGAGGCTGATGTATGGTGTGGCCTTTACCTGGTTTTGTTATTTTCTGGTGCTTCTGGGTGATATTTTTGATGGGCGTCCACTTCAGGCAAAGTTGCTGTCATGTTGAAGGCCCTCCATTTTGTAATTATCTGTTGTACAGTGGATGGATGAGCTGGATCTTTGGAGATGGTCTTAAAGCCTTTCCCAGATGATGGTCTGTCACTACCCTCTTCTTCATATACTCGGATATCTCCTTTGCTCTTGGCATTGTTGATTTGTATGGGACCACAGTGGTCAGTTGGTTTCCTCTCTCTTTAATTAGTGTCAGGCCCAAAACATTTCCAAGGATGCTCATTTCATTGCTCTGCTTAAGTGATGATTAAGCACCCAAATGTGTTTCACCTCGGTCTTTACCTGGTCGACTTAACCAATGCAGCTGGGGTTCACTTACTTTTGCCACATACACTAAGTCCACTTTTCATGTAGTTTTTTGGGATACTTAAACAAAACCTACTAAACAAGTACATGCAATGCGATGAACATATATCTGACATTTCATGAATAACACTGGTGTGATAGAATGAGAAAATCATGTTAAACAACAGAACTCTACACCACTTGAGGGGTTCACATACTTTCAAGCAGACTGTATATATACACTCACACTCTCAATATATATATATATATAATATATATACACCATATACATCTCTCTATATATATATACACATATATATCTCTCTATATATATAACGGTGGATGGATAATTATTTGACCCTCACTGATTTTGTAAGTTTTTTCAATGACAAAGAAATGAAAAGTCTCACGAACAGTATCATTTCAATGGTAGGTTTATTGTAACATTGGCAGCTAGCACATCAAAAGGAAAATCAAAATAACTTTAAATAAAATATCAACTTGATTTGCATTTCATTGATTGAAATAAGTTTTTGAACCTCTAACAAAAAAAGACTTATACTTGGTGGAAAAACCCTTGTTTGCAAGCACAAGGTCAAACATTTCTTGTAATGAGACCAGTTTGCGCACATTTTAGGAGGAATTTTGGTCCACTCCCTTTGCAGAACATCTCTAAATCCCTAAGGTTTCGAGGCTGTCTCGTGCACTCTGAGCTTGAGCTCCCTCCATAGGTTTTCTAATTGGATTAGGTCCCGGAGACGACTAGGCCACTCCATGACCTTAATTGTGCTCCTTCTTGAGCACTCCTTGTTGCCTTTGCTGTTGTTTTGGTCATTGTCGTGTCGGGAACACCCATTCACGACCCATTTTCAGTTTCCTGGCAGAGGGAAGAGGTTGTCGCTCAGGATTTCACGATACATGCTCCATCCATTTTAACAACCCGTTAATGCTATTAAGTTGTCCTGTGCCCTTAGCAGAAAAACACTACCAAAGCAAATGTTTCCACCCCCATGCTTTGACGGTGGGGATGGTGTGTTTGGGGGTCATAGGCACATTTTTCTTCCTCCAACCAGCGAGTTGAGTTAATGCCAAAGAGCTCTATTTTGGTCTCATCAAACCACAGCACCTTCTCCCAGTCACTCTCTGAATCATTCAGGTGTTCATTGGCCAAACTTCAACGGGCCTGCACATGTGCCTTCCTGAGCAGGGGACCTTGCGAGCCCTGCAGGATTTTAATCCATTGCGGTGTAATGTGTTCCAATGGTTTTTCTTGGTGACTGTGGGTCCTGCTAATTTGGAGGTCATTAACTAACTCCCCCGTTAGTTCTAGGATGCTTTTTCACCTTTCTGCAGAACCATTGACACCCCACTAGTGAGAGCTTGCGTGGAGCCCCAGAGCGAGGTCGATTGATGGTCATTTTGTGCTCCTTCCATTTTCGAACAATCGCAACCAACATTTTGTCACCTTCTCTCCCAGCTTCTTGCTAATGGTTTTGTAGCCCATTCCGCCTTGTTCAGGTCTACAATTTTGTCTCTGACATCCTTGGACAGCTCTTTGGTCTTTCCATGTTGGAGAGTTTGGATCTCGGCTTGATTGTTTATTCTGTGGACAGGTGTCTTTTATACAGGTGGCTTTTAAGACAGGTTTGTCCTTAATGAGGGTGACTAATTGAGATAGAAGTGTCTAACCACTCTGTGGGAGCCAGAACTCTTAATGGTTGGCAGGGGTTCAATACTTATCACTCAAGAATGCAAATCAGTGCTATCTTTCATTTAAAGTTATTTTTTTGATTTTCCTTTTGATGTGCTATCTGCCACTGTTACATAACCTACCATTGAAATGATACTGTTCTGTCGTTTCATTTCTTTGTCATTGGACAAACTTACAAAATCAGTGAGGGTCAAATAATTATTTCCTCCACTGTATACACATAAAACATCTCAATATACAATACATCTCTATATATAGATGTATATATATATTATTATATATATATATCTATATATATATATATATAAACCACATATACATCTCTCTCTCTCTATATATATATATAGTGATGGCCGACCTGCCCGCCCGCAGGCGACAGTTCGGCCGCGCAAAGCATGGTTCGCCCTCCTTCCCGCCGGCGGACAGTAGGGTGTTCGACCCGCCCTGTCCGCCGGCCGTGAAGGGCCCTCTATTCTTCCTCCGGTGGGATCATACGCGGCGGAAGAATGCTTCCACTGAAGACCGGGTATAGAACCCGTCTCTTCGTGGAAAGCCGCTCGCACCCCCGGATGTCACGTGATTCACATCCGGTAAGCACACCAGGAACTATGCGTTCCGGGTGCCGGAATGTGACGTCACTGACGTCACATCCGGGTTTTTCAGATTCTAATTCCCCGCCTAGCAGCGGGAATTTGAATCTGTCGCCGAACGGGCGGACGGCGGACTTTTTTAAAAGTCCGCTCCTCCCGTCCGCGGACGAACTGCCCGAGGTTCGCCATCACTATAATATATAATATCTAACACATAACATCGTATAAATATATATATATACTCTCTCTCTCTCTCTCCTTCTCTCTCTCTCTACTATTACGTAGCGACATGCTGACTAGTTGGAAAACATATGAGGTTTCCCGATGTTGCCAGACCAATAAAATTTTTGAACATGTCCATAAATTACGACCGACAAAAAACGGAAATTACGATCGTAATATATCGGTTGTACCATGTGGACATGCAACGATTTCAGGACGATAAAATGCATTTATTGGTCGGTTTTAATGGATCCTAATCTTTATCTCAGAGTGTATGGCCTGCTTAAGAAGAATTTGTCAAGCTGAATCGATCAGGCAAAAGGGATAGAATTCGAACATACAATTGATCGAGGACTGATTTGACATGTTGGTAAATTTCAGGCATTTGTTCAAATATCTAACAGGGTTTCTTGTTATTTTTATGGATTTGTATACGATGGTACTATGGGGCATGTGCACAGGCCTTTGAAAAGTAATCAATGGTTTTAAATCTCATCAATCACATCATGCGGTGTTAAAAGGGAATACTTTTTCAATTTCATTAACTTAATCTCCCTAGTATTTCCATACTAGATTTCCATACCAAAAGCGCACCATAGACTTTTTTGGCTTTTTTTTTCTATGTTGTAGGCCTGTAACTTCCCAAAATATGTCCGTACAACGGTCTAGTAGACATCCTGAATATATTCATATTTGAAACAAACAATTATATAAAAAAATAAGTTTTATAAATTTTTTATTTATAAAAGGTATTATTTAAGGTATTATTTAAATGATAAACTCTAAATACTTCTTTTGTATGATAGATTTCAAAACAGTATGTACTTATATTTGTTTTTTGTTTATAATAGACAAATGTATAATTTTTTTTTTGTTTTGTGTTTTTCTTACTTTGAATTGTATTGGATACAGTTATCAGTTATCAGGGGCACATCTGGGGAATCACACTGAATCACGTCACTCGGAGGGGGGGGGATCCGCTCCCCTGCAGCAGCCTCCTTTTTTAGATCGGAGCCACAGTAGCAGCATGGAATGGTAAGTGTGCACTGCCAGGGCTCCGATCTCTGCCAGACAGCCCCATCTCGTCCAGCGCAGTACTGACAGGACAGCACTGGACGAGATGGGGCCGTCAGGAACGCTAGGGAGGGTAAGCAATCTTTTTGTTGATAAATTCAGTTAAAAGGAATCGATTTCTTAATTATCAACTTAATTATCAAGATAAATTTGATTGATTAAACAGAAATCTCTGACCGTGCATGCCCAGCTTTAGTCCCATTAACAGAGGATATTTGATATAAATAAAGTACAAAGTTTAGGAAAGTTTTACTGTTACTAAATATACAGCAAAATTACTGAGTGAAGGCTTTTGGCAAAACTTAACTAAATAATTAAAACAAAATATAGAGAAGAAAGGGATGCTAAGATAACCCAGCTACCTGAAATAATATCTTACTGTTACTTTGTAGTAATAATAGTTGACATGACTGTGTGACAGGTCTTTAAAGTTTAAGTAAACAAAGTCTCCTTGTATCTTGAGTTATACTTTTTTAATTTCCAAAAACAGATTTATTTGTGGGAAACCTTTGTTATGCACACTAACAGAGATTGAAGATTGGGCCTCTAAGGTCAGCGTGTCCTTGACTGGTCATGTACAAACTGAAATCTTATAATGCTTAATGAATAGGCTCCTATAAGACTAGCCTTCTGTTGTTCATAAAGATTGTAATGTATTATCTGCTGTAAATGCCAGGTAACTTTAGTGAGTGCAATCAGTCTCAATATCGAAGAACATGTAAGAACAGACAAGCAGAATCTTTAAGGTCATTCCAAATATTGTGTTACTTTTCACGAAACCCAACCTCAGTCCTTTTAGATGGGTGGTCTGTTTAACCCTCCTTGGGATTCAGTTTGTTTTACAATGTTTTATGAAGCTATTGAATGTAATCCACTTATCTGCTGGAAGAGATCTTTTCACATGATGACAATTTATTTCTCACCATGCAGGTATTTGAAGGAAACGCTTGATAAAGTAAACTTGTACAAAAAAGAAAATGAGATACACAAGGGATATTATTGCAGCCTTGTTATTATAACAATATATATAATTATAATGATAGACAATACCAGAGCCATGTCCAGGAAGATAAAGATAGGATAGGTTCACTTCAAGTCTAAAGCTAGGCATACACTGCTCAATTTTCCATTTCATTGACTTAAAAACGAACACATAATGTGATCGATTCACAACCAATCGATTCCTTTCCTTAACCTTGTACACATGCTTCACACTACGATTGGATACAAATCGATTGAAATACCAAGAAAACCCGTCAGATACTTGATCGATCAACTGAAATTTACCAACATGTCCGATCACTTTTTGAACAATATTTTTTCAATTTCAATCACTTTTGTTTAATCGATTCAGCTAAAAAGGAATACATTTTAAAACAATCGTCTTAAAACTATCCCTTTTAAGCCTTTCATGGGTCAAAAAGAAATAAAGCCACCAACAGGTCTTTGTGCTGTTTTGATGTTCTCGCCAATTCAATGGCAAATACATTCTGCTCTGGTCCTCTACAGGGTTAAGTGATGTTCAGCTTCATTCAACACAAAAATGGTATGGACAGGTCATAAAGATTCAGCACACTAGGGGTAAAATTCTTTTGCTTAGGTTAATAGGTAGCATCCATCCACTGGCTTTTGGTTATAAGGGGAAGTATCAAACAACTACTTACCAATATGAATGCTGCCTTTTGAATATATATAAGCAACCAGTGGCAGCTTTTATTGGTAGTACACATCCATTAACAAGGGAAAAGAACTGACTGGGAAATGGATGCTGCCTTGCAACCTCTTTTACATTTGACCTTGCAGGCACCTCTCTAAAAGCACTGAGGGATGTTTCAAGCTACCAAACACCTCGGTCATGCACAGGCTACTTGAGTGCAACCAGACCTAACCACACAGTGGATACAGTGTCACAAACATTCTCCAAAGGCTCTTCCCTTATGAAGGTTGATGGCAAAATAGACCAACCTAGGTCAAGCCAGCAGCCAAAAAGTAAATCAACAGTTATCTACACCCTAATCTAAGGACATACATGCTCACCCATTTGCGGTCTCTGACTGTTCCTAAATCAGTTCTTTTTTATTCTTTTTGTTTCCTTCTTCTGGACCTCCACTCTTTTGGAGCTCCCAACAAAAAGCTACTCCTCATCAGAGTTCATTCTCCAATTAACTATCCCTGCTAATGCATGCTTACTGCTATTAAAGGGATATTTAGAATACAGGGATTTGCATGAGATAGAGTCAACCTTGTTTAAACAAAATAAAAAATATTCTGATGTCTTTAATGATCATGAGCATCATACTACCTTTCTTGATGATCTGCACAAAGTCAACTTCACATTACCATAGTTACTTTTTCTCATTATTGCCATTGCAAAAGTGTTCAGACTGTTCCTCTCTAAAGCTGGCCATACACCTTCAGATTTCTCTGTCAGATTTCCTTCAGATCAGATTTTGTTTTACCAAAACCATGTAATATGAGGACCTTTCTACACCTTCCAATCACTATGTATTCTATCAGGGAGGACACTATACTACATGGTTGTTGGTAGATCTGATCTGATCTGAAGGAAATCTGACAGAGAAATCTGAAGGTGTATGGCCAGCTTAACTCTTCGTATTAATAATGCATTGGTTGACTTTCCATCCAACCAATAAACAGCAATCCTCTGTTTACAGACTCTGTAACTTCTCTGTTTGTTTTACTAGTTTATTTTGGTTAGACAGGTGTAACAAATCTGCTATAGACCATAGCTAAATTGTTAATGTTTTTATACTCTCCTCTTCCATAATTGACACGGTGGGTGACACCAGAGCAACGGTGACCAAGCATTTAGGAGTGAGAGAAATCCGATAAACAAGCCAAGGGTCAGAAGCCGGGGAGTCAGGAGAGATACCAGGATGAAGTGCCGAGGGTCAAGACGTAGGAGTAGTCTAAGGAACAAGCAGGGGGTCAGTAACAGGGAAGTCAGGCAGGTAATACGTGGACTGGAAGCAAACACATAAGACCAAAAGCTCAGATCACTTCCTGTCACCTGATGCTCCCTTATAAAGGCCAGGAGGGAGGAGCAACTGATGGGCAATGCAGGACCATAGCATCCAGCAGAGGGAGCTCCAGGGCTGGAAACTTAACCCCTGGTGTTAAGGACGTTTCCTTGTGCTGGAAGCAGCTACAGCAGACACCGATCCTCTAGTCCTGCTGGGATCTCTGACAATAATTTTGCCAAAATTATAATAATATTATATCATTTATGATTATGTTATTACACAGTTGTTGGGATGAAGCCAATATATAGCATTAGGATTCTAAATTCTGCTCAACAAATTTCATGCATATAAAATAGCTTTGTTTGCACATACAAAATTCCACACACTTTTCTTGCGCCTAGTCAATCAAAGATAAGAGAAACTTTCATTGCCATCAAAGATACAGTCTCCTTTTATCTCCGCAGATCCTTTCTTTATGACTATAAATAAATCTAATACAAAATAGTGGATGAAAAAAATATTCACTTATGGATTGATTTACTCTTCAGATGTGTTCCAACAGAACGGAAAGATACAAAAACTTCAGTCCCCCTATAAATGATCTAGATAATTCTACCTAGAACACAATCCGGCTTCCTAACCACTTTGTTACTACCACCAAAGCAACAGAGCAAGTAAACTACTGCCGACAAAAAATGATAAAGGGTTCTATCGTACAAAGTCACATTGATGTTACAATGTTTAATACCTAAACATACTAGCTGAGGAATATAGCCTTACCTTCACACTTACCAGTCATTTCATATTGCACAATTAATTCATGTTTTCTAAAATATTCCTCTAAATGTTGGGAAGCTAAACTTCCCCATCCACAGGAAGGACAAGGAAGAGGATCAATTCTTTCCCTAACAAGAAGTCCCCAGGCACAGATTTTCCAAGATAATAGTATAAATCCCTTCAAAAACACCATTAAGTTAGTTTATATACTCAATAAGGTATGTTGAACTATATGAATTGTCTTTTCTATTTCTCACTTGGATGTGGAGAAAGCATTTAAGAGCATGGGGGTGGATGCCTCAGACCAACCAAAACTGCAGGTTTGATGACAATAGCATGTATGCTAGAATGGCTTCATATACCAATCAGTAATTTGTAAACTATATGACTCGAATCATGAAATATATCCATATGTTTGAATATATTGATGATCGAATTGCAAAAAATTCGACCCCTGAACTTCATTTGTACTAGCTGATTGTTATACTTCTATGGTAACCCATTATGACCTGCAACATCAATTTTCTTACCACCGGCAGATCTAATCACATTTCAAAGGATTAACCTTACTACTCCCTTCACTGAGTTGTATAAATAACACTATTAACCACTTGTCTTTTGTTGAAAATATGGGCTACCACAATTTAATTTACTATCATAGAGAAGTTATCATGGACCTCATGGAAGATCATGGTTTCAACCTTCCCAATGTTGGCATTCTACTGAAAAATCTACTACATTAAGACAGGATCTATTATCTATATATTATCCAGAACCCTGTTTTCCTCACTATGTCATCTTACATGCAGTAAACAGCATAGCAGGTTCAAGGTCTTTCCATCCTACCTACTACAAATATTTTTGTCTCCTTAGAGGACAAGTACTAATTTTCAAAATTAAATATTTCCCTTTCAGATGTCCAAGGACTACCAAGGTCTGGAAATGTTTTCCTCTCATTCAGATATCTTTATTCTAAAATATCCTACCCATCCATTTGTGCACATTCCCATTCTTAAACAGCCCACCATAGTGAAAAGGCCCAAATAAATATTTGTCTTTGGCAGGTTTAACCGACCTAGTGGTCGGGACTGCACCATCTCGTCCAGCGCTGCTACTGCTACTATAGCACTGGACGACATGGTGCCATCCAGTACACATCGGGGATCTGGTGGCGCATACTTACTGTTTTCCGCTGTCCGGTGTCCCCGATGTGACATGCTGCCAGCCAGCTCAGTCTCTTCTTGTTTGTTTCAAACATTATTATATTCAGGATGTCTATTAGACCCTTGTACGGACATATTTTGGGAAGTTACAGGCCTACAACATAAAGAAAAATTTACCATTGAAGTTTATAGTGCACTTTTGGTACAGAAATCTGGACCTCAGCAGTGCGCTAGGGAGGTTAGACACTACATACAAGATTGGTAAGTTTCTGAGCCATTAAGGCAAGACTGCTAAAGACAAATGCTTTCCTTTTTTAAATCTTTTTAGTGATAGGATTACTGGAAAAGGCAGACGTATGCCTCCCCATGCATTTGGTTTTCAACACTCCCTGTATCCTACCTATGTCCCCCACCCCACAGTTTTCATAATTCATCATATTATGTTCTATATTGTCTGACAGGGTATTCAATATTTTAGTGATGCGCAAATGTGATTACAGTTAACATTTTATACATAATGACATTGTTTAAAATTATAAAAAAAGAAAAATAGAAAGGGACCACTGGCAGCCTATATCACCACATCCAATAAACAATTTGCAAGAAGGGGAGGGGGGAACTAACCCTCAGGGGTGGCCAACCCCAGCGGACTTTACTGGTGAAATAATAAAAGAAGTTCCAATCAAGGGATTGACATTACTTGTCTAACCTTTATTG
>CM070041.1:24513306-24524798 GCA_036250615.1 Ptychadena robeensis
GGAAAAATAAATCAGTATTTTAGTATTAAAATAAATAAATAGAACCTATTAACGTTGTGATAAAAAAAGAAAGATAGAAAGGGACCACTGGCAGCCTATATCACCACATCCAATAAACAATTTGCAAGAAGGAGGAGGGGGGAACTAACCCTCAGGGGTGGCCAACCCCAGCGGACTTTACCGGTGAAATAATAAAAGAAGTTCCAATCAAGGGATTGACATTACTTGTCTAACCTTTATTGATACAATTTATACACGAATGCAGCATTGGTGCCTTGGGATATCAGTATCCACACTATTAAAAACATAAATACACACAGCGGAGCGTTAATGGTCCTCCATACCAGGATACAGTTAAGAATACAGAAGATGTTACAGTATATGTAGGTCTTGTTAGGTAGATAGATTCCAGTGTATTCCGACGCGTTTCTGTCCCGCTATCTCTGGGACTTCATCAGGGAACACTGCAAGTATAATATCCTAAAAAATCATCACATGTTTACATATCAATCATCAGGTTCAATTATTTGAAGCATAGATAATATCTTGGCTCTTATTTCTATTGCATATATCTAAAATGTCCAATGAATGAGGTTGTATATCTCCTTGGTAATTATTAGCGTATCTGACTTTCATAGTGGGTATCCCTACAGCTAGACACACAAAGCTGTCCTATCGCATTCACTGTATATAGGTCCAATATCAGATTTAGCCAATCCCTTATTTTCCTATCCTAAGAGAGGATTTGTTACATAATTATAGATAAAATGTTTCGGCTTACCAGTTTATGATTTCATGATTTTGCTTCTACTACGAATGGATCGGAAGACGTTCCACCGACTCTCACCTGGCGATTGCCGCACAACCAAGCCCAGGCCGCACCAATTTGTCCGACACCTGGCACAGGTACCCAGCCAAGAGGGCACTATTCGTGGGAGGGGGAAGAAAGGCATTGAGGTATATTTTTGGTCACGGTCGTGGTATCCCATCACCATTTAGGGAAAACCAGTGTCAGTGAGGGTAGAGTAAAAGTCATCTCTAAGCCCAGGGAGATTCCCAAGATGTCAAGTTTAATACCAAAAAATTGAAGCCCTGCATATATGGTTAAAGATGACCCACCTTAAAAAGGAGTGAGCGACTGCTCACTAAAACGTCTTGCCACTCTCTGTCAGTCTAGGTCTGAATGAGGTTTGTAAAGGAGGCATGTTTCCATGCCCCGCTGCTGAAATTTAAAAATGTCATGTCTTATTACTAGAGAAGATGGTATTCGGGCCAAACACAGTCAAAGCTCCAGAGTCGGGTAGCACTTACTTGAGGGTAGATAGAGGGTTTGAAACTCCATCCGCTGTTGTTTAAAATTAGTTAAGTTAGTGTATCACTTAAACATACAGTTAAATTACCGTATATACTTGAATATAAGCCAAATTTTTCAGCATCTGAAATGTGGTCAAAAAGTGAAATTTGGCTTATAATCGGGTTTAAAAATGAAAATCACTGCATTTTGTAGGTGGACTTTATGAGTGGATTGCAAAGCCCCCGAACATGCTATCATCACCAAATTGTGATCAATGGGTAACATTTGAAAAAAAACTATTGCTCTAGCATATGTAGTTTTTGCATAAATTAGGTTCAAAGTCAAGTCAAATTTGAACTTATTTTGTGCAAAAACTTGATATGCTAGAACAATACTTTTTTCTTTACAATGTTCCCACATCTCTTCTCTACATCTCCAGCACTTCTAGTGATGATATCATGTTCAGGGGCTTTGTAATTAACTTACAAATCTGCTGAATTAAATAATTGCATCTCAAAACAAAACTACATTTGCTATGTGTTTCTGTGCCTTAGTTGCTGCATTTCCCTCCCTAGGCTTATACTAGAGTAATTCAGATTTTCCAGATTTTTTTTCTTAAATTTGGTACCTTGGCTTATATTCGGGTCGGCTAATACTCGAGTATATACGGTAACTCTTTTTAAAGAGTTTCATTTACTGCAATGCTTGCAAAATGCACTAGTAAACTAATTTTTTTTACACTCAACTGATCTATCCCTTACTAATGTGAAGACTAACAATACCCTGCAGACAATCGAGGTTTATTTTCAAAGAAATACATTGTGGATTCTTTTTGGCACTTAAGATTTTTTTCCTTTGAATTAGGGAGGAAAATGCAGATGAAAAGAGCGGACAGATAAATGACATTAAAGTTTGGCCATTCTCTTTAAAGTCTACTTCTTGGGCACTTATCCAAAAATGTTCTTTCTATTCAAAAGCTCAACTAGTTTTTAATTAGCAATAACCAAAAATAGAAGCACAATCTTCCCCATCAGGAAACACCACTCAATTATAATGTCAATGTTTGTCCCATGGTCACTTAGAATACTATTATATTGAATATTTTCCTTGTTATTAATAATAAAAAGGATCAAACCAGTATTGGTTATAATAATTATAATAGTCATGTGAAAAACAACATACACCTCATGGAAATTATTTATACAGTGCCTACATATGAAGGGAGTATGCAAATAAAACTTCAATAAACTTTTTTTTTAATTGTTTATTTAACAAAGGTTTAGTTAAATAAAATGATGAACTATATAAAAAAATAAAACATAAAAACATAGAAGTCACTTGACTAGTTTCTTACAGAAATTACTTCATTTTTATAAGTTTTTCACCAGTATTTTAACATTGATATCACCTGCATAATTCCTTTAGGGCTCATTTACACGGGTGGATTTTAACTGCCTGGAAAACGAGCAAAAATCTCAACCGACCTGCAGATGCAACATCAGGCATCCGCCGGTCGGTGTTTGGGCTTTAGACCAATAGACCTGTAATGGAGTCAATTTTAAACAACCCCGTGTTAATTTAGCCTTGGGCTTTGTTCCCACTTAGAAAAGATAATCGCCTGGTGCTCGCGATTTTCAAACGCCTGGGGAATCGATGTCAATCGCGTACACTATTTTGAATGGGCGATTAATTGCCTAAATGGCAACATAGCCTAAGTCACAATATGTTTGTGGGTTTCTTACCCTTGAATACAGTATATTATCTTTAATAAAGATATTCAAATCATGGATCAAACTAAGCTAGTACTAGATACTTGATTTTATAGTTGACTTGATAATAGTTGATTGTCTGGACCTGGAAGTAGCAAAGCAACTAAAAATTATAACATTCCCATTGTCATGCTTTAAAGTAGGAATAATAAAATAGCAATTTTGGAACTTCAAAAAAGATGTAGGAGAAAGAAAAACAGTTGGAACTGAATAAGCAGACCAAGTGGTTGGTCTTGGTCATTCTGTGGTCTATGGAAGACAGGCACCCAGACAACACTGTCTACTCAATTTATTGAGTCAGGGTTATCCAAATTAAGGTGGGGCAGACCACAGAGAGTGAATGGGCACAGTTGAAATGAAGCAGTTGGGCGCAGTTGAATAGACCATTCAGGTCTATGGCCATGATCTGGGGCCACGGGAGGAGGATTAGTTGAAGTGGCCACAAGCCTATTTAAACTAAATGGAGGCTATGCTTTCAGTCGATCCCAAAAAAATTTATCAAATATCTGTTACTACAGTTGGCATATATTACAACCACTGATTGCTGATTTTCCTGACCCCCCAAAAATTTTTCTTTTTAAGTTGATTGAACGGAAAATCTAGACATGTATGGGGGCTTTTAGAATTGTGTTAATTTTCTTAAATGCTGTCTCTGGTTAGCAACAAATATGTTAGTTGTGGACAAACAACTTCATCCTTAAAATCTTCTCCGCACAGATCATTTCTGGAAGCTTGATCTTTGCATATATCTTACAAAGTGTACTATTGGTCTAATTCTCTTTTTATATGGAAATACTAACTTGGCCTAACTCCAATTATGTTTAACCTATTTTTCTTTAACACTAGTGGTTGCAAAAGTTCCATCCAAAAACTTTATGGCTCCTGAAAGCCTTTTTATTTTTGCATTAGTCAGCTCTTCTGACCTCACCAGTTTTGGATAAATCAACAGTGATTTAATTATTATTTCCCCACTAGTATAGTTCACAGTGAAATTATTAATGTAAAAAGGTGCCTAAAAAGTAGTGTTGAGTGCAAATATTTGAATTGCGAATTTGTATTGCGAATATCTGCACTTAGAGAATTCCAGAAGATCTTGAATATAGTGCTATATCTCATATATATAACCTTTCATTGTGTTCACAATATCCGCTGATTTTCACAATGAATTACTTCTATGAGTGTTGTCTCATGTGGTGATAACACTGCAGCTGTTATTTCATATTCTGCCACAAGACTATAACCATGGTTATAGTGTTATGACTTTCATAGAAAATATATGAATTAATTGGTCATTCTGGTTAGTTCCCACAATCTAGTTTCCACCCCTGATTAATGGTTACTTTCTTTAACTAAATTTTGGTAGTTTGGTTTTTAATTAATTGAAAAAAAAACATCAAATTAAACAAGTGCAGTGGACAGTTAATGTACCAATATTCTGAAAGAGGAGATATACTTTCCTTGCTCCCGCTTTTGGCCATAATGAAGACATGGGTGAAAAAGTACAATTTAAAGGAAACCAGTAACTTGTACCAAAAAGTAGGCAAATGCACTTTTAAGACCCCCTTATCTGATTGCTACAATACAATAATGATTTCATATTTCATATTTATTTAAAATAATCATTTATTCATTATCTTTGGCTTACAATTCATTGGAAATATTTAAATAAAGTGAAATACTGCAGGGAACTGCTGATGTACTGAGCTTGATGATAAGTGACAATAAGAAGCAAAGTGACGTTAGATAAAGGCTCTATTGAACATATGCTCTCGTAATGCTATTAAATTGGGATTGCAGGAAAGGGCAAAGGAGGATAAGAGGGCTTAGAAGGTGGCATGGGGGGGGGGGGGGGGGGGGGGGGGGGGGGGGGGGGGGGGGGGCACTGGAAAGCACTACAATGTAAAAAAGTAGTAACTGTTGAAGCAAAATAGCAAGCATCTATAATGATAAGCTGAATAATGTACTCTTAAGCTTCCACATATACTTAAAGGAGTAACTGGACATGTAGGTTATATATAGTTCAAACACATATTAAATTCATATATATTTTTTTATTATTTACACAACCCTGTGAGACACCAAGGCACGTTACACCACAGTTTTAGCCTATACAAGGTATTTACACGTACCTGATCTACAATTAGTCTGCTGATTGGAAAATGAAATAGCATACTATTGAGGTAAACCTTTACTCACCTATCTCGGGCGGGGCCTTTATCGTTGGAATATATCGATGGACCCGTTATTCTCTTGAGAGTCAGGGGGGTTTGTCGTCATGGAGACAACGCTGGATTTTTTCAATACATCCCCAGCATCATTGATGATGCCATCGATGTGAAGGTGGAGGGAAAGCCGAGAATCATGGCGAATTGCAAAAAATGTGCCATGGGCAAAGTGATCATGAGGTTGAATTTATATCTATAAAAAATATATTGGGCTAGGGCAAAAAATATAAAAGAGTGAGCGTACTATTACAGGCTTGATTCTTTTTGCATGGAAACCACATCCTTATGCTTTAATGCATAAGTTCTTTGACTGCCTAATTATTGTAACATATTATGTTCTTAAAAGAGCATTTGGGACTACAATCAGTTGTTCAAACAGAGTTCCCAATAGGTCTATAATAGATAGTTGGACACTAAACTGTGGCTTAACACCTCACAGATGCATCACTAGCTTTGGTGTCACCACATGTGACATTTATGGAATACTAAGTATTATCGGTATCAACTATTATCTTACCCCAAACCTAAAGGGATGTTAAGGATGCACGATATGTGTAGTTAGGGATCCAGGGAAATGGGTAGAGAAGTTCTTACATACTAAGTACAGTCAGGTCCATAAATATTTGGACATGAACGCAATTCTATTATTTTTGGCTTGGATTTGAAATAAAACACAATGTGCTTTACCTGCAGACTAACAGCTTTATTTGAGGGTATTTACATTCAAATCAGATGAACAGTGGGAGGAATTACAACAATTTGCATATGTGCCTCCCACTTGTTAAAGGAGCAAATGTAATGGGACAATTGGCTTCTGAAATGTTCCATGGCCAGGTGTGTGATATTTCCTCTTCATCCCAATTACAATGTGTAGATAAAAGGTCTTGAGTACATTTCAAGTGTGCTTTTACATTTGGAATCTGTTGCTGTCAACTCTCAAGAGGAGATCCAAAGAGCTGTCACAATTGTTTGGAACATTCTTAAAAAGAAGGAATGTACCAGTGAGCTCAGCAACAGCGGAAGACCACGGAAATCAACTGTGGTGGATGACAAAAATAATTGTTTCCCTGGTGAAAAAAAACCCCTTCACAACAGTTGGCCAGATCAAGAACACTCTCCAGGAGGTAGGTGTATGTGTGTCAAAGTCAACAATCAAGAGAACTCTTCACCAGAGTGAATACAGAGGGTTCACCACAAGATGTAAACCATTGGTGAACCTCAAAAACAGGAAGGCCAGATTAGAATTTGCCAAACGACACCTAAAAAAAAGCCTTCACAGTTCTGGAACAACATCCTATGGACAGATGGGACCAAGATCAACTTGTACTGGAGTGATGGAAAGGAAAGACCATGAAGAAGGAAAGGGACTGCTAATGATCCTAAGCATGAGCATGCATTTCACTTGCTAAAGACAAAACTGAAGGCAATTCCCTAAGAACAAGCAGGAATTGAAGACAGTTGTAGTAGAGGCCTGGCAGAGCATCACCAGGGATGAAACCCAGCGTCTGCTGATGTCTATGCGTTTCAGACTTCAGGCTGTAATTGACTGCAAAGGATTTGCAAGCAAATATTAAAAAGGGAAAGTTTGATTTATGATTATTATTCTGTCCCATTATTTTTAGTCCCTTAACAAGTGGGAGGCACATATGCAAACTGTTTTAATTCCTACGCCATTTACCTGATTTGGATGTAAATTCCCTCAAATGAAAGCTGACAGTCTGCAGTTAAAGCCCATTGTGTTTGTTTCATTCCAAATACATTGTGGTGGTGTATAGAGCCAAAAATGTTTGAATTGTGTCGATGTCTCAATATTTATGGACCTGACTATAAATGCAAAGACTACCCATTTATAGAGTTGTAGATGTAGTTGTAGTAGTAGAGATACATGAAAAGGTCATTTCATCAACTGTAATTTAAATTATATAGTTTTTGCAAGTGAAAACTGGCCTTTTAAGTTATTGTATTACCTCATATTAGGAACAATTAAATAAGGAGCTCAAACATTAGAAAAGTAATTACCGTATTTTGTGAACCTTAAGACGCACTTTTTCATCCCCCAAATTGGGGGCAAAAAGTGCCTGCGTCTTATGGTCCGAATGCGCGACCCCCGCGGCCACTCGGCCGCTGGTGGTTGCACTTTGGCTTTCCCCCAGCTCTCCCAGCACAGAGATTATATACATAAAGTTGCACTAATCAAGCGTATTAGGCCAACATCCCAAAATATATATTTAAAGGCTAATCAACTAGGGAGGCCCAATTAAGGATCACCCCAGTGATTGGGTTTCCCCCCGAGAGAGTGTCGCAGGGGCAAGGGGACTTTAACGGCCTGAGTCTCAAGTTACCTCACATTATTCACATTATTTCGTTCTGTGGTTTACCTGGATAAAGCTTACCCCCTGAGGAAGTCATTGTACAAAACGCGTGTTGGGGCACGCTCCTGCTCTCAGCAGGACAATTATCCTGACGTTTTTTGATGTATTTCTATTAATGCTCAAATCCACATGTACCTACAGTGGAGGAAATAATTATTTGACCCCTCACTGATTTTGTAAGTTTTTCCAATGACAAAGAAATGAAAAGTCTCAGAACAGTATCATTTCAATGGTAGGTTTATTGTAACAGTGGCAGATAGCACATCAAAAGGAAAATCGAAAAAATAACTTTAAATAAAAGATAGCAACTGATTTGCATTTCATTGAGTGAAATAATTTTTTGAACCCTCTAACAAAAAAAGACTTAATACTTGGTGGAAAAACCCTTGTTTGCAAGCACAGAGGTCAAACGTTTCTTGTAATTGATGACCAAGTTTGCGCACATTTTAGGAGGAATGTTGGTCCACTCCTCTTTGCAGAACATCTGTAAATCCCTAAGGTTTCGAGGCTGTCTCTGTGCAACTCTGAGCTTGAGCTCCCTCCATAGGTTTTCTATTGGATTAAGGTCCGGAGACTGACTAGGCCACTTCATGACCTTAATGTGCTTCTTCTTGAGCCACTCCTTTACTGTTGCCTTTGATGTATGTTTTGGGTCATTGTCGTGCTGGAACACCCATTTTCAGTTTCCTGGCAGAGGGAAGGAGGTTGTCGCTCAGGATTTCACGATACATGGCTCCGTCCATTTTCCCTTTAATGCGATTAAGTTGTCCTGTGCCCTTAGCATAAAAACACTACCAAAGCAAAATGTTTCCACCCCCATGCTTGACGGTGGGGACGGTGTTTTGGGGGTCATTTTTTTCTTCCGTCCACACACAGGCGATTGAGTTAATGCAAAGAGCTCTATTTTGGTCTGCATCAGACCAACAGTGCACCTTCTCCCCAGTCACTCTCCTGAATCATTCGGTGTTCATTGGAAAAACTTCAGACGGACCATGTGCCTTCCTGAGCAGGGGGACCTTGCGAGCCCTTCAGGATTTTATCCATGCGGTGTATGTGTTTCCAATGGTTTCCTTGGTGACCGTGGTACCTGCTAATTTGAGGTCATTAACTAACTCCTCGCCGTGTAGGTTCTAGGATGCCTTTTTCACCTTCTCAGAACCATTGACCCCCCCACGGTGAGATCTTGCTTGGAAGCCCCAGAAGCGAGTGTCGATTGATGGTCATTTATGTGCTCCTTCCATTTTCAAACAATCGCACCAACAGTTGGTCCACCTTCTCTCCCAGCTTCTTGCTAATGGTTTTGTAGCCCATTCCAGCCTTGTGTCAGGTCTACAATTGGTCTCTGACATCCTTGGGGACAGCTCTTTGGTCTTTTCCCATTTTGAAGTTTTGGAACTGCTTGATTGATTATTCTGTGGTACAGGTGTATTTTATACAGGTTACGAGTTAAGACAGGTGTCCTTAATGAGGTGACTAATTGAGTAAGAAGTGTCTAACCACTCTGTGGGAAGCCCGAACTCTTAGATGGTTGCAAGGGGTTCAAATAACTTATTTCACTCAAGAAATGCAAATCAGTTTCTAATCCTTTTATTAAAGTAAGTTTTTTGATTTTCCTTTTGATGTGCTTATCTGCCACTGTTACAATAAACCTACCATTGAATGATACTGTTCTGAGACTTTTCATTTCTTTGTCATTGGACACAACTTCAAAATCAGTGAGAGGTCAAATAATTATTTCCTCCACTGTAAATGTACTTAAAAAACCATGCTGTTAATATGTGAACAACATTGACACAATACTGACCAGCTTGGTAAGGTCTAATTGTGTGGTTTTTACTTGTTATTTATGTTCTCATTAAACTGTTGTTTTATTTGCTAATTCTGCTTATGAGGTAACTTGAGACTCAGGCCGTTAAAGTCCCCTTGCCCCTGCGACACTCTCTCAGGGGGAACCCCAATCACTGGGGTGATCCTTAATTGGGCCGCCCTAGTTGATTCGCCTTTAAATACAGCACAGAGATTAGCCATAGAGCTGGAGGAGCTGTCAGAGGTGAGATGCCTGCGATGTCTGGCTCTCCCATCTGAACTGTGTATTTACCAGAGCTCAGAGCCCTGAACTGGCATAGGAAATGAAGAGAGAGATGAACTGCCATCTCTATATTTCTCTCCTGTCTGTGGGAACTGCAATCACTTTGCAGCCCCCACTGACACAATTACAGCGGTAACAGCTGATCGGCAAAGCAGAGTAGGAGACGTAATGTAACGTGACAGGGTCAGGTGCGTCTTATATTCCGAAAAATACGGTAATCATGTTTTCAAATTCAGTCCAATAAGCAAAATAAAAAACGTATGCGATGCTCAGGTGAAACTATATATAAATAAATACTCTGCTGTGCTATTGGTGAAGACGTTTATAAGTAGACCCCTAAATACATGAATACAATCTATAGGTATTGTGCACAAAAAGGGTAAGAATTACTCTGAGGTTGGGTTAAGTATCCATTTTAGATGCAAGCAGTGGATAGTTTTATTTAATAAGAAACATTTTATTCATGTGCAACCATCTTCGTTGCATCTAGAAGAGCTTTGAAAGTTTCTCTTTGTATATACTTTGGGACAGTAACATTAATGAACATTCAGTCCTCTGTAATTAATAACAAGACTGCAGACCTTTCCCTAGCACGTAAATGAGAATTTTGCCCTTCTTCAGAGCCTCAACTGGGTCAGGACGTTCTCAGAATTTACATTTCAATTAAAAGAGCAAACAATAATAACGCATTATGCCAACAGAAAGCCATTCCTCCTCAGGGAAGTAAACCGATATTCACTTTGCAAATGAAAAGTCCCTTCATGTAAGGAGGGCCACACATCAGGTGCAACTTATTGCCTGCTTCGATTTGAAGTCCTTAAAGTAAGTGGATGGCTCTGCTGCAAGGTGTCATATTAACACAAGGCACGCATCTGGCCTCAGGGTAAAGCTTAGCCAAAAGTGAACCTGTGTCTAGTTGTGTAAGTTACTGGATTAAAGAAAACAAGCTTTTACTCTATCAAGTGCATTCTGTGGTGGGGATAACTGCCGCCTGTGATACTGTATACAAGCAAACAGTGTTGTGTTTGTGAACTCTTCTGCCAAGTACGTGGATTCATTTACAGCAAGCCCCATTTTCTGTGAATCATACCATCTATTTAGTGATTTAATGCTCTCGGTGTACTTAAGAAATACATGTCTCCATTTAAGGGTAAGTCTACTAAAAACCAATAGTTAGATTACATGTTAGAGGTCCGTGCACCTACTAACATCTTAAATTCTTTTTACGCTCACACCTTTTACAGACCTGCCCATCTCTTGATATATACTGTAGGTCCCCTTTTTTTAAGCTTTGCCTATTCACCTACTCAAGACTAGTGTTGAGAGGCATATGGTATATTCGAGTTTTGCGTAATTTCACGTAATATATTAAGCAACAGTCGAAATTTGTTAAATTCAATTCGACTGTATGCTATTACCTTACATCGAGCGGATATGTTTGCAATTATTTGCAAACCAGCTATACAGCTTCTCTTCTTCATTCTTTGATCTTAGCCAGTACGAGTACTGTGCGCATTGCGTGTATCTATCCGCAATGTGCACAAATATGCATGATTTAAACAATGTTGAAGCATAATATGACAAATATCCGCCACTGCCCATATCCGAGCGCACATTGGCAAAATATTGCGAATGTCAGATATTCATCGAATATATTTTGAATATTCTCGCTCAACACTACTCAAGACTAGTGATGGCGCGAACCCGGAATTTGATGTTCGCGAACGGCGAACGCGAACCTCC
>CM070041.1:24524898-24542247 GCA_036250615.1 Ptychadena robeensis
CTGCAATGTTAAAAGATAGGGGGCAAACCAAACTCGCCATATGTTCGCGAACATGGGCGATTGTGAACATGCGATGTTCGCCGCGAATAGTTCTCCGGCGAACAGTTCGGGTCATCACTACTCAAGACATATACATAAATTTAAGCTACTAGCACAGCATGGGGAAAATGTGTACGTCTTGGATCATTGGTCCAGGGGCACACTAATTGTGCACACTACACAACAGCCCGTAAGAACTTAGGGACTCAAAATGCTTGACATCATTTACATCGGGGTGTCAAACTTAAATACACAATGGGACATATTAAAAACTTGGTTAATCACAGGCCAGTTTTGATATTTTATGAAAAAATTTACACGATTGGGGAAATTTCTCTTTCTAATCAAATATAGCAATGAACCATTTTATATAGCAATTTCAATTTCCCATAAACATTTGAAACATGTAAGGCCTGGATCTTATCCAAAGTGGTACCATTTAAAGACTATTAACATTTTGGGTTTTTTTTCGTTTGGATTGACCCCTGCCAGATTATATAGGACAAAGCAGGCATTTTCAGTAGTAGGCTGCCTAGACAAATATGAGTTTTCCTATGCTTATTACTTACTAACTGCAGTTGAAGGTGTTTCATACACCTGCTGAAGCTTAGCAAATGTTTAAATTGACAGATGGCACTTCTATTGTTATCTGTGATTAACATACCCAAAATGGAGCAGGTGAAATATTGTAATTTTGCCAAACAAATCCTAAGAATTAAAAACATAAATAAAAGCAAAGAATTCACAGGTGTTCATTTACTTTATGCTCACAGCCAAGGCATAGCCATTAGCATATTTGTTTTCATGTAAACTAGGAGAACCCTATCCGATTCACTGATCTTTTAATTCATCAGTAAGGTTTATTATCAGATGTCCACTTTGTAACACAATAAGAGCCGTCCACTTTGTCTCTCATAAAGCTCTGTTTATGTGGAACAAAGCTCTGAGACATGCAGACTATGGAGCCCCTCAAACGTGTTGGATCCTTTCTGCATTGTATTTACACAACAGTAAAATTTTAAACTAGACTTTTGTATCTCTTTGGAACATATACTAACTAAAAGCCATCTCTCCGCAATCTGCTACTGCTATCTATAAAGATGAAATATAGAGCTTCGTCGCTAAGGGGATGACCAACAATCCAACAATGAATAATGGTCTGTGTACTATGAAAAATAAAACTTGGATTTCTTAACCCGAAGAAGTTAAGCCTGCCATACACGCACCGAGCGGCGGCCGATTTTGCGGCCGATCGGGGGTGCCCACATGGTCACAGCTCCCGGTTGCCCCACAGCTCGGCCGGCCAGAGAACGGATATGTCCAATATTTTCTGGCCGATGCCGGCTGATGCCGTTAACTCCAATGAAGACCGGCATCTTCATTGAAGCCAACGGCCGGCACACAAAGGGTGCTGGCCGATGCTGTCAGCTCGGGACTGCAGCGTGCTGCTTTCCAAAGCTGATCAGACCTGCTCTGTCAGCCCCCACTCAGTACGTGTGTGGGGGCCTTTACAATGAGGATGGGGGATAGATATCGCATCATGCTGTGCTTGAGAAGGACATAACCATATACCCTGACACAAAGGATGTTCCAGCATGGGAAAGGGTGCTTGACTGGGAGAGCAATGGAGAAAAGGGGGATTGGGAAAGATGGGATTTGTGGAGACAGTGGATTTCAGTGGATTTTACTCAAATGAGGTCTGGTAAAGTAGGACCTTTTTTTGGATTGAAGATTACCCCTCCCTCCTATCCTAATTTTTCAGTCCCTACTGGGTTTTATGCACATGTAGCTATATAATGTTATTTATCCAATTTTTATTGTCATGTTTTTCTGTTTTAGGTTGAAATTGACTGGCATGGGGTGTCCTTGACTGTGCCTGTAAAGGAAATCTTGGATAATTTGGATAATTGGTACCCTGTTGGCTTATAAACAAACTCTGTAATGTAGAATTGATATCTTGGATTATTTGTAATGGTCTTTGGTGATTCAGGTGAGTGAGGCGTTTTTGTTATGTACCCACCGAGCTAGGTTAATAAGGGGGGGGGGGGGGGGGGGGGTAGCTTGTACAGATGGATCCATATTGGTTTAATTGCAAGTGCACTGTCAGGGACCTTTCCTTTTGAACTTTCTACTGGATTATTTCATATATTAAATTATTAATGAACTATAAAAAACTTAAATATGAGGCCCTTATGGCAACATCTAAAAGAGTGTCAGTATGTTCTATATTTAATTTAAGGTATTGCTATAAAATAGAGGGAGAGGAGGGGGGGGGGGGGTAAGTATGTGGGCATAGCACCTTTTTCTATATATTAGCACAGCCTGAATAAGGTATGCACAAAATTAATCTATACTGTGCAAATACTTGCTCATTATGGCTCATGTGTCCACAAGCCCACAATTGTTCAAGATTCTCTGAATTAATGTTCACATTAAAGAAAATGTTTTATTTTCTGGCTCAATACTTATAAATGCATCGATTAAAAACCAGATTTTATTTTCTGAAAACAAGGCTTACTATGTTGACTTAATGCAAAAGCATATGTAAATCTTGCTTTCCATTAAGAACAGTAATTTTTCTTTTTTGAACCTTATATCTAAGAAAAGTATAAAAAACTCTTTAGAACAAAAGCATTATAAACAAATAAGTGGCATTATAGCAAATATAACAAAGACCTAACGTTGACACAATAAAAAATGTTGGCTTTTTGTTTAGATAATGTGTAATTATAAAGTATATAATATATTTGGATACGTTTTATTCATATGTACAGTTTTTAATCACCAGAAGGAGACGTTGTTATAATTTTGATGATTATGGCTTACAGCTTATGAAACCCCCCCCCCCCCCCCCAAAACCTCAAAATAAAATTTGAATATTATTAAAAGGTTTATAATATGTGTATAACAAAGTGTCAGACTATAATCACCTAATTAATCCAAAACCTGCAAAGGGTTCCTGAGCCGGTAAATGGTCTCTGAGTCCGGTTCATGGGAAAGACTGCTGACCTGAAAGATGTACAGAAAACCATCAATGACACCCTCCATAAATAGGGAAAGCCTCAAAAGGTCATTGCAAAAGAAGTTGGATGTTCCCAAAGTGCTGTATCAAAGTTCATTAATAGAAAGTTCTGTGGAAGGGAAAAGTGTGGAAGAAAAAGGTGCACAAGCTGCAGGAATGACAGAAAACTGGAATGACAGAACACTCTCCAGTTTTCTGTCATTCCTGCAGCTTGTGCACCTTGTAAAGTGTTATGGATTTTGACAAGGACTGGACTGAGTCTGGTGTTAGTGCATCAAGACCCACCACAAACGGATCCTGGACATGGGGTTCAAATGTTGTAATCCTCTTGACAAGAACAACAAACAACACCCAAAGCATCTTACCTGGGTATAAGGAAAAAAGGACAGTTCCTCAGAGATCCAAAGTCCTCTTTTTTGATAAGAGGACCCAGAGTCTGGAGGAGGAATGAAGAGGGACACAATCCAAGATGCTTGAGGTCCAGTGTAAAGTTTCCACAGTTGTTGTGTTTGGGGAGCCATGTCATCTACTGGTGTTGGTTCATTAAGCCCAGAGTCAACGCAGCCATCTACCAGGAGATTTTGGAGCACTTCATGCTTCTTTCTGCTGACGAGATTTATGGAGATGCTGACTTCGTTTTCCAGCAGGAATTGGTGCCTGCCCACACTTCTAAAAGTATCAAAACCTAGTTCAATGACCATGGGATTACTGTTTTTGATTGGCCGGAAAACCTGAAGCCCATCAAAAATCTATGCGCATTGGCAAGAGAAAGATTAGAGACATGAGACTGAACAATGCAGAAGAGCAGAAAGCCGCTATTGAATCATCCCGATCTTCCAAAACACCTCAGTAGTTTTGCAGGCCGAGAGCATCCATGCCACGCCACATTGAGGCATTAATTCATGCCAAGGGGGCAGAAACCAAGTACTAAGTACATATGTTTTTCAAAGGTCGGACATTTTTAAAATGTAAATCTTTTTTTTATTTCATGTAATATTTTCTGAGATTTAGATTTTGGGTTCTCATAAGCTGTAAGCCATAATTATAAAAATGATAACAAATAAAGGCTTGAAATATCTCACTTTCATGTAATCAATCTATTGCATATATTAGTTTCACCTTTCAAGTTGAAATCCTAATATACTAGCAAATCACCTGTACAGTATAAAGGTTGACTTTATTATTTAGGTCACCATCTTGTGGGGGGAATGAGGTCCAGGTACCAAAGTTACTGTAATTTAAGGAAGAAGGGAGCAGTAGCAGCAAGGTGGAAACACTGTCTATCATATGGTATAATAAGGCAGAGCCTGTAGAGGCAGTGTGCAGTGTAGCATATCATCAGTGCTGGTGTTCCGACAAGATGAGCTCCCTGTGTAGCCACATCACAGGGGGAGTGATCACTGCTGTGAGGGGTTTTAGGGGTCCAGGAGTTAGAGTCAGGGGCCCTGGGGGTTAGGGAGTTAAGGTTTAAAGCTTCAGGGGTTAGGGTAAGGAGTTCAGGGCATAAAGTGACAATCCTGTTGAGATGTGCTACCCGCACTATATGCTATGTATCTCAGCGTAATAGAAGAGATCATCAAAACACAGGATCACAAACTGATCCACAAGCAAACTATTATTCTGCACAGTTTTGACAACCTGAAACAAGCCTGCAGATATAGAACCAGCGTAGGTTCATTGTCAAGGGATTGTTAGCCGTTTGAGGGTACCATATGGAATTAACCACTGCACTGCTGTTTGTTTCTATTACACGTATGATATGATATATCAGTGCACTGGTATAAATTGAACCAGAATGTTTTAAAATGCAAAGTATTATTGCAGACCTTAGCTACAAAGCAAATCTAAAAAAGGACATACTGCGGTTTGAGGAAGAGTTAAAAAAGGTATTATTGCTAAACCTGAACATGAAATTTCTAAAATCCTAGGAACCCTGCCTTGCTCTTATAACAAAAATCTAAAGCTATAACCCACAGTGCTAATCCAGTTCAGTTTAAGGATTTATTAATAAGTAAAAACAAATAATGGAATCCAATGCGTTTTGGGGTTCCCATTCCTCAAGGCTTTGCACAGCAGTAAAAGTGCGTAATAAATAACACGATGGCTACTTTTAACTAGGATAGATTTATAGGTTAGGTGAATTTAGTTTTACAAAAAAAATATATGAATTTGCCTTTTTAATAAAACAGAAACATGTATTCCAGTTATCTAACTTCCTAAGTATAGCCACAGTGTGCAGTGATTGCACAATTCGTGCAGGTGGTCTGTGGGAGGTTGTAAATCACTGACAACCACCTCCATGTTAGCCCTGGAGTTGGATGGTCAGGAGCAGAGAACAGGTGTGAATTAGCTATATTGATTATGATCATGCTTTATTGGGAGAAAAACTGTTAGAGATACAGCCTGCAGAGGTGACGACTAAGTAAAACAGAGTACAGAAATCAGGAGACAGTAATGCCCATATTGCTTAAGGCAAATTATCGCCTCCTTTTGTTACAAAACTCCGACCCCATTACAAAACAACTCGCAACCCCTTCCTCCCTACCTTCTTTTTGCATTCAGTGGCATCTGCTGGCGTGTTCGTCAGGTCCCAGCACTGTGTCCATCCACATTTAAATTTTTCTTTTTCAGCTGGTAAAATAAAAATACTGTAAGAAAAAATATACACTAGGAAGATACATACAAAAATATACAAAACACATATTCACTAACAAATAAAAACACACAGCAAACTAGTGGATACATATGGAATTTAATATTTTCTATACAAATATATACACTAACAAACACACTAACATATCAACCCACAACAAGGTCTTTCACAACCCTACACAGGTTTTCACAGGTTCTCCATCATTCTGCCTATTATGACTCTCAACATCAGCTGCTTTGACTACTATGTGTCTATTGGCCCTAAGTGTGTCTGCCTCTGTCTGTATCATGGGGGTGCTAGAAATATTTTTGTTGTTCCCCAACATTTTAGCCAATGATTTTCCTCACCCTCATATCTAAGAAGTTCCATAAGCCTAAGTAGGTAGAAGGGTGTACTAACTTAGCCAATACATTTATTCTACACCTGGTGATGTCACATACCTCCAGTTAGATTATGGAAATGTGGAGGAGCCCAAATTGCTGATGATTCTCAATGCAGGAGTATCTACCTGCCCAGATATACGCTTCTTAGAATTCCCATGAGACCTCAACAAATATGACATAACCATCACCCAGACTCAAACAGGTAATTACATTTACTTTTCTTTTGTGAATTTATATTAAGCTTAGGGTTTTGACATGAGGATAAAAAATAAGCAGACGATTAATATTTTCGGGCAAGTTTCATTTTAGGAACAAGAAAAATACTTGACATGCTGTCCCAGGCATTAAAAAACGAATGGGTTAATAGGCGATTAACTTTTGATACTAGCGTTCTTGGTTTTGCTGAAAACTAAATTCACCCCATGTGCTCCCATTGGAGATATCCCGGGGCACCAAACATATTTATTTAATAATCAGTTTAATACGTACTTCACTTATGTTTTCAAATATGCAGGCAAAATATCTGACATTCACAAAGATTACATATTCATTTATTCTAAAGATTTAAAACCTCTTTTTTATTCCAGGAGGTCTAAACGCTGTAATGATATGCACTCAGCTTTTTGTGACTCATTGAAATAAATGGTTTATCTGATAACACAACATGAAATGTAACAGAAACCCAAAAATTACAGTACCATATTCCGTATGTGTCCTAGCAGCAAAAGATGTTAGGGTGTTGCATTACCACCCTGTATGCTAACAGTTTACTATTACCTTGAGCTGTTAACATTTGGATAATGTTTTTCACACTTTGCTTTATTATTCATTTTTTTTTTATAGAAAATTAGTGCAATTTGGGATTTCCCAAAAAACCCAAACACAAACATTTAATATTACACTAATTAGGTCATGCAGCGGGAAAGCATTTCATTATCTCATTGATGGTTTATCGCATCAACATGCCTAGCCTACTGGGACTTAAGTAGACCATTTGAAAGGGTTTTGTATTAAGCTGTATGTCCAATAGGTGCAGAAATATACCTACCAATCCTGCTACGTACATCCTCTGCTCATTCCTCCTTTGTTCAGACTCAATACGTATTTCACCAGATTTGGTTCCCCCGTCCTGTCCACCAGTTAAAAAAGAATGTCCCCTTCGATGTCTAAGGTCATGATCTCAATAACCCAACATAATACAAAAAAGTAAGGAGTAGAAAAGATTTTTTCTGTATTTGCATATAACTTGCATTATACTCAGAGAACATCACTTTTTAAGATCATGGGTACATATCAAGCATGGACATAAAAAATACTTTAGTCTACACAGCCAGTGTCTATACAAACACTTTTGTTATTGTTTGTGATGAAATGTTGCTTCCTCAAGAGAAAGTTATGAAAGCAGAAATGTTACCCCAAACTGTTACTTCCATGTATTGTTACATCAGACTGTAGCAGGGAAGGAAATGTGAAAGAGGATCCCCAAAACAGGGAGGCAAAGTCACAGGACTATGGCAACAGACAAAATATTTTCATTATTTAATGGCCAGATGAGAGCCAAAGCAACCAAACCCATAATATAGATTTTATCCCATCAAGTCTAGTTGTCCAGGGAAAATCAAGAGAAGACCCAAATGTCTTATGTTCTCAAGGGTCTGCTATCTTGGTCAGCTTGTATAGAAAATTCCTAAATGTGCATCTTCGTAGTATGTCTGGCTACTATCCTAAAATTTTTCATCTTCGATGTGATCTTCACTAGTGTTATGTCATATTTGTGCCATCAAATGTGTTAGTACCACCTACCTGTATAGCTTAAAAACAAAAGACAAACCAAAATGCCAGCCATTTTCTCAGATATATGTAAGTGAAATGAAGGTTTAGGTATATAGACATATGTTCCAGGCCTATACCATATATTACATATAGGGAGCTATATTCCTCTTCCTTTTGTGTTCGGATATGTTCCAGGCCTAACAGCATAGTGAACAGAACAGGCCAGTAGAAGTGCATTCAATGGCAGGAAATGGGTGTGCAAGTAAGGATTACTTCTCATTAGAGTTAAGCACAACCGTAAGAACCCCCAAAGATCCATCAAAACATATTTAACAACTTTAGGGGAATACAGCCTGTCAAATCTTACCAACCATAATCAGTAAAGTTGTAATATAGATAGCCTGCATCCTAAAGAATTATTGATTACGTGATAACAAGGTGTAGCCCAAAAAAAAATATGTGTCTTGAGGAAGGCTTTATGGACAGAAACTTGATGAAAGATTTCATAAGGCCTTAAACATGCAGTTTTTTTTTATATTTAAGCTGTGTCAGAGTTTGAACTGATCCTGGAGGAGATGATAATGCTGTAAAGTAAGCCATCCATGAACTTTAAGACAATAAATGAGATTGTTCAATTATCATTTTTTATACTCAGATTTTTTTTTAAATTTTATATATTTTTGTTTATTTGTTTACAGTTGGATTGCAAGTCAAACTTATTTTCTGTCATGAATTTTATTTAGTTGTAATTATGTAAATGATCAAAATGATTGTACATTAAATACTTTATTGCACCTGATATCACATAATGTATATCCAGTATAAGTCCAAATGAAGAGGTTCTCGAGCCTCAAACCTCAAACCTTTCTGAAGTATCTTAAGGTAGGCATACATGGTCTAATTCCCTTCTGATTGTTCAGCCGATCAATCGATTTGTGGGATCCCTTGGTGGTCGCTCGGCCACAAATCGCGTGTGCCCACCTGGACAAATCAACAGTAAAGTTGTGCACAAATCTATAAATATTTTGTTGCTTATTTGACCTGGTTTTATTCTTTTAAGGGGATGGGTATTTTTTAACCTGTCCTGAAGTTACTACCTTGTGCTAAAGTGTATTTAGGCTACTAGGAACATTTTGATGGGAATCCATCAAACATACAGTACGATATGGTAGAATAGGATAATTTGGGTGAGAAGAGTTTGTATGGGGGAAAATGTTTATTTTTTTTACAAACTCATCTTTGCGTCTTAGTAATCAAGCTGCTCGAGATCAAATCATAAACCAAAAACTCTATTAGCCTTTTTAACCTATCACTTGTAATGCTAAGCTCAGTGAGTCAATTCAATACCAATTTTTTTTATCAAATGTAGAAGTAATCTGAAACAGAAACCTTGTACTTTTATTACATCCTTTGTCTTTCTTTGTAATATCAGATATTAATTCTATTGACTCATTTAAACTAGTTGTCAAGCTGTAAATTGAATTGTGTACATTATTGAACAGGCCACGGACTAATCAAACCCTCTTTTGTGGAGGTTATTAAAAACCCCACCGTCATTTCTGATAGACATTTTGGGCCGTATTATGTGCCAGAGAATTGTAATCACCTGTATTTAAAACTAATGGATTTGAAATAACCTACAGGCTTTCTCCTTAAATGAGAGTTAGATTAATGAAAAAAGACCCCTTTTGCTTCAGATTGCATGACAACATTTTCAAATTACATTCCTGAAACAGACAATTCACTTATTCAGAGTAATTGGATGCTGAATAGGGGTTAATACGTACAATGTACTTAAATGAAATTCTTCTATTGTGAGTGGGGCCGAATGATACCTGAAGCATTTTCAATGGAGGATTGCGAAGGCTTGGAGTTAATTATTCTGCATTCTATTTTGTGAATGAACTCAAGCATGAATTCTACACAGCAAAGATGGGATAATTATATTCAATACTACCAAGTGCCCTGCTGAATGAATTGACCTTTTAGATAAAACTAGTCTTTTCGAGCAGGAAAGCAGAATAAAGGTTGCACACATATGCAAAGGAAACTAAAAGCATTCAATAAAAAAAGAACCAGCCACTGTTGGGAAGATTGATTCTTTTACTTTTGTTGCTATACATTTCCCCAAAATTTCCCCTGGTAATTTGGATGGGAAAATCAAGGTAAAGATTGTAATCAAAATGAGTTACGCTATTCATTAGTAACGCTAAAATGTAAATGTTAAGATACTGATCATCACATACCTGTTTCCCAAGATAGTTCTTTGACTACTGGACACAGTTGTACCTAACTATTGAAATTAAACATATGCTTGGTATAAACGTTCTCATGAGTTGAAGCACCATACGGACTACAATTGTGGCTCATTACCGAAAACGTACTGCAGAGTCAAAGCTCCCACTTTTCCATCATTTCAAGGGACTGTCCTTCTAACAAATTATAATCATACATCACATGCTGCCCTGTGGAAACATACCAACTTTATTAAGCTGATTTTTAAGAGGTATCAACATATGTTACTCCTTAAATTCAGAGCAATGCTGTCACTCATTTAAGCCAGGCATACACAGCTCGATTTTTTTATAGATTCAAGCACAATCAAGCGACATGTGCGTACACGGTATTCAATTGTGCTTCAATCTATCAAAGGAAAAAGAGCTGCCCAGCCTTTCATTGATGATGCATCAGTGCTGCGACTGGATACCGAGGAAGCTCGAGTGCAGCTCAATTACGTAACCTTGCTGCGCTCCATGGCTCCTCTGTCACACCGGAATCGACCTGTGTATGCCCAGCATTAGGTTTTAGCTGCTTGAGTTGCGGTGAGATTAGAATATACTGCAGGGTGTGTGATATTCTTAGTGCTGAATCATAGACCTGAAACTTTCCATTCAGCAAAAAGAAGGTCTACAGCCAAAATTCAATGGCCATGACATTTGGGCCCTCAAGAGGCACCAAAATAGACACAGATAATTTTTGATAATGGAAATCTCTGCAAGAAATATAATTTAGTGTACTTGTGCCTTTCTAGATGTAGAAGTTGCCCATGCCATGTCTACTGATACACTTTGTGTCATGATGAATGCTGGCTTTTATACTGTATGCTGACAGCAAGCCAGCTAGTGTAGAACTCTACATAGTTTACAAAATGTGTTTCAAATTTAGATTTTTCAAACACAGGACTTTGACTTTGCTTCAGTTCATCTTAAATTATCTCAGGCCTAGATAAAGCAGAGGAGTTTGAAGATCACAGTTATATATGTTTTTTTTCCTTTGCATAGTACAGTTCTAACTTGTGTTTGAACTAGTTGAAGCAATAAATTGTGTCCAATAGACATTCTATTTGATTCTTTGGATACAGTTTTTGTAGCAACATAAACAGCTGTCTAGATTATGTTTTTGTTTTTTTTTTTTAAAGGAAGACATTGCAAATTTCAGTGAGAATATGCAACTACATTCTGCATGTATTACAGCAAGATGGCTCCTTAGTATATAAAAAAAGGCCTGCATTGTCTGCTGAACAGACCTTACTCCTTTAAAATATGTGGTGCATTATGAATACTCACAGATCTTCAGCCACTGAACAGAGTTGAAATTCTGTGTATGGCAAGAATAAATTATGCAGCAATTGTTCTCTAAAATATTTACAGAAAATGTATAATATAATAGATACTACACAAAATACAACTTTTTTGTGTTGCTGGTTTAACATTAAAATTAATATATTATAAAAAATTATAACATTTCACAGTTTAAACAATTGTTGTCTACGTACTGTTTTCAATATAGTGTTCAAATGAAATGTAAATATTTTTTTTAAATTAATAAGATGGTATAAATAAAAATAACAAACTATTTATTATAATTGTTCATATTTTCTCCACCATACCCAAAAATAATTTAGTAAATTCACATTTGCCCATCTACAAATCCTCTAAATTAATATAAGTTTAGAGAAAAATAGGATTTCATATACTGTCAATATATGAAAATGAAGGGGGTTTCTGAGGAATCTCTCGTTTGCTTAATACATTTAAGCCAGAAACTTGATTTGCTTGTTTTTAACCCAAAGGGTCATGATTTATTCCATTTAAAACAAATAAGTAATATCCATTCAGTGCTAGATAGCACACATTGTTTTGATACAACACAGTTTATCCTTCATGCAGAAAGAGGAGAAAAAGAGGGCCTCCTACACATGATGGTCCTCGTTTTCCCTTTGCACAACTTTTTCAAAACAGAAAGACCACACCATTACTGGAGGGTCAATGTCCGATTGGATATGCACGGATGTTGCTTTGACGCATTTCATCCTCTAGGGACTTTTTCAAGAATAAGCCATGCACTAAAAATACCAAAGAATACATATATACAATTACAATAAAGTCTTTTTTTTATATGTAAAAACATTTTGTTTTACCTTTAGGGCTTGATAGAGAGCCTTTTTTTACCTGTCCTTTGTTGTGAAACCGTATGTCCTTTACACAGCATTAAAAAGTCCTTCACTTGATGGGGAGATATGTCTCCACTCGACCTTAAATATTAAATTAACCTTAAATAAGACGAACCCTTCAGAAACATTGGCACTGGCTTAGTGAGGATCCCTTAGTGGGAAAATTTGTGAAAAATAGACCAGAAGTAACATTTAGAAAAGCTCCCTCAATTAGGGATAAACTTGTACACAGTCATTTTGACTCAGCTTCAACAACCAAACCTAGAATAATGGGCACCCACAGATGTGGAGAATGTGCTCAGTGCCCTTGGGTAAAGGAGGCCAATGTGGTCACACTGCCCAATGGAGAGATCTATAGACCCAACTTCCATGCAACGTGCGAGACGGAAGGGGTTGTACACTTATTAAACTGCAGGTGCAACTCATTTTATGTCGGAAAAACGAAAAGACAATTCAGGAAAAGAATTTACGATCATGTAAACAACATAAAAAATTTAGTGATCCTAACCCCAATAGTCAGACATGTGGTGTTGAAACATAAGGCGGATCTAAGTTTTATCGACTTTACGGTACTGGCTAGGGTAAAACAATCTCTGAGAGGGGGAGATTTTAATAAAATTATTCTACAGATAGAAACTGAGGGCTACCAAACCTCCAGACTTAAACGAAATCAGTTATATACCCTTTTGGCCCCTTTGCCTTCACTCTGCGGTCCAGCTCAGCCCAAACCATCTTGATTGGGTTCAGGTCCGGTGACGTCGGCCAGGTCATATGCTGCAGCACTCCATCACTCTCCTTCTTGGTCAAATAGCCCCTACACAGCCTGGAGGGGTGTTTGGGTTCATTGTCCTGTTGAAAAATAAATGATCGTCCAACTAAACTCAAACCGGATGGGATGGCATGTCGCTGCAGTATGCTGTGGTAGCCATACTGGTTCAGTGTGCCTTCAATTTTGAATAAATCCCCAACAGTGTCACCAGCAAAACACCCCTATACCATCACACCTCCTCCTCTATGCTTCACAGTGGGAACCAGGCATGTTGGATCCATCCGTTCACCTCTTCTGCGTCTCACAAAGACACAGCAGTTGGAACCAAAGATCTAAAAGTTCAAAGATCTAAAGGCCCCCATACACGGGTCGGATTCCGGCCGGATTCCGGGCCGATCGATTCCGGGCGCGTGCACGTGAATCGATCGTGCCGGAATCGTGTGCAGCCTACCTTGTCCGTCCGATCACGTCCGATCGATCAGGGGCTCAGAATCGGATCCGACAGAGAACCAACATGTTGGTCTTTTTGATCCGATTCTGCACAGATCAGGGGGAGTTGCCATTTGTGAGGTGGAATCGGAGGTGGAATCGGACACGGAATCGTCCCGGAATCGTGCCGGAATCCGTTGGACAAGGTGGTATGCAGCGATGGATACTCTTAATTGGCCGATTGATCACACCTGCGATTCCCGGCAGAATCGCCGGAATCGATCGGATGATGAATCGATTGGACATGGAATCCGACACGTGTATGGCTAGCTTTAAAGTTCATTAAGAGAATGCCAAGAGTATACCGAGCAGTAAACTGAGCAAATGGTGGCTATATTGAAGAAACTAGAATATAAAACATGTTTTCAGTTACTTCACCTTTTTTTGTTAAGTACAGAACTCCACATGTGTTCATTCATAGTTTTGATGGTCATGAAATAAAGAAAACACATTGAATGAGAAGGTGTGTCCAAACTTTTGGACTGTACTGTATATATATATATATATATATATAGGCTTTAGCATATAGCAACTTATACAGCTGCAAGGAAAAGTATGTGAACCCTTTGGGATTATGTGGAGTTTTGCATGAATTGGTCATAAAATGTGCTCCGATCTTCATCTCACACCAGTGTCACACCACTAGAAAAACACAATCTGCTTAAAATAATACTACACAAACATGTTTTTTATTGAACAGAACATGTAAACATTTAAAGTGCAGGGTGGAAAAGTATGTGAACCTTTGGACTTAATAAGTGGTTGACCCTTATTTGGCAGCAATAACCTCAACCCAACGTTTCCTGTAGTTCCAGATCAGAACTGCACAACGATCTAAAGTAGTTTCGGACCACTCCTCTTCACAAAACTGTTTCAGAGTAGCAATATTCTTTGGATGTCTGGTATGAATCGCTCTCTTAATGTCATGCCACAGCATTTCAATTGGGTTGAGGTCAAGACTCTGGCTCGGCCACTCCAGAATGCGTATTTTGTTCTCTTGAAGCCATTATTTTGTTGAATCACTTTGCTTTGGGTCATTGTCCTGTTGCATCATCCAGCCTCTGCGGAGTTCAATTGGCGGATGCAAGAAGCATGTTAGCAAGATCCAATAAGTAAGGTGATCCAACATAATATATGTCTATTTGCCTTTCTACATGGGTCTGTCCACATATGTCTGTCCACATGTTTGTCTATGTGCCTTTGTACATGTCTCCAAATATGTGTGTGCATGTGTCTTTCTAAATTAGTGTGTCTGCATGTATTTGCCTGTCCTCATTTGCCTATGACAGCAATAATGTAAGACATACCTGGTCATAATACACACTTCCCAAAACCTAGGTGTGTATTATGAAGAGGTGTGTCTTACAGTGCAATATGGTATGGTATATATATATTTATTTATTTTTATCTAGGATCTGTTTGTATTTTTATGAAGGATGACATAGAAACTATAGAGAGAACCAAATGTAGAGTTGGTGTCAGTTATCACTCAATAGATACAGATCACCACTTTTGACCTCTTGGGTCTAAAAGGTGGCCATACACGGTTCGATATTTTCGTTCGATCAACATAAAACTAAAGATTTTTCCAACGATCTGAGGAAAATCAAGACCCGAACAACTTGTTTGATCGATCGAAAGTTATTGATATGGAACAAAAAAACAATTGTAAAGTGATCGAACGTGTTGGTAAATATTGATTGATCTGTTACTCATCTAATGTATATCGAACCTGTGATAATGTCATTCAATAGTTTTTTGTTCCATCTGAAAAAATTGCTTTTAAGCTGGCCATACACCTTTTGATCTCTCTGTCAGATATCTTTTAGATCTACCAACACCTATGTAGTATAGGGTCCTCTGCGATTGAACACAGGTAGGCTTGATGGTTTTGATGGTTTATAAGTCCCTCATATTACATGGTTTTGGTAAAACCAAAGGAGATCTAAAGAAAATCTGACAGAGAAATCAAAAGGTGTATGGGGGCCCTTAGACCAACATTGCACGGTTGTTTTTTTCCTTTGTTCGTATTATGTTGGATTGTATTATGCTCGTTCGTAGTATGTTTGTTTTGTATGCCGAACGACCTAAAGTGTTTTTAGTCTGGACCAAGTTTCTTCCGTTTCTGGAACATAATGAAAGAAAGAAATCGTTTCTCTTAGAGTGCTGAATAAACAATGAAGTTTACAAAGTTATGAAAAGGGCTTTTTCATTCTACATTGTGTGTGTATACATTCAATATAGGTACGATCGATATTCGATTTTCGAATATTGAATACCCTGATTGAATCAATGGTTGATCGTGCAGCTTTCAGGATTTTGGTGAGGTGTGGCACTCAGTGGTACTTCTCATGGGAGGGAAGACCAGTGATACAATTCTGCAGTCCAAACCTACTCAACATATGGTCACTCCTTGTTGACATCCTTATCATTCCACTAGATTTTTAGAGACCTTAGAGGTCACCTTTGATGATAGCAAGTCAGCGTTGTGAATTCAAGAAATAGACTGCAATCCAGAAGAGAGAGGACTTGGCATACCACATTCCTAAAGATTCACAAATATAGTTGAGGCATGTGATATTTTTTATTAACCAACTAGAGGATTATATAAGTGGGAAAGAGGGATAAAATATAGTGGACCTGGGCCTCTGGCCAGATATCTGCTTTAAACATGAGATACTTGGAGTTAGTTCAACATACAAATAGGGTATAGGTAAATATTATATAGACTCTTTAAAGTCCAGTCTCTTCTGTGCTCGTAATGTAGTGAACTAACAGGAAATGAATTTTCCTTAACACATTTATAATCCCGCTATCCACAGTTGTGTATTTGAATAGCACATTTTAAAAGAATTACTTTAGAGTTTGGCATACTTTCCAAATAAGAAAGTTGTTTCCGATCAGCTTGGGTGCAAAGTAGAAAAAAATGTCCGACTGCAGTCATTCTAATTATAAAAACAATAGTAGTAATAATAGTAGTTCCCAGAGCTAAGATAAGTACTCCTCACCAGCAGGGTGAACATTAAACTAATAGAAGCCAACATTGCTGTGCAGAAAGGACTGCACCAAAATCTTCTCCAACCTCCACCACAGTGCCATCATCCCAACATCATATACAACAAAAAACAACATCAAAGTTCCCATACATATACCAATTATTTCTTATCTTTACACGTTAGGCATTGGATATTCATATGACAGAAACTCTTGCATGCATGGCTTGACGCGTTTCACAAAGAAAATCGCTTCCTATGCAAGGGTACTTATGTCTACAAAGTGAGGAAAGGGAGAGATGAATGAGATCAAAGGGGGCCAGCTGCTGGCATGTTGTGCCATAGTGCCATAGGTTTGCCATCACTGCCCTAGGCCAAATGTGAGTGAAGAATGGGTGGGTAGTGATGGACCAAACTGTTCGCCGGCGAACTATTCGCGGCGAACATCGCATGTTCGCGTTCGCGCGTTTTCACGAACATATGGCGAGTTCGACCCGTCCCCTATCATTTTACATTGCACAAACTTTGACCCTGTGAGTCACAGTCAGCAGACATAATCCAGCCAATCAGCACCCCCCACCTCACAGACCATCCCACCCTTATAACATAGCAAGTACAGGACGCCATTTCACATGATGCTGGAGAGAGTGGAGAGAGTTAGAACATATAGATGCTGCTGCTGCATAGGCAACCATTAGCTAGGGCAGTGTTCTTATACAGTGTACTCTTCTTCATTGCTCTTAGTCTGCTATCAGGACAGAGTCCTGAAAAGACC
>CM070041.1:24542347-24562709 GCA_036250615.1 Ptychadena robeensis
TGCGGAAGTTCGCGTTCGCCGTTCGCGAACATCAAATTCCGGGTTCGCGCCATCACTATGGGTGGGGACTGATCAGGGGAGGTGAAAAGCTGTGGTTGGAAAATGCTTGATACCTATGTGTGAAAGTGATTTGTGTGCCAGTACATGTTGAATTATTATTGAAGTACCCCTTACCAGCAGGGTGAACATAACACTAATAGAGCCAACATTGTTGTGCAGAAGGCATCAGTCTTTGATTTTATATTACCAGATTACCTTATCTTTAGCACCCACAACACTTTGGGGAAACAGCATTTTCCATTCATTTGTGTATGTATATCCATCATAGAAACATATAATGTAGGAGAATAAAAGTCAAACTCCAAAGCTAGCCATACACGTGTCGGATTCCATGGCCAATTGATCACTCACCCGATCGATTCCGGCGATCTCAGCGGGAATCGGAGCTCCAATCAATCAGCCAATGAAGAGTATCCAATCGCTGCATACCACCTTGTCCCACGGATTCCTGGACGATTCCATGTCCGATCACTTACTTCCCAAATGGCAACTCCCCCTAATGTGTGCAGAATCGGATCAGAAAGACCAACATGTTGGTTCTCTGTCGGATCCGATTCTGAGCCCCCGATCAATCGGACGCGAACGATCGGACAAGGTGGGCTGCACGCGATTCCGGCACGATCGTTTCGCGCGCACGTGCCCGGAATCGATCGTGCCGGAATCCGGTGGGAATCCGACACGTGTATGGGGGCCTCAATATAGTTGAATAAATGATGAGTAGCTCCAAGGCTTTTTACTACAAAATATTTCACAAAAAGTCCTATGACATATACTGTCAAATGTGCTGCACAACATATGTTGTAATTGGCATATTTTTGGGGGATAGAGTAATGATCATAATAGGCACAAAGGCATGGTGGTATGGGAACACATCACATATAATATAAATGATTTAGTTGTTTAACTAACATCATAGGTTATATCATGTTTATGACATCATATACGTTTGGCATGTATATAGGTATTCAATACATTTTTATCATTACATTATCTATTTTATTAGAACTTTTTGAGCATATGCAGTCATTAGTCTTTGTTTAAGATTATTATTAGACATGCCTCTCTTGAATTACCAATCATAGGTTTAAATGTATTTATTTGTATTGATTATAAACTCGCTTAATTCACTATCTCCATATATCCTGCCCTCTACAACTCATGATAATTCAAAATTGTACTATAATTTTGGGATAGAATATGGGGAGCAGGTTTTATGGTACCATTAAAAAAAAAACATTGATATTGGTATAAACATGGAGTATAAGAAAAAAGATCAAGGTATTGAAAATATATAGAAAGCTTACAGCGGTTTTACTCTCAAAATAAAAAAACACCCATACATTAAACGGACACAATACTCACCTGTCAGCAGTTCAGATGCTGGGAAACTGCTACACAAAAAAAAACCCACAGCATACACACTTTACTTGCTTGGAGTTCTCATGCTGGCATCTTGGCTCCTGGCATCTCCTGCAGACTTCCGCCCACACTAACTCCCTCTCCTCCCTCCACTCCACCTCCTCCTTCTGTCTCTTCTCTATCGGAGCTGCAGAGACTCGTAGAAAGGAGGGGGGTTTGTGAAGAGGGGTATCAGCTGCTGATTATTTCCTGCCTGGGATAGATATCCCACACACCACTTCAGCTGCCTAGGCGCGACATAATGCAGTGGGAGTGGAGCACTCCTAACAAGCTCCCCTCCAGCTGTTAAAAGAAGATTTGTTTTCTACAATCAAGGATGTCAGCAATATCGGCTGAGCTGCAGCTGATAATGCTGAGTGACCTCCCAGGTGGTAGGTCCACTTTAATGCATTTTTTTGCGTGTTTTTGGTGCATCTTGTTCCGATTATTGCCATTTAGAAGGGTTTTTGGATGGCTCTTTGACACTTCTTTCATGCTTGTAACATGCTGCGCCTTCTAAAACACTGTAAGGAAAATTTTTAAGAACAGATCAGGATGCATTAAAATGTGTCTATACTGTCCTGTTGAATATAATGATCAGCTTTTCAGGCACGTCTAAAAGACGAAAAAGATGCAGTGGAGCCTTGGCACTGAAAGTCCCAGTCTCTGTTCTAAGATGGTAGATATGTGATAAATTGGCATATCTAGCTCTCTCTTTGATTTATTTTTACATATTGTTTTTTATTTAAGGCGTATTAGGATTTATTCTTAAAGATGACATATTCGACAATGGAATCCAGAAATCCAGTGGCCACAAAACATTTAAATTACTTATAGAACATGCAAAGTCTAATCTCATCATTGTCCTTCTGCCTCTCACTTGTCCAATAACAGGTATGGAAGGTTATTAAAAAGTTCTAAAAAGTTGGCAAGTGAAGAAATGCAGAATATCTTTGAATATCACATAAAAGTGAACCTAAAGTAGAAAAAAACTAAAATGATATTTTTACTTTCTTCCAAGCCCTCATGAATCATAAAAAAACATACATACCTTCTGTACCTTCCAGCTCTGGCTATATTTGATTAGGGGTTAATTGAGAATTAACCAACTTCAGATAAGCACATTAATGTTAATGTTTTATAATGCGGTCCTGGCAAAAGGAACATATAAAATCTTTCAACTCTATGTATAAAAACATAAAAAAATCTGGCCCTGAGCAGGTATTAAAATTTGATAAAAACAAACTCACCTGAAGAACATGACATGACACATCAAGTAATTTTTGTATTACAAAAAAAGAACATTTAAAACTCTAGTCTTCATTGACATTAAGCACCTGCATTTTTGACAGGAATTTTGACAAGTTATAGCCTGTATCGATTTTCCATTACAACAGCACCACATTAAAATAGACACCCATTAACGCATCAAAAATGTGGCATAAATGTGCCAGCCTTTTTGAACAGGTTAGTGGCACAGCTGAAGCCAATGGAGAATAGGCCTTTCAAAGCAATTAAAAGGATGCTGCTAATTAACTGCGCTTAATTTAATGATCCTCATGAAGTTAAAGCTCCTCTATAAAACAGAGATTTTGATTGTCCAGGGCATTCATTTGTGTCAACAAACCTTTAACCAAACACCAAACATTTACCTCTGACATTTATGATGTGTTAGTATGATCAGAAAAGAACAATAGAGCCATATGGCAAAAATGCATTCCATTGAAATATAAAATGTTTTTAACCATATCCAATGCACTTTCAATGGATGCATTAACCAGCGTTTACACCTATCAATGCCTTCAACCATGTGCCATGAAGCAAATAACATTGATGCACCTGTGGGAAAACGTCCATGGGAAAACATTAGTTAAGTTTTGACACAGTGGAGATTAGGCCTTCTGTGTCATAACCTGTTCCTGTGTGTTATCTTGTGTTGCATCTCAACTCTAATTTAATGTACAGCTCTGCGTAATATATAAATAAAAGCAAATAATAATAGGCCTTAATGAAACTTTTTCTGCTGTCCAGTAATCTGGGAAAAGATAGAAGGCCAGTATATCACCAATATCAGGTCTTTCATTCTACAGAATAAGATTATTCACAAAGATGTTGCCGATTAACTACTATGTATAACCGTGTAAAACACTTTCCCCAAATTAAGGCAACAACACAATGATCCCAAGCATACCAGGAAAAGAAATGGCTTAACAGATAAAAGATTTAAGTGGTCTAATTAAAGTGCAAAGCTGAATTTGAACACTAGTGGTTAAAAGCCACCTCTAGGAACTGCAGTAGACATTAATTTTCCCATAGGGGTGGTCAAGTACCTCCAATGTCCCTCATCAAATGAAAGCTGTCCCTATAATGTAGAACAGTGAAATTGCACAGGACCAGCAGTGTGGACACTGTCTAAGAGAGCTGTACATTACAATATTTATCCAATTCATTGAGGTTAGAGTGCATTAGGTAACGAAGAGTGGGCCAGATTTCCTCCACAACAGCGTGATTGACTAATAAAGTCATTTAGAAAACAATTACTTTAAAGTTCAAAAGTTGTTCTGCAAGCTATTTAATCATCGGGTGTACTAAGCTTTTTCATACATGGCTTTGCCATAAATAATGACACAGTGTATTGTATTGTGTGTAGCTTTGATATTAATTATGTTACAACCTTCTTAAGAGCAAATTACCTTTTTTTTTATTAAACCCCCGATATGTTAAACTTAAAAATTGAGGATATACTTTTATTTCCTATGATTAATTCTCTATTTAAAATGTAATATGAATAGAGAGAGAAGAGATATGAAAAGAAACATTGTATCTCTAAATATTTTGAGGTGGCAACCTTCCTCCTAGGTAGCATCAGCTTCACTCACAATATTTACCTACAAAAAATAGACCAAAGATTTTATTTACTGTTGTCTAAGTTGAAGATGCGCAGGTTTATTATCTTGTTTTGAAAAAAAATCCTTGAAAAAAAAGAAATTACACCACATGGTTTAGGCACAAGCATCCTACCCAGCTACCCAAATTACCCACCATTATCTTTTCAATGCCCAGACTTTTCACAGAATTTGTGTCCTTCACAGATGCATGGGTAGTGCAGCAAAAAACACAATAAGCCACACTGAAACCAGGCTGCAGTGGAGCTTGTGGAGTGTATTCCTACTGCCAGGCTTGCCTGGTCGTTCATCATGTCTGACTCTCCTAATTCTAAGGGTCCCCACACACGTAATGAGCCGCAGTCATTTTTGCGGCCGACCGATGTGCATGTGTGCTCGCGGCCATCGGCCAAACTGCCCACAGATCGCAGGTGCCCACATTGGGCGACTGATCCCTGACGTCCCAAAGCTCAGTCGGCCAGAGAACGGACCTGGCCGATGCCATTAGTTTTAATGGGCTAAAGTTAAAGCTGAACTAAAGGCCGGCACACAAAGGGTGCCCGACGATACCCTGAGCTATGGAGAGCAGCGTGATGACATCATCACGCTTCTCTCCACAGCTCATCTGTCGGTCCCTGCTCATTACATGTGTGTGGACCTTATCTTACCCTAATCTGCCCACCTTGCCTACAGCTCTATACTAAAGGCTACCAGATATGTCTAGATTTTTCATTCAATCAACTTAATTCAATAAATTTTTTGTTGATTGACTGAAAATCTATGGCAGCCCACATGGTTAGATTGACCTAAATTGATTACAAATGAAAAAATGGAAAAATGTTCGATCAAAAATTATTGGACATGCTGGAAAATTTTAATCGGTTGTATTGAAATTCAATTACGCTTTCAGTCGCTTTCGATCAAAAAAAAATAGATCAAATATCTGTTACTACAGTTGGCATACATAACAATCAATCACCGATTTCCCTGACCCAAAAACATAGATCTTTTTAAGTGGATTGAACAGAAAATCAAGACGTGTATGGAGACCTTTAGATATGGGGTCCTCGATCTACCACTTTGTTTATATTTCACTGGTGGTTCTTTTCTCTCCCAAACTCAACTTCACAGTAAATCCCCATAGACATGGAGTGCATTTCCCTCAAAGACAGGGACATGTGTATTTAGTGCACCAACATGACCAATGGAGGTATGATTGCCGACTGGAATGTAAACAATATATAGATATAGACTAAATAGATTTGATGAGGGGGTGGGGGGTTAGTCATGGAAGGTGAAAGTGATGCATGCATGCAGCTCATAGGTGTGAATTTGGATTCTCTGTATAGATACCACACCCCTTTAAGCTCCTTCCACTGCTAGCTCTGTTTGGACACAATTTGTCTGCATCAGGTGATGTAACATAATACAGAAAACAGACACACCTAACAAGTTTTCTTCATGGTCTAAGAAGGAGTAATAGGTCAAGTACCCCACAGGAGCGCACAATTTGAAAAATGTCCATAGCTATATACACATATACAATTTCTTAAACCTGCAGCAAAAGGATTTGAGCTTACCGAGTTACAATAAGCAACACCACTTCCATTCTAAAGCAATTTTTCATGGCATACATATGTTTCCATTTTATCCAAGTGTCAGACAGCTGTTTCTGAACATGCTTAGTATGTTAATGAGTTAATTGAAATGAACCGTCTCATTTCTACTTATAGCGTCACATGATAAATTCACTTTTGTTCGCTGTTGCTATTTTTATTGCAAAGTCTCAAACACGCGTGCTCACTGAATTCATTCTTTTTTTTCTCTCTCTCCACTTCCTTTGCTAATCTCTGTCATTGGTAATTCTAAAACAAATATGATTAATGGTGGACTCTCTGGTCTAATCTTAGGTCACTGAATTCTAGACCTCCGTAGCAAGGAAAATAATATTTTCACCCCAAATTCTACACCACGAGCTGACTGCAATGAAAGGTTTTCACGCAGTGCATCCCTAAGCTAATCCAAATGAGTCAAGCTCCTTGGTTAATCAATACAGTGTTTTGTAAAAGGCAGATGTTGCCCGCGAATTGCAAATGAATGATTTGCTTGTCAATCTGATTAATGGCAAACCCATCAATTTAGCAGTTAGTACCTTCCTGCTCTTAATATGGTTTTCTTTGATTGCTAATGAGCTTTTCTGAAGAAAATGTAACCCCTTATGCACCAAAAGTGTAGCCTGGTTTTTGAAGAGTTAAAATTAAAGGTAAAAAAATTCAATGTTGCGTACATTTTATGATGACTGTAAATATATATAGTAATGGGCTGAACTGACTAATCTAGTTCGTATATGAAATAAGGAGGGAAATTATTGTTTTTCACTGCTATTCTAATGAAAATCAATCATTATGTGCCTATTCATTTTATATTCCCATAACTTTTGGTCTTTTTTGTAATAAACAAGCAGCAGACACATACACATCAGCAAGAAACCATTTATATGCCATTGGGGAAAAAAGCATTAAGGAGCCAAATTATTACCAGTTAGATGACCCTTGTGTTATGTCCACGGGCTATACTTACACAATTGCTGAAGGACATTGAAAGATGTCACATCAATATGTTATCCATTACATGTCATAAAGGTCCCCACAAGCAGTGTTAGGAAGTGTCAACTTATTGTTCCACTTCAGGGTATGTGTGTCAGCTGCCCATGATTCGGATTCCATATCCTGTTAAGGTGAGTCTGCAACTTGCTTTAAAGTCTCCTTGACACCCCCTTTGAAGAACTTCACTCAATATCTGAATGTGCCACTGTTAAGCCGGCCATACAGGGCTCACTTCCCCTGCAATCATCGGTTCGAGGAATTGATTATGAATGACAAATAAGTAAAACTTCCTTAGTCAAATAAGTCCTCCCAAATATTAGTAATTACAAAGAGGTGATCCCTGGTTATCATACCCAGGCCAGGCACAATCAAAAAGTTACACAGTCCTTATGGACCATACCCAATCTTCCCCTCCCTCTGGTACAAATTGATCTTGGTCTCATCTGTAGTGATGGACTGAACTGTTCGCCGGCGAACTATTCGCGGCGAACATTGCATGTTCGCGTTCGCCCCATGTTTCCGAACATATGGCGAGTTCGACCCGCCCCCTATCTTTTAACATTGGTGAAACTTTGACCCCTGTGAGTCACAGTCAGCAGACATAATCCAGCCAATCAGCACCCCCCCACCTCACGGACCATCCCACCCCCTATAACATAGCAAGTAGAGGACGCCATTTTGCATGCTGCTGAAGAAGGAGAGAGTTAGAACAGAGAGCTGCTGCTGCTGCATAGGGAACCATTAGCTAGGGCAGTGTTCAGTTTCATCTGCAGTCGTCACTGAATATCCAATCCATCCATCCATACATGGGGAATATCCATCTCCCCCAGTGTCCTTGACCATTACCACCATGTCTGCCATACTGACCATCACCACCAGTGAAAAGACTGCATACTGACCATCACCACCATTGTCCCTCCACACTGACCATCACCACCAGTGTCTGCCATCTGACCATCACCCCAGTGTCTGCCATACTGACCATCCTCCCCAGTGTCTGCCAACTGAAGTACCACCATTTTCCCTCCACACTGACCATCACCACCCGTGGTCGTGCCATTACTACCATCACCACTAGTGTCTGGCCATACTGACCCTCACACCAACCATGTCCCCAACTGACCATCACCACCATGTCCTCCTACTGACCATCACCCCAAAGTCCCCTCCATACGGACCATGCACCACCAGTGTCTGCCATACTGAACATCCCACCATGTCTCCCATTGACCATCACCACCACTGTCCCTCCACACTGAGACCCATCACCACCAGTGTCCCTGCCACACTGACCATCACTGGCACCAGTGTCCTCCATCTGACCATCACCACAGTGTCCTCCAAACGCCCATCACCCCCCAGTGGTCGCTCTACTGACAATCAACCACAGTGTCTGCCATACTGACCACACCACCAGTGTCCTCCAAACTGACATCACCACCATTTTCCCCTCCAGACTGACCATCACCACCAGTGTCCTCCAAACTGACTCACCACCAGTGTCTGCACAGCGGCCATCACCACCTAGTTGTCCTCCATACTGACCATCAACCACCATTGTCTGCCCATACTGACCATCACCACCAGTGTCCTCCAAACGGAACCTCCCCACCAGTGTCTGCTATACTGACCATCACCACCAGTGTCTGCCATACGACCATCACCACCGTGTCCTCCAACAACTGACCTCACCACCAGTGTCCTCCATACTGGACCATCACCTCACCATTGTCCTCCAAACTGACCATCACTACCATGTCTGCCACCCTGACCATCACCACCAGTGGCCCATAACTGACCATCACCACATTGTCTGCCATACTGACCAATCAACCACCAGTGTCCTCCATACTGAACGCATCACACACCATTGTCCCTCCATACTGACCATCACCACCATGTCTGCCATACTGCCCATCACCACCGTGTCCTCCCACTGACCATACACCACCGTGTCCTGCCATATGACCCTCACCACCAGTGTCCTCCAAACTGCCATCACCACCATGTCCTCCTACTGACCCTCACCACCATGTGTCCTCCAAACTGACACTCCCCCAGTGTCCTCCACACTGAACCATCTCCCCCAGTGTCCGCCCTACTTGACAATCTTCCCCCAGTGTCCTCCACACGTCCATCTGCCCAGTGTTCCTCCATACTGACCATCACAACCATAGTTTCCTCCACACTGACCACTCCTCTCCCCCAGTGTCCCGCCATAATGACAGTGTCCTCCACACTTTCCATCTGCAACCAATGTCCTCCATAAATAAAATTCCCTTTTAAGCTTGTAGGCAACGTGGAAGCAGATCTTCACAGGTTGTTTCGTTGAATTCACACGGCATTTACCAACCATGTTTGTTTCGTGCCTCTCCAGGCCCTTTTCACATCCCATTGACTATCATTGTAAATTCCTTGGTGCAGATTTATTGTGTGAAAAAATTTTTTTCTTGGGGAGGTTTGCCATGGATTCCCCTCTGTCAGTGTCATTGACGGTGTTAGACCCCTGAACAACTTTCCCAAGACTATTGGCCATAAGGGTCCCCTTTGTTTTTTTAAAATTCGACTGCCCATTGCATTAATGCGATTCGCAGGTTCGCGCGGTTCGTGACTTTTGCAGAAAGTTCGCGTTCGCCGCTCGCGAACATAATCCGGGTTCGCCCATCACTACTCCTCTGTCCATAGGATGTGTTCCAGAACTGTGAAGGCTTTTTTTGATTTGCTTGGCAAACTCATCTGGATTCCTGTTTTTTAGTCTCACCCAGTGGTTTATCTATTATTATTATTATCATTTTTTTATATAGCGCAACAGATATTACACGCTGTACTACATTAGAGTGAAGAAATACAACACCTAATAACACACAGTACAGGTAATGACAACAGGAGACGGCGGACCCTGCCCAGTGGGCTTACAGTCTACTAGGTTTGGGGGACCGAGTATACATAGGCGGGGGGATGGGGACTGGTATGGTGGTGATGTCGGAAAAGAGATGGATAGGCCAGACTGAGAGGTTGGGTTTTTAAGGGCTTTTTTAAAGTGTCACGTCGGACGCAAGTCTAATGGGACGAGGAGGGAGTCCAAGAATAAGAGCGGCGCCTAGAAGTCGTCCTAAGCCTTGCGTGTGATGGGTTTATTATGGGCCTGATGTCATGAGAGGGGTCACGAGGAGCGGAGGGGCGTTAGGGGGTATTTGTGTACCAGGTTGTAGAGGTAAGGAGGACGGAGGTGTGGAGTGATTTAAAAGCCGGCCTGACTTTGAATTTGATTCTCTGACCACTGAAAGCCAGTGGTAGAGATTTTCAGAAGGAGCATCAGAATGAGACGGTTAGAGGAGTAGATGATCTGGCAGCGCCCATTCATGATGGACTGAAGAGTGAAAGTCTAGAAGAGGGAGACCCAGAGAGGATGATTTTACACTAAGTCCAGACAGAGCTGATGAGACGTGTGCCAGGACTTTGGTGGTCCTCTGGGGAGAGAAGGGTGGATTTTGGAGATGTTGCAGAGATGGAAGTGGCAGGATTCTAGCGATGTTCTTTCTGAATGTGGGGAGTAAGAGAGCGCGATCGAAGGTGACAACCAAGGCAGCGAGCTTTGTGACTGGGAGGGATGATGGTGTTTCATTTACTGTGAGTGAGAGGTTGGGAGGGAGTCTTGGAAGGTGATGGGGGAAAAGATGATGATTTCTGTTTAAAACTACGGTTAAGTTTAAAGGAAGCTGTCCTCCATCCATGAGAGATAGCCGATAGGCATGAAGAGAGGTTGTCCAGACGAGGGATAAGCGGGGTGGAATGGGTAGATTTGGGGTTCATCACTATCGATGGTATTTGCAGACCAACGGATGAGTATTTGCCACTGGAGGAGGTATAGAGGGGAGAAAAGAACTGGGCCAGGACTGAAACCTTGATGGACGCCACAGGAAGGGGGTGTGAGAATAATAGGAGCCTTGAAGAAGGAAAGAGCGGTCAGATCAGGTGGAGGAGAACCAGGAAAGGGCAGAGTCACGATACTGATAGAGCTCAAGGTCTGTAAAAACGAGGGTGGTCAACGTTCAAAAGCAGAGGAGAGATCCACAGAAGCGGAGGGATATTGCGCTTGGCTTGGCATTGAGCAAGTCGTTTGGTAACTTTAGTGATTGCTGTCCAGTGAATATCGTCGGAAGCCGGATTGGAGGGGTCAAGAAGGAGGGAATTTACAGGTCAGATAGTCATTGACTTTTGTCAACGAGCGCCGAGTATTTTGAAGTCAAAGGACGAAAGAGATCGGTCGGTAGTTGGAGGTTAAGAGAGGGATGCAAACGATGGTTGCTGCTTTAGTATGGGGAGTACTATTGCATTTTGAATGGGAGGGGAGATAACCGAGAACGGGAGATGTTAATAGTTCAGTCAGTTGGCGTGGGTCAGAGGGTGGGTACGAATGGTCTTAAGAGATAGCCGGTATAGGGTCATTGGCAGTTGGTGGTAGGAGAAGGCGAAGCAGATAGGTGACTTCCTCCAGACTGGGCAGGGGAAAGTGAGGTGAGGGAAGGTTACAGGAGATAGGATTGGATGATGGGGGTGAGAAGAGTTCCCGGAGGATGGGATTGGAGGAATGGGGTGAGGGAAGAGGTCTGATGAGGGGATTGGAGAGTGGAGTTAGGGAGATTACAGGAGGAGGATTGGAGGGGGGGGTGGGGTATGTGGTTGGCAGAATATCGTTCGGATGGCTTAATTTTTCCCCTTGAAAGTTGTTGCCAGTCCTTGGGCAGAGAATGTGGCAGTGGGAGGATTAGGTGCGGATTGGCAGAGAGTTGACAAGTGGAGAAGAGGCGTGAGGTTGGGATGCTCGTGAGGAATATAAGGGAGGAACAGTAGGTTGCTTGGCAGCATTGAGCTCAGCATTTGAATTGCTGGAGTTTGGTCTTGTAGAGGAGAAAGTCGCTGCTTCTACCAGACTTTCTCCTTTACGCTCTACCTTGCGAACCATCTCGTTGAGGGGCGCGTTGTGCTTACCTGTGCCAGGACGGGGTTGGGCGGGGTGGGGAGAGCGGGGGTGTCAGGGCAGTTTGTTTAGGACAGATTGAAGTGAGATTATAGTTAGGGGCGGCTTGGCAGGGGATGTGAGATTAAGAGATAGTGGGGAAGTGAAGATAAGGAGTCATAGAATGCAAAGTGGTCAAGTTGTGGAGGTCTCTGTGCCAACGATTCAAGTCGGGAGGTGCTGGGGTGGACCAAGGGCAAGAAGTGTTTATGTCACGGTTAGTATGGTGGTCGAGAGAGGGAAAGCAGAGATGTCCGGTGGGTGAGGGTGCAGATTTGAGAATCCAGTTCAAGTGGTGTGTCAGCGAGATGTTGGGGGTGTGTACGTGCTGGGTCAGGCCAAGGGAGTCCTGTTTACAGATAGGAGTTTGGCAGATGGGGGGTTGCTGGGTCATCCATTGCTAATTGAAATCACCAAGGATAAGACGTGGTAGGTCCGGCAAGAATGTGTGGGAGCCACGAGGTAGTTGTCGAGGAAATTGGGATGAAGGGCCAGGGGGCGATAGATACCAGCACAATGAGGCATGGGTTTGAAACAGCAGGCGGATTGAGTGTAACCTCGATGAAAGAGTGAGTGAGGGGATTGTAGTACAGTGTGTTGCAAGCGAGAGCGAGAAGGAGACCTACACCACCACCTGGCCTGTTGTCAGGGTCGGGGAGTGTTAAGTAGTAGTAACTGTTTTTAAGAAGTGGTTAAAGTTTTAAAAACTCCTGCTCTTCTTCGCCGTGTACTGATCCCTCCTTCTCCCTCCCGGTGTCACAACATAAATAACTGACACCGGGGGGCGGAGCTTCGCAGACGGCGCTATTTTCAAATCCAGCTGAAACAAACTAAACAAACCTTTTCTCCTTAAAGGGTATTCAGTTTGAAATAAGGGCTTGTTTCCACACAGTTACTGCCCGCCGTGCCTGACGCGCCCATAGAAAAGTTAGCGTCCATATGAATATGGAAGCGATTTTGAACCGCGTCCATAGCACTATGGACACTAACTTTTACTGCTCTCACTATTTTCCTATGGGTGTGGTCAGGCGCGGTCGAGGGGCAGTCACAAAAGCACATCCGATTGCGCGGGTGACCACTTGTGACCCGTATCAAAACACGGTTGGTATCGACGCAAGGTTTTAAACCGCATCATCCACATCTGACCGATGGTAGTGGAAACAAGCATAAGTTTAAATCACACTGAAATAACAGCCTCCCCACGCCCCCCCTCTCTGTCATTTCACTCTCTCACACCCAGTGTGGATAGTCGAGACATCACACTGGGGGTGGAGTCGCCAATTCAAGACTTTACTGGATACAGTGATAACTGTATCCAATACAAATCAAATACAAAAAAAAAAAAACCCTGTCAATTGAATTAAATATTTATTATAAACAAATATAAATACACACTGTTTTGAAATCTCATACTAAAGAAGTATGTTAGAGATTTCATCATCAATTAATACCTTTTATAAAAAAAAAATGAATTGACATTAAAAAAATATATTTACATAACTGTTTGTTTCACACATTTTTATAGTCAGGATGTCTACTAGACCCTTGTACAGACAGATTTTGGTTAGTTACAGGCCTACAACATAAAAAAAAAATTCTGTTAAAGTCTATGGTGCGCTTTTGGTACAGAAATCTGTACCTATGCAGTGCGCTAGGGAGGTTAAAGATGTCAGTTTGCAGTTAAAGCACAGTGTGTTTCCTTCCAGATCCATTTTGGTGGTGTATAGAGCCAAAAATGTTACAATTGTGTAGATGTCACAGTATTTATGGACCTGACTGTATATATGCAGAAACAGCAGTGAATTTCAAAAAGTTGTTCTTGAAAGCTTATCAGGAATTAGTAAATAAAGAATCAGTTGGATGCTTTCATCTGTAAGTTACCCAAGGATGAGTACACTTTGTACACATTGCTGAAAACGCATGAATCAAACACATCCTACCGGCAGACCATTTGTCTCTGGGACTGGAGCTTTGACCGATTATATTTCCACTTATATGTTTCATTTAGATCTTTTGTTTACTTATTATCGTCCAACCAGTCTAATCTAAATTTTAATTATGCTTTTGTGATGATGAAGGCACATGGCCATCTTTATTTACCATGTACACTTGTGTATAACCAAAATCATTATTTCAACTGATTCATCCGATTTGTGAAGTAATTGCAGTACCACTGAACATGATATCATCATGTAATGAATGTTTATGGGGACATTGTAAAGAAACATTATTGCTCCACCTTTTGTCGTTTTTGAGTAAACTAAGTAAAAATTTAAGTCAACTAAAACATTTTTGCATAATGTGCTAGAGCGATAGTCTTTTTTCAAATGTCAAATAACTCTTCTCTACAATTCACAAAGTCTCCCCACAAAATGCCAACATTTTTATGTCTTGTCCCTAGTATATACATTTTGGACGATGACAAATTCAGCTTATATTCAAATGCATATGGTAAGTCAAATATGTGTACTTGTATATTAAACAATTAATCATGTACTGTCTGCTGTGTTTAGTGGTAGCTGAAGTTTTAAAGTTGAATTTGAATAATGTTCACTGCTCCTGAGCCCTTAGGCCTAGTCTCCACTGAAACTCTACTGTCAGCTGTATGGGTCCAGGATGCCCAGTGGGTAGCATGGGTGCTTTTTGCCCTTGTTCAGGGCATATAAATGTAATACCTATGGGTGTTGGGGGTACAATATGTGCCTGAAAATCAACAAGCGACACAATGTGAGTTTTTTTATGCTTGTAAGCAGAGTGTGGGCTCTGACACCTGTGAATACAGGCAAATCATAGGCCATAAAAAAATGACAGGCAGTGCCTTCCCTACGCTAAAAGACCCTCACAATAGTAACATCAGAAAAACATCAGAGCACAAAGAACAACCTGAGAAACAAGATGGCAGCGTTCAAGGCACCCATGAATGTAAAAAAACTGTGAAGGTAAAGCTGGGCATAGACGGTTAGATTTGCAGCCAATTTCACCGCAGATCGACCGTCAAGCGTGCACACGGCGATCGATCTGTCATGAAATCTCCTGCAAATCTAATGAGCCCATCTTAAATCTGGCCATAACTCCACCCATAAATTGATCGACCAAAGAAAAGACATGACTGTATTTTTTTGCCACTTACTTTTACAGCAGTGTATGTGCTATGAAGAGGTATAGGGTGGGTCTTAGCAGTTTGTTTCTAAATGGAGGATAGGCTAGGTTCATGTTAATTGGTTCCAGGTCGGTTGACCTATTGATCTAAATATGAGCTGTGGCTTGTGGTAGGTGAGTAGCAACAAACATGTGGCAGTAACCAAGCCATTGCTCCTATGGTTTAATCCAGTTTCATTTACATTAACCAAATGAGCAGAAGAAGGATTCATTGTGTTTTTTTGTGCTCTGCAGTTTTTAGCACATATACTTTTGTAGTTTTTTTTGTCCTGTGCTCATTAGTTACACAGCACAAAACTATAGTTTAGCTTTTCGATTTGTATGCACTCTGAGCTTTTTTTAAGTGCAGAGGAAGGTATACTTTAATTCCACAGCCTTGAATATTCATGTATTTAGTTTTGCCTTTTTAGAATAACTTTCAAGGATTTCATTACATTTAAATTAAGGGGGGGGGGGGGGCATTTAATGAATTACATTAAAAATAGGGGAATAATCGTTTTGAGTGATTTATGTTTTTATTTACATTTCCTTTTGTGCTACTGTAACACACAAACAATACAACTTTAATTTGCTATAATGCACAGTACCTTCACTGACTTCACTGACCATGCCAATTAAAATATTCCATTGATTCCTGTGTTGGAGGCTTGATGCGCAAGATGGTAGTTTGTATTACCAATGTTTTATGTGGATGGAAATAAGTAAAACATTTTATCGTTAAACACTTAGCATGAGTTGAGGTGATCAAGTTAAAAATAGGTACAGGTACAAATGTTTTACCTATCATCCATTACCAACCATTCACGCCCCATTCTAAAACACAAGTTACATGGATTGTAAGGTCATTCAGCAGTTTGACAGGATGGATCACTGAATGTCTGACATGCCAGACGCGCACTGTTTGGAGTGGAACCCTTTTGCCTCCTCCCCCCACCCCTCTCTATGTAATTGAACAAGCACTGATTGTACAGAGATCGCCTATTCTCTAGCTGCTGGGGATGATAATGAACGATCGTTCCCAGTGACTGCAACTGAACATCTGTACATAGCTTTAAGGATTCGGCAAACTTGATTCCATTAACACGTGAAAACCTCACATTTACATGTATGTGTACAAATTGACCTCATCTGAATGGGGTGCCAGCAAAGTTGGTCGAACATTTCTTCTGTAAGTGGTTAGAAATCTCTTTTCATCATTCAGCTGTGTAAGGAAGCTTCATGCTCTAGCAGGTAAAGAGGAAAACATTAAACACTTTTTCATGTGTGGTTACTTAGGTGTCACTTAGTAGCTTATATATCAAAATGTCAAGTACTTAGCGCCGCTTATTATAGTTTTGTACTTTTCCTTTTGAAGCTATACAATTACACATTGTTAACACAATGTTTAAATTTGTTTAACCCCTTATAGGAAGTCTATTGTCTTGATTTCATATCTGAAAATACTGATTGACTAGTTGTTATCCTGATCCCATGACTTCCTAAGGAACCAACTTGGAACACGTATTCAGATCAGAAGTTCTAACTTCAATCTGACTTTCTAATCTGCATGCTTGTTCCAGGTCAGTGACTCAGAAAGCGTTGAAACCTCAGACAGCTGGGCAATTAGTATTCTTAGAGGGAGGTTAACAAACAATGGAAAGACTATTACAAATGCTCATACAAGGAAAATCAGTGGGTGCCAGTTATATTCATTTTATTAACATAAAGATGCTACTAGAGTGGGCGCAGATAAAAAGAAATGTATCTGCATGTTCAGTACGCTTGAAAGCCTTTTTTTTTGGTTCTTATTATTTTTAATAATTAATTGTTGTATATCTACTCACTGTATAAATGGATGGTAATACTACGGTGCTAATAATGGATGGGAGAGTGGGACAAGTTAGCAACCAACAACGGTGTAATAAACATTTGGTCAGCAACATGTAATTATCAATACATCATATAGAGACCAAGAGTGTACCAATGTGTAATGCAGAGTGTACTATTTAGGGAAGGTAACTTGTAGTGCAGGGTTAAGTGATCTTAACCAGAGGGGGCGCTAATTTTTGCAGTATGTGTTTTTAGCTGCACTTGCAATTTCAGCAAAAGTAATCAGAAATATACATGCACACCACACATGTTGCCAAAGCCATGCAGGATCACAGTGTAAAAGAGACCTAAGAAGTATGTATGTTACACTGTGTGCAGATGTCATCCATATGTAGCAGTAGAGAAATCAGTAGTGATGGAGGAACATCGCCCGTGTCCGGCCGCAAACTTCAAATTCCCCGCCTGTCAGGATCGTCAAAGTGATATGGAACACATAGTTCCTGTTCCAAAACCGGAAGTAACGTTGGTCGGATGTCACGTCCGTCCCATGCTCGGTATAACACTAGAGATTGGGTGTCTCTACCCGTTCTCTTGTGAAAACTATAAAGTTCTTCTTGCTGGAGAACACACATACTGTGTTTGTGCCGAACTGTCCACCAGACGAACAGTTTGGCCATATCTGGAAATCAGATAGTAGTCAGAACTGCATAATGCACAGTACAGGATTTAAAATATGATAATGCTCTGAGTGTAGGAGTCAGAATTGGATAATGCACAGAGTGCAGGAGTCAGAATTTGATAATGCAAAGAGTGTAGGAGTCAGAATTGGATAATGCACAGATTGCAGGAGTCAGAATTGGATAATGCACAGAGTGCAGGAGTCAAAATTGGATAATGCCCCCACAGATGTTTGTAGGAGGTCCAGAATTGAGATTTTAATGCACAGAGTGCGAAGTAGTCAGAAAATTCGATATGCCCACAGAGGGCAGGAGGGCCCAAAATTGGATTAATGCACAGAGTGCCAGGGGGCAGAAATGGATAATGCCACAGAGTAGGTTGCAGGAGTCAGAATGGATAATGCACAAGGAGGCAGGAGTCAGAATTGGATAATGCACAGAGTGCAGCGTGTCAAAATTGGATAATGCACAGAGTGCAGGAGTTAGAATTGGATAATAATGAACAGAGTGCAGGCGTTGAGTGGTATCAAAATTGGCTAATGCCCACAGAGTGCAGGAGTCAAAATTGGATAATGCACAGATGTGCAGGTGCCAGGTGTCAAAATGCCGATTTAAATGCACAGAGTGCTGCAGGACGTTAGAATTGGAGACTGCACAGAGTGCAGGGTCAAAATTGCGATAATGCCCACAGAGTGAGGAGTTTTAGAATTGCGATTAATGCACAGAGGTGGCAGGTGTCAAAAAATGGATAATGCCACAGGAGTGCAGGATCAAAATTGGATAAATGCACGAGTGAGGGTAGACCAGAATTGGATAATGCACAGAGAAGCGGCAGGAGTCAAAATTGGATAATGCACCAGAGTGCAGGTCAAAATTGGATAATGCACAGAGTGCAGGAGGTTAGATTTGAGAATGGAAATGACACAGAGTGCAGGTGTCAAATTGGATATGCACAGTGGTGCAGGAGTTAGAATTGGATAATGCATGGAGGTGTAGGAGTCAGAATTGGATAATGCACAGAGTGTAGCGAGTCAGAATTGGCTTAATGCACAGAGTGTAGGCAGTCAGAATTGGATAATGCACAGAGTGCAGGAGTCAGAATTGGAAATAATGCACAGAGTGCAGGAGTCAGATTGGATAATGCACAGAAGCAGGAGTCAGAATTGCTGCACAGAGTGTAGGAGTCAGAATTGGATAATGCACAGAGTGCAGGAGTCAGAATTGGATTGCATGGGTAAGGTTGGGATAATGCACAGAGTGCATAGAATGTATATAAAGCTTTTTTTTTCTTATCTGGCAAAGATCATCTACCAAAAACACAAATTCCCTGGCATATATGCACATCCCTTCAAACATAAAACCTACTGCTATCCTTTTTATCCATTGCCAAGTAAAAATAATGCCCAATCTACCTACTTCCTACATCCCTATAGTAAACCCCCCCCCCCCTCCAAAGCAAAATTCCTCACTCAGAACCTTCTAACCTAAGCACAATATTCCTACCTATCTCATTCCACCCCAGGAAAAGTTCCCTTTTAAAGCAAAAATCCAAATACACCTCATAGTTATCTCACACTCTCCAATTTTCATCTGAAATTGTTCTCTCAAGCCCCTTCCCACTCATCAGTATCATACAATTTATCACAGTATAAGATAATGACCAGTGTATAGTAATGGAAATCCTGGGAGGCTTCTTCTTCTTCTTCAGAGCTGAGGAAGAAATGCTTCCTACAGCTCAAGCATACCTGACATTTGAAGTAGGCACTTTGTTGCACTTTAGGGTTTTTCACAGCATTCACTGTAGGTATAAAAGTAGGAAGATGATGTAACTAAAGTGTAACCAAACGCAAACACTTATTTTAAAAATGATTGCAGCTTAACATATCTTAGATGTTGTTTTCTGCATCATTTTTTTTATTGGGGTAGCTACATTCTCTCGATTGTACTAATAGAGAGTATACCTGTCAAGTTTTCTGTAACTGACTAAGAGAAATATACCTGAGTCACTTATACCTGTGAGGCATAAGTGACGTCACAGACACATTCCAAATACAGGAAGTGACGTCATGTACACCACTTCCGTCCCTCCTATTAGCTGGCTAATTTAGGAGGAAGGGTGCCTTTCTCTGCCTCCTAACTTTCCACCCCACACATCATGTGCGCAAGCGGGGTGGGAACTTAGGAGGGTGATTAACGCTCCCTCCCTCCTTCCTAAATTACCCTGATTTCAAAATCCCGGGAAAAATCCAGGATTTATTGAAATCGGCATTTGGCTGGGAAAGTAGCATAAAAAGGTGACTTTCCCAGTCAAAACATAATGATTGGCAGGTGTAATAGAGAGGAAGAAATATATTTCAAAGCAACTCAATTCTTTTTAATGTAAAGCAACTGGCTCATAGGGGACTTATGCATTAGTAAAGTGACATGTAATGTCACTTCTATATTCAGGTTGGAAACTAGGTAGTGGGGTCAAAACCCTGTAGTGTTCAAACTTTTTATTACATATATACTCTATCTATAATCTATTTATACTCTATACCAAAATTAAAGCACCTATCCACAGTGCTAATAGAGTTCAATGTTTTATTAATAAAAAATACAAATGAAGTAAATGTATTTTTGGGGGTCAGCATTCCCCCTTTCCCAGGGCTATGATCAAAACATACAGCAGCACCTTAAAGTGGGTGCTTAATCACTAGTGATGAGCGACTAGGCAATATTCGAATTCGCGTAATTTCGCGAATATCC
>CM070041.1:24562809-24580106 GCA_036250615.1 Ptychadena robeensis
CGCGATCCCATTCATTGCAATGGATCGCGATTATAAAAGCGCAATAAATCGCGAAAAAAAATTTGATACAACAACCAATATGGAATGAACATGCAAAAAATATGAAAAAAATAAAACAACAAATATAAAAGAAAATAAATATTAGGAACATGGTACAGCAGAAATTTTGTGAAAAGGAATGTTGTGACAGTATTCCAAAATAATTCAAGAGAACATGTCCAAATTTGTCCAAAATGTGCAGGTTTAAATTATCTGCAATCCATGCGGAGGAAAACAAAAACTGGTAACATACTATAGACATCGGAGTTGAAGATCTAAGCAAGCTCAGACTGGTGGCACCCTTAAGCATGGAACATCAGAATGTGGAACTGGAAAAGAGGGAGATCAAACGACTGGCAGAATCAATGGATAATTTCAGGTCAGCGTTAAATGGTTTGTGTACATTCTTCTTTCATTTTTGCTGGACAGCCAAGTCTGTTAAAAAAGGTAGAAAAGGCTTACATGCAGGATCAATAGGTATTCCAAATAGACAGGTCATAGCGATTAAAGTGCACACCACCTTGGTTAAAAGATTTATTGTCAATCTCTGCCCAGAGATGATTGCTCCCAAAAAAAGGTTGATTCTTTAAATTAAATTAATTTGATCAGAAATGATGTCCGGGTGGGTGTATCTAAAGTGCTTGTGTATACTTCACTAGTCCATTTGAACTGGAATAGATTGAGAATCACCACTAATGCAGAGTGATCAACCAAAAAATAAAACCCAGCATGTCCAATCGCCTTCTGTTCGATCTCTTCTTCTATATCAATTTCAGAACGATTGACCTCAACGATCATTGGGTTCCATTGAATGGAAAAATCAACAAGTGTTTGGCTAGCTTTACATGAAAGACTGGCAGACAAACTACATATTTTACACAGGATTCTTTTTTAAAAGCATACAAAATGATCAGACAGCCTGTTGTCACATTCAATGGAAGAATGAAAAAACGATGATACACTATAACTATTAAGAGTTTTGACACATATAAATCTCTTTTGATTTTTGTCACTCCTATATATATATTCTAATATTTTTCCGAAAGACTAGAAATTTCAAACAGTGATCTCTATTAATGGCATTTTTAAAAAAAAGTTTGGGGGAAGAAATTGATTGTGCGAAAAAAATGTTCTTTGGAGTTTAAAAGGCCTTTGGCGACTGCAGGGAGGCCAAAACTGTTCGATAACATTGAGGAAATAGGCAAGACTCTCTTTTGATAATGCAACTCCAGCTGAACCGTAGTAAATTATATCAAGCAACATTCAGAGTGTGGATAGATCTATTAAGTAACAAATGTTTTCCCCCCTGCCGTTTACAGAGTTACAGTTTGACTAGCCATATTTAACCAACAATATGCCAGAAAAGAATAGATTAAATATAAATTCTTTTTGTTTACTAATCTATGAAGGATTTGTTATTATAGCTATGTCCGCTCAGTAGGAAAGAGTATTTGCTTCCATTTCTAAAGAATATTTGACACTTAGAATTTAAAAACCCCCCACTTACCTGATACATGTTAAATGTGAGCTCAAGGCCTTTTTAAAAAAATGCAAACAAATGCTGTGGTCTATTAATTACAAACTAAAAAACAAATAGTGTAGTCTAGTTGTACGTTTGTTTTGCCATTTCCTTTTAGTGATTAACAGACAAAATTGATAGTCATTTTCTTGAGAGTGCAAGAAGGGTTACAAGAATGGTCATGAAGGTACTTTATAGGGACCAGATCTCTGAACATTTAGATTCACCTACAACACCAAGGAATTGATGATAAGCATGCTGATTGAGGATAGCCAAGCAAGAGGGATGACCTGATGGTTTTCTGTCCCGTCATTGAGCTCAGAGACTGATAAAAAGACACTATTTATTCCTTCATTATTTAAGTACAAGAACTTCTTACTTAGGTTGTGTGGACTTATTGATAACAGAGACCAGTACATAAGCATAATGGCTAAAAAATCTTTGCAGTGGGAAAGCTGCATCATTCGCTTGGCAAATCACTAAAGAAGAAGAAGTCTGGGCGTAGCTTACGGTTTGTGTTCAAAGGATACTGTTGTGTGTCAGAGCAGCATTTTTTTCTATCCTGGCCAGGTTAACATCGGAGCATGGGAAGAATGGTGAATGGCCTATATGTCTAGGACATGCTTGCAGGCTCCTGATTTAGCCTTTCCCTTGCCAAGTTACTCAGAGGCATATTACATAGAGAGTCTAAAGGTCCCAGCAAGTTTTTAGTGAATACTTCAGCTGCACAATAGAATAGAAAATCTCACACTTAGTGAGGGTCACAATGAGAGACAGTCAAGTTTGGGGTTTTTCTGCAGAACCCCCCCCCCCCAAATGGCCCCCACACCTTAAGATAAGACTAGCTTGCATACACAAATCAGCTACTGTTCCCCACTCTGTATAATGTTTGGGGGTTTGCAATTTACTCCCAAACAAACTATAGCAATTCTATAGCACTTTTACTCATTTTTTATCTGTATTTCCAGTCCTCTACCATGGCTCAGATCCTCATTATCACAAATTTAAAATGGATATCCATAATATTTTTAATAACTTTTACCAATAACAGTTCAAACAAAAGTTCCCAAATATTTTATTATCTCCAAAACAATAGATCAGTGTGTTCTCTTCCCGCTTCAGTTAAACATATATTATAGAACATAATACATTTGCAATCTAGGAATCATATTTTATGATACTGAATTTACACCACTCCCAATTAGAGAGAATTCTGCCCATCAGAATTTAATATTGAAATTCTGACTTTTTTTATCAGAATTTTGGTTGGTTGGAATTATATGTGATAATTCAAAACTCTCCCATGTAAATAAAAAATTTTAAAAGCCCAAAAACTGAATTTTAAAATTTTATCATGAACAAAGGATTAAATATAAGAATTATTATAGTCTGATCTCCACCTTCACCCTATGAAATTATTCCTAAAGGCTTTAACATTTTTGTTAAAAAGTAAAAACTTATAAATCTAATCATGTATTTATTGTATTTAGTTATTAAATATAAACATGTTTTTGTTGTTTTTGTAAAGTCAAAATTTGGGGTCTACATTTGAACTTACCTTGAAAAAATTATACACATTGTCTAAATTCAGTATAATTTCGACCAGGTGGGGTTGAGATTTCCAGTGAAACAAATTTTTGGGGGAATTGACCATTTCAAGCCCCAATGAGATTAAGAAAACAAATTGTAAAAAAGCATGTGATCAGTATACACTATCTATAAGGCTATGTCTCCACACTGTTAATAGACTTCATAGAGTCCAATGGCAAAATGCATGTGAAAAAGAACACATGCATTTATTTTTAATGAAAGCCTTAACACGAGTCTACACATGCCAACGTGGTTAATTGCTTTGACATTGACTGTGTTGACTGATCAATTGAAACACATTGGACGCATTGCCAATTTGTCAAAATTCCTGCAGTTGATGCAATGGAGATTGGGTTTAAATGTCATTACAATTGGTCACAAAATTGACAAGCCGGTAAACTAAACATAGAGCAGACTACTATTTTGTATTTTTTTTACTATATTTTCTAAGAAAGAATAGAGGATTTGCAAATTGGTTATTCTCCCTCCGGCAGGATCAGGAGAAGTAAGATCCTGCCGGAGGAAGAATCTTTTCACTGAAGGCCGATTTGAGAACCCAGTCTTGCAGTGAAAAGCCAGCTCAGTGAATGTAACGTCACATCCGGCAACAGCAACCAGGAACTATGCATTCCAGGGACTGACGTGACTTGCGGTTCCCCCAGCCAATAGGCAGGAAATTTATATCTGTCCGCGAGCAGGTGAATGGGGGACTATTTTAAAAGTCTGATCCACCTGTTCGCGGACAGACATTTAAGAAGTTAGGAAACATGATAAATGGTGATGGCCAAAGTCATAATAATTCTGGGTAAGTGCCTCATATTCCCTAGATCAGGAGAACTCTAGCTACTTTACTCCCCTTGTATTTTATCATTTGCATTCTGACAAAGAAAATCGAGTGAAATATCTTGATTTTAGCAGCAAACTGATGTGCAATGTTTAAGCAATTATTTCAGCATGTCTTTTCCCATGAAACTGTTAAAGTATTACTTGTTAAAAACACAAAGTACCTTTTTAAATGTAACACTAATTTTAATTTTAGGCAGAAGTGGGAAGTTCTGAATTAATTATGGGCCCACTTTGAGGAAATGTAATTTGTGAATTCCTTTTTCTTATTTCAGGAAAAATTTAAAAAAACTGACAGCCTGAGGTAGAGTGAAATATCTACTATCAGCTTCCAAACCATAATCTTGATTTTATTCTTGTGACACTGTATCTCTATATTACATTACTGATTGAAATTAGTTTTTAATTCATTTAAATGAATTCGAAAGCCAATTAATTAGTGTATACAGTGGCAACAAATCTCACAGACCTTCATAGAAACACTGAATTATTCATATAATTCATGCCTGTCATACGAACACACAAGCATACACATTCATGTGTACCTACATAGGTGCACACGTGTACACAGAAACACCAATAATGTATATTGATCTACTAATTAAGCTTTATTTATTTTGACTAATCTCTACACTTCAGCTTTATTGTTTAGAATCAGAGGTCATCCAAAGCCAATTCTTCCATGTCAAATGCATGGCCTCAAATTATACATCCCAAGGCCTGAGCACAAATTAATAAAACCTTTTAGTTTGTTCTGTCCTACACAAAGGATTGGGCTTTCACAATGTCATATGTTTAGTAGTGATGGCGCGAACCCGGAATTGCGCGTTCGCGAACGGCGAACGCGAACTAGCGCAAAAGTTTGCGAACCCGGCAAACACGCGAACCCGCCATTGACTTCAATGGGAGGCGAATTTTTAAAAACAAAGGGACCCTTTCAGGCCACAATAGTGTTGGAAAAGTTGTTTAAAGGGGTCAAACACCTGGTCAATGACATGAGAGAGGGGAATCCATGGCAAAACTCCCAAGAATTTTTTTTTTTTACACAATAAATACGCACCAGGATTTCTACATGATGGCAATGGGAAAATAAGTGACACCGTGTTTGAGGACCTATCCTTCCTGTGTATGAACACCTGCCACAAACCTGGCTTTGCATCTGTCAGGTTCGGAACTACTCCCTAGAGGGGGGTCTTGGAGGATTTCAATGGTCTCAGTTCTCAGGTGCGGTACTTGTGCGTTAAGGTCCTGGGGGCAAAACCGTAGTTGGGTATCCAAAAAAATAAAGTTTTTCATACGACAATTATTTTCAACCGACGCTTTGGTTCTGATCACTATGAAGCAATCGCCTTATCATCTGGGGTGTGACAACATGGCCAACACACTCATTGAGGTGATTCGCTTCATTGTGATACGCAAGCCCTTTTTCACCACGACAAGGTGGTAGCCATCACGAGGGAGAAAGTGGCAATGTATGTGCCTTTTTTAATGCAGCCCACAGGCCAGAGGGACAGAAAGAAAAATTAGGCAAAGTACACTGCCTAAAAAATTTGTCATGACATTTGACAGAAAAATTAGTGTATGGTAGCAGCAGCTGTGGTAGCACGGCCAGAAAAAATAGTTTTCCAGGCCAGAATGGAAAATGAAACATTGCGGCTGGACTTGAAACCCTAGTTGGTTGGGGCGGAGGATTCATGTGAAAGTCGGTAATGCGGTATGCAGCCGTGGGGACCATTTTTAGGCAAGCATTGTAATCAGGCCTTTTGCTAGGGCAAAAGTATCCACCACTTCAGGTCCCTTTCGGAATCCATGCCTTGTTCATTCTTTAAGGAAGGTGAGGTGATCCACACTTTTTTGACAGAGGCGACTTCGCTTCTCTGTCACTATGCCGCCTGCAGCACTGAAGGTCCTTTCTGACAGGACCACTAGAAGCAGGGACAGCGCCAGAGTTTTCAAGAGCAAACCGGGATAGCTCTGGCCACGGTCAAGTCTGAACACACCAGTGTCAAGGGTTCATCGCTTCTCAGGTGTCAATATCCGCAGTTAAGGGGCGAGGTAGTCTGAGATTCGTCGGTTCAGAGTCGTTCTCTCAGGGGGTGGATACACGAAGGGGTGGGACTTAAAAAAGCCTCCGCATGTCATCCATCAACCAGAACGTCTGTGAAGCGCCCTGTCATTGGGCCGGCTTCAGCGGGTCGTGGGTAGCCAGTCGAGCGCTATTGTTGTCACTCTTCCCAGTAGTGCCAGTAACTGTTGTGCTATGTGACATCGTCCCTTAAAAGCGGGTATGTAGTAGCAGATTTTGTTAGGCCCCAGCTCTCAACTGCTGCATCCTCTTCAGACTTACGGTAATGCGGGTAACAGTTTCCACTACTTTCTGCTTATAGCGGGGGTATTGTTGTTATGGGCCACCCAATACATGCTGTTCTCCTTAATCCATTTTGATACGAGGGTCCCTCAACAGGCAAGACTAGCTATGAAACAGAAACCCATTCGTCACAAGGATGATGGTCGTAGCTACTTCATATCCCGTTCCTCCTTCCTCACTGATGGTTCATTGAGTGGTTCTGGTTCCTCTCCCCCAAGCCATGTTGACAAACACCACGGGTCAAGATACGGTGACCACAAGGAGCACTGTGGGTGCATGTGTGAGGTTGGTCTTCCTCCTCCTCAGAAGCCACATTCCTCCTCGTGATCCTCTTCCAGCGTTTGCTGCAGGTCCGGCAAGCGAGGCCTGGATGCTAAGGCTTGTTTTCTGGTGTGGTCTGATGGTGACCAGTAACTCTTCCTCTTCACGGCTCTATGCCACAGACTGATCCAGGCACTCTTGCAGGGCACGCTCGGAAGAAGGCAAATGGGATGAGGTCGATGATTGTGGCCTTTCGCTGCGACTTACAAGGTGTTGTCACCTGTCCTTAAAAGAAGCATGAGTCTACTAGGTTCATTGCCGCTCATTGAGCGTTCCCGTAAGGTGGCAAAAAAAATACCCAAGCTACGAAGAGGGCTGTCTAGAACCCTGGTGATACAAAAAACAATTTTTACCCCTCAGTTCACAGCTTTCTCTGTGTTGGAGCAGAGCCGGGTCGAAAATATGGAGGTGTTAATTTCCAACTGCGTCGGCTGTTGTCGTCAAAATCAAGCGCCTCAATGGCATGTTCTTTCGCCGCTGAATTTCGAAAAATTGCCATAGCCGTTGCTGTAGTGACGCCTTGAAATGGGCCAACACCACATTCCTAGCCGCGTTCTTGAGGTACGTCTGTAAGACTGGGTTACTGTGTCCACAAAGCCTGTTGCACATCAGATTTAAAGAATGTTGCCATGGCCACGGCACATGTTGACACTTGCCCAAAGTTCAATGCCGGTCCCAAACAGTATTGGGTGCTTATTTCAATTGTACACACCAACACACTTTGCCAATCCCCAGTTTCGTGCGGGGGTACAAGGCCACTGTAGGCCACCTGTGCGTTAAGGGAGGGACAGGGAGTGTGGTTCCGGGGTGTGTTGTGGCTCTCTGATTTCAGGCAAGTCAGCCCCAAGAAGCGTGACACTGTGCGTATAATGGGATGTGGAATTAGCCACTGTGGGAGCTTGCAGGGATGCAGATGATTATGTGAGCCAGACGCCATAAAGATAGAGTGACCTAGTCGGAGGATGGAGTAGGAGGAGATGAAGAGGTGGCAGCAGGCCTGCCTGCAAGGTCTTGGCGGGTGTCACCAATCTGGCTGGCAGAGCCACGAATTCATGCTGGGGGCAGCTGGTCAGCCAGGTTTTACCCAATGCGCAGTGTAACATGATGTACCTGCTCTGACCGTGCTTTGCAGACCAGGTTATCCAGTGGTCAGATGGCACCCTTGGCCCACACCACTGTATGCCAGAGAGATGCCTGACTTTCTTTTCCACAAGGGATAAAGATTGTGGGATTGCCGTTTGGGTGAAAACTTTTCGAGACCCGTGGTACCTTCCACTGCGGGTGTCCCAATAGCCACAAAATTTTTTTGAAGGCCTCAGACTCTCACCAGACTGGTATGGTGTAAAAGCTGGCGGGCTAAGAAGCTCCGTTCAAGCAGTCTGTCAGACACCTGGGCAAGGGGGTTGTGACTCTGTGACATCTGTTTTGTAGTTCTATAAGCATGTCTTGTCACTGACACTGACCGTGGCCAGATGAGCTGGGGGTGACTGCTCCAAAGGCGAAAGAGGCGAAGTTGGCTGGTTTGGTTGAGAGGGGGCAAGAAGGAAGAAGGGACAGAAGTGAGTGGTTGAAAGTGGCCCGGTAAGATGCTGGAACAGGAGGGGAGGGGAAGTGGTGCGTTCGAGTGTTTGGTGCCGTTTCTGTGTAGTCCAGTGTGTTGATCCCATAGGCGTTTTTGTGATGATGAAATCTATGTCGCTTCTCAAAGCAGGTTTGTACGAGGTGGGTTTGTGGACTTCCCACGGACTCAGTATTTATTTGCACAGGTTGTTCAAATAGCATCGCTGCTATAGCAGCAGACACACACAAAAAAATGCCACACTGTCTTGAAGTTTGCATTGATGCAGCATACCTGGTGGTGGCTGGCAAACATGCAGGGTGTTATTGGCGTTGGTCTGTTGGCTGACCCCAGAGTGCCGATACAATGTCTGCATGATTGTGCACTAGCTCCTGTTTTTGCGATGCCCTCCCCCTGCGTTACAACTCGTTCTCCTCCTCGCTCCTCTGTACTCTCCATCGTGAACTTTCCCCCTGTTCTTCTTTTTTGGTGTGTGGCACCCACATGAATATCAAGGATCCACATGTCATCATCATCACCGCCTTCACTTATATCTGTTACACCTCTAGCAAAGGAAGCAGTCAGCGGGGTACAAAATCACCGTCATCACACCGCACCTCCATGTGTGGTAATGCTACCTGTCAGAGGCCATGGTCCATGTGTCACCTACATTGCTTCTGGCCATATGGTTGGACGCATTGCACTCATCTCCTCTTCAAAAGGATGTTTTGTGAAAACAACTCCTCTGATGTGGTCAAATACAAAGGTAGCGCAGCTGTGGTGCTAGTAGTTGGTTGGAGGCAGGTGATGTGCAGTGGAAACGTTGAGAGGGTGGTGCACAGCAGCCGAGCATGCGGAGGATTGGCGTGTTCCAGGGTCAGAGTTGGGTGGGATGTCGTAAGCTGGTTTGGTGTCTGCCTGTTGTCAACCAGTCAATAAGTTCCCCAGCATTTCTTGTGTTGACGTAAAGTGGCCTTCTGAACAATGGCCATTATTCTAGGGCCAAAGAAAATTTCACCACCACGACCACAACCACCTTATACCCTGCGGGATGGTCTGGTTTCTCCTCTTTGCCTGTTGGCATTTTTATCTGTTTTACGTACAGGCTGTAATGCGATGCAAAGCAGTGCACTTTTTTAGTGATTACCCTTTATGAATAGGTTGTTTGGAAAAAACATTGATTTGGGTATTACCCTCCACAGATAACTGTGGTGTTGGCACTGGGCACACACAGTTGGAACAAGGCTGTGGATTGGATGGAAAGCGTTTGTGCCCTTTTTAGTAATACCCTTTTGAATAGGGTGAAAAAAAAAAATTGGCTGCGGTATTACCCTTCCACACAGATAAATGTGGCGCTGGGCACTGGGCAGTGTGGCGGCGAAACACACAGTTGGGCACAGAGGCCTTAATGGACGGAAAAGCCCTGTCAATAGTTATTTTAATAACCTATCCAATAGGGTTGAAAAAAATCCCCTGGGGGTTTACAAAGTTGCACCAGATAAGTTAGGTGGTGGGCACTGGGCAGATGTTGGGGCACACACAGTTAGCAGGCTTTAAATGGATGGGAAAGCCCTGCAATATTTTATTATACCTACAATGGGGTGAAAAAAATCCCTGGGGTTACCAAAGTTGCAACAGATTAAGTATGGGGTTGGGCATGGGCTAGTGTGGGAGCAGACACACATGTTGGCACAAAGGCTTTTAAAGTGGAGGAAAGCCCTTGCAATATTTATTAATTACCATACAATAGGGTTGAAAAAAAGTCCCCGTGGTTAACAAACGTGCCACCCCGAGTAAGTATGGGTGGGGCATGGGCAGTGTGGGCGCACACCACAGTTTGGCCAAACGTGCTTATAATGGACGGACAAGCCCTGCAATATGTTTATTAATACCCTACAATAGGGTTTGAAAAAAAATCCACGTGGTTGTGTGGTATCAAATTGCCACCAGATAAAAACTAGGTGGTGGGCTCACTGGGCAGTTGTGGGCGGGCACACACAGTTGGGAAGGCATGTAAGTTGATGAAAACGCCGTGCCATAGCCCTAAAATAGGGTGAAAAAATATCCTGGGGTGGGGGTAACAAAGTTCCACCAGATATACTATGGGTGGGCCTGGGCAGTGTGGTGCGCACACAGTGGTTGCACAAGGCTAAGTTGATGGAAAGCGTGCATATAGGGAATGGAATATACCCTAAAATAGGGTGAAAAAAATCCACATGGGGTAACAAAGTAGGCCACAGATAAATATGGGGGTGGCACTGGGGCCAGTGTGGGCGCAGGCACACGAAGTTGCACAAGGCTGTCAAGTGATGGAATGGAAAGCCGGTGCAATAGGGACTAATACCCGTAAATAGGGTGTTGAAAAAATCACGCCCTGGTGGGGGTAACAAAGTGCCACCAGATATGAGCACTGGCAGCTAGGCATGTGATATGTGGCTTGAACAATCACTGCCAGCAGCCTGGCATGCCAGACAGCAGGCAACATGGTAGCAAAAAAGTAGCCCTAAAAAGAGCTTTTGGGGTCTTTTCAGGACTCTGTCCTGACAGCAGAGTAACAGCAATGAGGAAGAGTACACTGTAGAAGAACACTGGCAGCTAAGTTCCCTATGCAGCGCAGCTCTCTGATCTAACTCCCTCCACTCTCTCAATCAGCATGTGAAATGGCGTCTCTCCTTGCTGTGCTATAGGGGGTGGGATGGTCTGTGAGGTGGTGGGTGCTGATTGGCTGGATTATGCCTGCTGACTGTGACTCACAGGGTCAAAGTTTATTCAATGCAAAAACATAGGGGGCGGGTCGAACATCGCCATATGTTCGCGAAATAGCGCGTTCGCGAACATGCGATGTTCGACGCGGATAGTCCGCCGGCGAACAGTTCGGGCCATCACTAATGTTTAGGATACAATGATATTTTTTAAGTGCAATAGATTACAATATATCTATAATATATACTCATCCCAACAATTACAGTTGTGCTCATAAGTTTATATTACCTGGCAAAATGTATGATTTCTTAACTGTTTTTTTTGAGAATATGAATGATAACACAAACATTTTTTTACTCATGGTTAGTGGTTGTCTGAAGCCATTTATTGTGTTTACTCTTTTTACATCAAAATCACACCATACATTACCCAAATGACCTTGATCAAAGGCCCATACCAGGTGTTAATACTGTATTGTGTATATTGTCTCCCTGAGGTTGGGAGATTACGATGGCCCACTCCAGCACCTTCACTTTATTCTGCTGTAGCCAAGGGCATGTTGACTTGGCCATGTGTTTTGTGGCATTGTCATCCTCTCTAAGACAGTGGAATGTGACATTCTAGCTAGAATTCTATTGGTCGAATCACATTGATGTATTCCTTTTTTTTTAATCATGGACACCTTAAAATATAAGAAATAAGTAAAGCTTTATCTTCCAATCAGCAAAACCTTCTTTGTAGGGGGACACTTTGAGCCTACCTTGTATGCCTGGATGCAAGCTGACAATTTACTATATATGCCTACTTTACTAAGTTGCATTATAGTGATTAAATGTTAAAGTTCACAATAAAAACTCAATTGCAATACACCTGTGTTCTAAAGAATCTCAAACTAAAGGTGAAATGTGTAGACAACTTCTTGGCATCAAGTTAATTTATGCAAGTAATAAGTAAAAAGGTCAAAAAGTTGACAATGTCAAAATAGAATATATTGAGGTATTTTACAATAATGTGGTGTTTGTAAAAAAAAAAAAATAATAATTATTATTACCCTATTAATTATTTTATTAACTAGTGCATTAATATGCATGTCATGGCACCAACTAAAGTCCGAGAGTGGTGAAATATATTATATATATATATATATATATATTAACCCCCCTGCCGTTCCTGATGGCTCCATCTCATCCAGCGCTGACTGTCCTGCAATGGACGAGATAGAGCCGTCAGGTCAGAAGATCAGAGCCCCGGCAGCGTAGCTTTACTATCCTGTGTTGCTACGGGGTCTGATCTGAAGGAGAAGCTGGAGGAGGAGAACGGACCCCTCCCCCCCCCCCAAGTGACGTGATGACGGGGGTGGGGGTGGGAGATTAACATGTAAATCCCAGGAGAACAGTCTTCTATGGACTTCTGGGACTTTTAAGGCACAAATTTGATGAGCACGTAATGACTTCATTATATATATATTTAACAAAAAGTTTAGTAATATAAAAAAAACTTCGGAATCGATTTGACACAGATACAATTTATCAAATAAAAAACAAAATGTATTCAGATTGATGCATAATTGGCTGAAGATTTCCCTTCAAAAAAGCAGCCACATGAAGACGATGCACAACCCAAGGTGAATACGAAGAAGCAGAAATAACAGGGGAAATGGTCCATTAGTCCACCTGTAAATATCAATAATATATATATATATAAAGTCTGTTTAATCTAGTTTCATAAAGGTTGATTATGGGTGCCAAAGAGTTCTGATTCAATGAATAAATGTCACTATATCTATCTAATGTCTTCATTTTATCTTATATTTGTTATTTGTGTCTGAATTGGGGTTAGTGTATAACAGAAAACCCTGCAATATCCAAGGCTTAAGGCCCCCATACACGCTCCGATTTTCCATCCGATCGATTAAAAACAATCGATTTTTTGCATCGGTCTTCCAAAAATTGGTCAATGCCCACATGGTTCGACCAAGTAACTTAGATCGAACTTTTGCGAATAATCGGTTGGACTGTGATCGGACATGTTGGAAAAATTTTCTCGATCGAATCTAAATTGTATTCAATCAGCTACTATTTCTTATGACCAGACCAATTTAGGTCCGATCTAACTAATTATCATACTTTTACTTCCTGTTTCAAACATTGTGGTGTGTGTAAAATCATCTGCCAGGTTGTGCTAGGATGTATATATGTTTTAACATTCTCCTGTATTTCTTTTTTTTTTTATTCATGTGAACTAAACTGAAGTTTCCCCTATGATTAGCCATCCCCATCAAAGGCACCCCCAGATTTTTTTCACAAAAATTTTAAATAAGCCCCCACACCCCCAGAACAGACACCCACAGATACCTGGCCCTGGCCAAAACTCCTATTCGGGTGGTACAATTGTGTGCCTTAAGCTGCTGATCCCTGCCATAACCCTTCCACTTCCGATCAAACATAAAATCCACCGACAATATCTTCGATGGAAAATGTTCGATCGAAGTAGGTAAAATCGGACAATAATTGGTTGCTTTATTTGGGGGTATAATGAAATACAGTCTGATCGATCAAAGATCCTCGTATCGGAAAACATTGATTGTTTTTAATCGATCGGACGAAAAATCGGGGCGTGTATGGGGGCCTTAAGTGTCTAGTGCTAGCATGAACTTCAAAAACCCTAATGAAATTAAATGTAAAATTAATTGTGAACCTCTGCTGAGAAATAGCAAACTAATATATGCAACAATACCCAAGGTGTTTAATTAGCCTCTATCGAATGAAACTAATACAGTATGTGTCTAGAACCAATCCACTATATTGGGGATACAAGTATTGGATGTTGGCACAGAGACAAAATATAACTGGGTTAGAGTTTGACAATATTGGTATAAAAGTATTTTTTGGAAAGCCTGTTTTGGTGTCTTGTACTTTAATGACAGCAGAGAACTCTATACAGTTGTGAAAGATGAAAGTAGGGCTTAGAAGAATAAAGCGGTTGTAGTCATTTACTTTTTAACCCTATTTTCGAATTTATTTTTTTGTTGTGCTGGTTTTGTACTGATTTTTTTCTGGTGCTATAGAATCACTGTGTTCCTGGTGGCTATCTTGTTGATAAGTTGTATTTATCAGGCAGATGTTCCTTAGGCTGTAGACTTTACTTTCACATCAAAAAGAAGTGATGTATTTGTGTTGATCAGCTGTCTTGTGTTCTGAATACTATTCTGTCTCACATATCAGTCTCTAGCTGAGGGTTTCAAGTCCGTCTGTGGAATTGGTTCACTTAGGGTCCCCATACACCTTTAGATTTCTCTGTCAGATTTCCTTTAGGTCTCCTTTTGTTTAACCGAAACCACCTTTTTTAAACCATCAAGTCTACCTGTGTTCAGAGGACCCTATACTGCATAGTTGGTAGATCTTAAGGATATCTGATAGAGAGATCTAAAAGGTGTATGTCCAACTTAAAGGCCCCCACACACCTTACAATCTTACCATAAAATTTCTGTACAATCAACTTTTGATCTACCAAAACCATGTAATATGAGGAGCTTCCTAAACCTTCCAATAACTATGTTTTCTCAGGGAGGCCACTGTACTTTATAGTTATTGGTAGATCTAAAGGAAATTGTATGGCGTGATCTAAAGGTGTATGGGGGGCTTTACACTTGTGCACTCTGTTGCAGAATTTGAAAAGAGTGAAAAGAGTTTTTGCTTTTTAGATGATAAAACTCCCTCCAGGTTAGTAAGAAACAATCGTTGCTTTCTTCTGAAGATGTTTTCTTCAATTAAATTGCATGATTATGCCTTTTGTACTTTTAGAAAACCTTTGAAAACTCAATTAGCTTCTTCTTGGTAGAATGCCTATACAAATAGGAAAGACATGAAATTACTTAAGCTGGGAATACACATGCAGATGTTTTTATAAGATCAACTAAAAAGAAAGATTTTTTTTGCTCCATTAGACCTTTTTTGAATATTTGCAATTAGTTAGTTCGAGGTAAAAGTGATCAATATCAGACTGAATCTCAATCAGAACTGTATTAGACATGTCCTTAAATGTTAATCGACTGCAGTGTAATCAAGACATGAATTTTACCAACCGATTGAGGAAGCATTCAAGGCATGCCTACCACTACAACAACTCCACTCGACTTCGATGATTAACAGAGATCAATTGATTGCTCATCGTGTTGTATATTTATGAAAACATTGAGGTTCAACCAATTGATTTTCCATATAAAAATCAAACTATTCAATCTAATCGAATATTGATTATCTTGAAATCTTAACATGTATTCCCATGTTTAGTGATCTAGAACAGGATCCCGAGAGTCAATTGTAATATAGTTGTCAACATTCTGATGCCTTGGAAAGTTTTTGATGGGTTCTGGTGGTGGTAATCTGGTGAAAGGATATAGCAGACATGCTGGCTGTATGCAAATTCCTAACTAACATAGGCAATACCGTCCAGTTAAAATTTTTGCTAAATACATTTCAGCAGCATTAAAACAAAGTATTTGATTGTAGAGGTCGTTTTCTTTAAAAAATCTGTGTGAAAGTATAGTTCAGCAAAACTCACACTCCCTGTTGATTAAAAAGATCCAGCTATGACATAAGATGGGGAATGTCGGACCTTTGTGCAGGGTCCACTGCTTCCATCAGGGCGTTTCTCCTGCTGTTCAAATATGTGGGCACATACACCCCTGTGCCACTGTGCATAGTTGCACATGCATAATCATAGCCCCCCCCCCCCTGCTGAACAACTTATTACATTACAAAGGTCTGCCTCTATAGCCTGCTGGCATGGAAAAGGTTTTTCTACTTATGCCGCGGCTGTTTTCTAAAGCTATAAGACTTTGAACAATTTTGTTAAAAAATACTGTATAAAAGGCTTAACAGCTCAAATGGTCTTTATTGCCACACAGTTTTAACTACAATCTATTGAACACCCAATGGCGGAGGACATGAGCCTTAAACACAACCAATCCCTGGTGTCATTGATAATGCGGTATGCCCATGCCTGTATTTCAATAAACGCTAATGTCAAGCATACCTCCCATTCCCATGTCTGAACAGGTCAGAAATTCTGGGTGTGGGTCAGGGTTACCACTTTTGGTCATTAAACTTTTCCCTGATCCTCAGGTGGAATTACAGCCAGGGTGGTTAATATAAACCAATTTATTAGATGAAGAGACTATTGCATTAACATTTTTTTAGGGAAGGGGGTTTTAATAAAATTCACATAAGTAAAAGCTAATAACATGGAATGGGAATAACTTGGATAAAAAACTTTACAAAGAATGTTGACTACTATTATGTTTAAGGGTTCATCCAGCAGGTGTTTTTGTAATGAGCTGAAGCAACAATTGCAGATTATGTATACAACACCATCTACAGTTGAAACATTCATTTTGATGCAAAAGAAAATCTTTAATAAGGTTTGAAAATCTCCACAAGGAAAAAGTGTCTATCAAACAAATGCAACGCACAGGTTTTGCCATTTTGTTGTTCTCTAAGGGTGTGGAGACTCTTCCATGCGTTAACAAAGAGAGGTCAGAAGTAGTTTATCTTAAAACACCTTTAATTCTTGTGGTTCTTGACAAATAACAAATATGTCTGTTTCTCCTCCCCTATGCTTTTGCTTCCAAAAAAATATACATAAAGTTCAAGACACAGGCCATTCTTCACATCATAGAGAGTAGACTTTAGATGAAAGCCCAATAATGGATTTAATAAATGAAATGCAATTATGAAGTCTCTTTTGTTCTTGCTTATAGGACAACTTGTTGTTAATCTTCGTCCTGCCACATAGATGTATGTGTATTAATCATTTGCAAGAAAATGCTTTTAACTATGACCAAAAATGACACGAAGCATAAAAAAATGACTGCTTTGATGAAAGGTCACCTCTGTGTTTTTGTATGAGCTGCTATATTAATGTTATATTATTCAAGTAAGTATATTTTACCTACTACATTTAACCTTGAGCTAGGTTTAATGATTAACCAAAATAAACTTGTGTCCTACACGAAAAGCTAGATCATACTGTCACCGTAAATTAGATCTTTTTCTACAGAGGTGTTCTGAAAACCAAGACGGCGTTTATGTATTATTTAATATAACACAAATCACATAATATTTCCTTGTTACCACTGATAAGAAGGAAACGTTTATATATATATATATATATATATATATATATATATATATGCCTTGCCTTTGTTGCTTTCTTTAGGACAATTTTGTAAGTCCTTCAGAATTTTTGGGAAAGTTTAAACAACAGCAACATTTTACTACTGTGCATCTATTACAATTGAAAGAAAGGGGTAATGATCGGACGGTCAATGGTCGGTCGTAGTTCCCATCCCCAAA
>CM070041.1:24580206-24591992 GCA_036250615.1 Ptychadena robeensis
TGGGCAGACTATGTTGCAAAAGAAAGTGAACCAGCACGGCAAGGTGGATTCCCGCCAGGGTGCATCTATTACATTTAAACTCCTGGGCATTCTGCTCAAGTTAACTCAGGGTAACTCAGGATTTCTCAGCTAATAAAACTCACCCTGAGTTAACTGGGGGAGAACTCACCTGTCTGCCTGTTCTGCGTATTGGTGTACCTGAGGGTGCTTCTGCGTCCGCCCGGATGACATCAGATATGACTCCGGAGGAGCGTTGGGTAGGTGGCTCTGTTGAGCTCCATGTTATAAAGGGGGTGTCGCTTTTTTAGAGCACATCTCCGGCATCACTGGTGACCCAAGAGATGTAAGTGACCTACCGGAGGGAAGGAAATAGCATCATATTTTATTGTGATCCACTGCAATTGCCCATGGCGTAACACCCAGGAGGTTAATAAAATGTTCATTACTTTAACTTGGTGCTTTAGGGTAGTTTTTAACTAACACATAGAAGAGGATTAAAATTTGCTATACCTGGAATAAATTGGCTCTCCTCATATCATTCAGTTTTCCCTCATTTAAGAAAACTAATATTGTCCAGTGACTACACCTGCAATGTCAAACTTTACAGTAAGTCAACATGAAAACTCAAAGGCCAGCCTTGAGATTTATTGAAAAAAAATTCTTGGATTTACTTACTTTTGACCATCTCTAACTGAAACAAAGTTAACATTTGCTTAACCAAATCAAGAAAGTATAATATTTTAAAACATGTGACATCAAAGATTATTTAAAAGACACATCTGCAGCATTCATTTAAAAAAATTAAAATAAATAAACTATCTTATGGAAAATTTGGCCCCCAGGCAGGATTTTGATACCCCTGTGATAAGCTTATATTCAGTGTGTCAACTAATGTATAATGGCTACAATTGAGGCTGATCTAGGTTTCCCACAAGATTATTTTACTAATACGGATGGTGAGCATCTTTTAAAATTATATTTCTTCTAATTCCCTAAACTGATTAAAGTGGCCCATTACATGGATAGGCTGCAGGTAGGTTTGCTGAGAAAGTTTTTAAAAAAATGGCATAGATAAGAAGAACAAAGAAGAATAAGTGAGTGGAGTTTGAGCTGCAATATTGTGCGGCTGAATAGTAGGTCAACCATTTTGTGATTCCAAACTTGCCATAACAGTCAGTGTCTCCTTATTCACTTGGATCTTTTTATAGTTGCAGTTGGTAACATTAGACTTAGAATGAGCAAAGGATAAAATAGACACAATATGTACCCTCTTAGCTCTACAAGTGTGCACATTTGATGTTCAAGTTTTATAGAATTAAAGTAGTATTGTTCTGTGCTTCTTGAACTTTTCTCTTGTGAACATTGTCATGAACTTTATGTTAGTAAACATTGTTAACATTTGTTTAATAAATGTTATGGTAAATTCACTCATGAGGGTTAGTGTTGAGCTCGAATATTCGAATTGCAAATATATTCGACGAACATCATCTATTCAAGAATCTGCAAATTTTGCGAATATGGCGGCGGATATTTGCAATTTTGAATATTTGTGATATTATGAATTGTGAAGCTTATGGCCATGCACTGCAATTCTATATTCGCAATGCAAAAATAAATACCACATGTGACCATTCATTTTGAAGGTTATTGTGAATATACATTCACAATGCATGGCCATACACTCAAATTGTGATTATTGAATCGAATATTAGTAGAATTATTCACGAAATATTGCGAATTTGAATATTGCCTATGCCGCTTATCATTAATGATGATATTGTTGGCCTGTGTTATTCATTTTATGGTTCAGATTTTTACACTGAGTTACCTAGATTCCTGCCCAGGGCAAGGTGCGTTACCTGTGAGAAATATCTACTAAGCCAAGAGCTTATTCGTGTTCATTAAATTTTTGCTAAACTTTGATAGGCTTTAAAATGCATATGATTTACATATACTTTGGAACGGTGATGATTCCTCCTTATTGTTATCTTTTTTAAGCCTGCAGCAGGCTTTTTACAAAGCAAGCTTTCCAGTAGGTTTTTTATATACAAAGCGATATTTAGCCCCAATTTGATCAAAGCCAAGGCTCAAATTTAGTTCTGTGTAATAATATCCAAATTGTTAAAACAGCATAAAATGAGTTATTTATTTAAGTGGAAAGGCTTGAAAAAACAAAGGAAGTTCCCCTCCAATGGGACTTTGGTTGGAATGTATCACGCTATGGCAACTTCTTTCATAAAATCTTTTTTATTTGAAAATGATAAAATAGACAATTAACATGTATCAAAAAATAATACGTTTTAACCTCCTGCTGGGGGCCAAATGGTCCTTTCAACCTAACAGGTGGATAATAATAATGCATTAGCACACAGAATTATTGTACATACATAGCATATGTATCACATAAAAAACAACCAAAGCACATCCATGCTATAAGACTCCAAAAGTTGTTACAGTGTGAGGTGCTTGCGTGACATGTTTTGCCTAAGCGGCTCCATCAGGCTATGCACATTTTGAATGACTGTATGGAGCTGTAAGGTACATTCAGATGGACCAGAAGAAAAAAGGAAGAGGAAACAACAAAAAGAGAACTTATATATAGTAACAGAGAATAATCCAAAAATTGGATATATGTGCTTTTGTTCCTCTAAGTATTAAATTTAGATTTAAAATAGTATTCACAGGTAACTTACCACGGAAGTACAGTTTGTATATGTGTGAAATGTGTGTGAAATGTGTGAAAGTATTTGCTTAGATGTTGGTATCTTGTCCTGCAATAGGTACTTTCTGCTATCAAACTGTGCTTCTCTCATCAATTGTCATCAGGTCGATATTCAATGTGACATTGGTCCTGTCCATATTGTATTTTAAAATTGAAGCTGGTCCTGTATATATACTGTCTACATCCAACATTTGTGGAAAGGCATAGACACAAACATTTATTAATAAAGTTAGCTGCTGACTTAAGTTGATTTTCAACACAAAGTCACACATGTGGATGGTAAATGTCTAAAATGAGATCTTTGATATCATCTATGCAAATGTTAAATCCATTTCAGCATCTTTCATCACACTAACATTCACAGATTTGTTAAACTGTTAATGATCATATTTGTGAAGTTGTTGTATCTCTAGTGCGGGTGTTTTTGTTTAACAGTATCTCTACCACTGAGTCATGTCACAAAGGAGTTTTAAAAATAATTTATGACTGCTCCAACATAGCTTGCATTTCAGCAGTTATACTTTATACCAGGAAAGCGCGCTTTGAAGTTTTGTTCAGGATCAAGCATCTTTAGGAAGAGTTTTAGCAGTGCAGGTCTCCATGGGAAACCCGTGTACCTTTTACACTAAAGCTATGCTTGCATTTTTGGTAACGTGCAATGCTGAGTGTTACCGAAAACGCCCTGCAGCATGCAGAATGTTTTTTTGCTGGTAATGGACATGGTTAATGGCTGTGGTTGCGGTACCACTATTGCATCCCTTATCTGCAAAAAATTCAACTGCAAGTGCAGCACTGCTAATGTGAATGGATCCTTAAAATCATGGGGCAAAGTTGGCCTCTAAATTTGTCCCGTGGTTTTCATTATTTTAGCAGATTGATCATTTTATTTCTTAAATCATTTTACTTTTATGACATCCTATTCTAAACCCATGGGCATGAATAGAAAGTTGGTGCCTAAAGTTAAAGCCATAACAGGTTTCAAATCTCCTAGAAGTCTTTTCACAATAGTTTGGAGAATTCTTGTACAATCCAAGGCCCCCACCTGAAAAGGGGGAAAGAGGGCGAGGGAATGCAGAGATGGATGAAAAAGTAACAACAGGGCACACCACAACAAACTTATTATTATTTTATTATTTAAAATGTTCATTTAAAACAATCATTTTGGTGGGTTTATTGCTCAAAAAAATCCTGTCTAATACATCTCAAATTTTTTAAAAACATTTATGCCTTGGTGCCACCCTATTTATCCAAGGCAAAATATTTTTTTTAACTTTTTTTAAACTTACTTACCTACTTGGGGTAATGTTTCTCTGGAGCTTTTTTTATATATAATTTTTTCACAAATTCAAATAAATCAATGTCTTTGAAAAATTTTCACTCAATTAAAGCTTAGGATGAGAAAGAGTCTGCCTGGTCTGAAATGCATAAAATATATACAATATGGGAAAAAAAAAAAAATATTTAAATGCAAATTGCTGATATCATGGGGCAATTCTCTTCTTTTACACATACTTAGCATTATTATTGGCATTAGTTATTCACTGCCATAACACTGATAAAGACAGACCCTAGGTATTCTGGAATTTGTACTTTTCCTTGTTGTCTAGCCACATTTCATCTAACCCCAGAATTCCTTACCACTCCCCGATCTATGATATACGGAGAATCAGTGAGAAGATTGCCCAGCACTGATTACCTTAATGCTGCATCCTGATGGTAGGGATAATCGGCATGGTGAAGCAGCCATTGACTGTAACAATCACGGTGGGGGGTTGCTTCAAGCCAAAGCTCTTGAAGCTGTTTTCAGGGAGATGGGAATCCACTTAAAGCAAACCCTTAAGCCATATGCCAAAAAAAAGTACCACAATGATTCGGTAGCAGTTGGTATATTTGGTATCACCCCTCCTCTAGTAATGAAATAGTGTGTCCCCAGTGTGACTCCCCTTAGTATATCATCGATTTTTTTGAGTGAGGCTGCTGGCCAGTTAAAACATGACTTTAGAAATGCCTGCTGTAGGTGTTATTCAGGTTGGTCAATACATTTAGTCTTGTTAGTATTATGACAGAATGCAATCATCTATCTTTTTAGTCAATATGCATCATATATTATGTAGATATCAGGAGTGGACTGGTATAGTATTAAAAAGTTTTAATGGCAAACTAAATAAAGGAAAGGGAGAGGATGTGCAGTAGCTTCATTACTTGAAGCAGGGTTGTCCAACTCCAGTCCTCAAGGTCCAGAAATCCCCATATTTAGTATTTCTCTAATAGACACAAGTACATGTTTACAAGAATCAGTCTTTGAGAAATAAAGTTGGACAACTCTGATTTAAAGTGTGATAGAATGTTTACAAATTAACTATGAATACATAGTCTTAATAAATTCCTTTACTCATCTGTTGTGCAATAACAAACAAGATGAGTCAGCTCACTCGACAGTACAAAACACAGGCACAATTTTTTTTAGTTTTTATTAAGAGATGATAACTTCTTATTTATAGCGATCTTTCAAACAAACAAATTCATTACGAGGGCATACTCATAGTAATTAGCAGTTGCTTGGATATTTTGCTAAGTTACATGCACTGTATTTTAGTTCTTTCATGTTTGTCAGTTAGTCAAACATTCTGAATACAGTTTGCAAGGCGTATAATTATATGAAGCAAAATGAGTTTATGAAGGCAAAGTGGTTAATCTCCTCTTCTGCAGATTGTTATACAATCGTAAAATACCATGCATATGTGTGGATTACTGCCTGAAAACATAATATTGTTTTATACATGTCATAATGTTTTAAGGCATGAATCCTCATATGAAATTATTAGAAAATGAATTGCTCATTTCATCTAATGTAAAAAATGTTTGTTTCTATCCACAGTACATTATGTAAATGTGGAATTTTATTTAATATTTACCAAGCAGCTCTTGTTTAATTCTGCTGCCAAACGTCCCTATAAAGTTGAAATGATATCTCTCTTGAAAATATGCTTAAAACAATATTATAAAATCAAGCTGTGAGTATGGCTGTTGAATGCCTATCTGGGACAGCTAAGTAGTTGTGTACGTATCATTACTTTTAAGCAGAGTGGCAGCATAAATTGCAGAAACAAGCAGTTATGCTTTGGTTACATAAGAAACATCTGGAGAATACAATCTGTTTACAGGATTTTACTTTTGCGTCTGAAATAAAAAGATCCCTCTGAATTGGGCAACATTAGAATGGTGATGATGAAAGAGTTTAAATGCAAGCAACTACTGAAAATAGTATATAGATGTCAATATATCAAGTTTCGTTTTTTTGACAAGTAACATTGAGAATTAGAGAGTGGATAATATAATCTTTAATTGGCCAGCATCCCAAACATTATATCTTTAAGCATAAGAGGAGAAACTCCTCACCATTTTTGTCTTCAAATGGGAGCTGCGGGACAATAGCAAATTACACAATAGCAGATTAGGTAAAATAATTTATATTTTATATTATCATACAAAATTGTGCAAGATTAAAACCATCTAATTAAATTCTCTTCGACTAAATAGACAGTATCCATGTGTCCTTTGGCCTCTTGATAGGCAACATTCACATTTCTGCTGTTACTTCATATAAGCCTCCAGGTGCCTCTCTTCTTGGAAGGAACTTAAAGGATAAACTGAGTGATCTATTTATCCTGTATCACTGCACAAGAAATTTGCACCGAGGCCTTCTAAGAGGAGAGGCACCTAAAGGCTGATATGAACTAAAAAACAACTTTATTGGTCAGGGAACCTGAACCAATACATGGGGCTAGCCCCTGGGACTTAAACGGCACAGTATATTCAAACAACAATTTCATTAAAACTAGTATTGAGCAGCAATATTCGAATCGTGAATATATTCCACGAATATCGTCTATTCGAGAATTTGCTAATTTAGCGGATTTTCGCAATGCCGAATATTCATGATATTATACATTGGGAAGCTTATGGCCATGCATTGCGATTTTATATTCGCAATGCAGAAATAAATACCACATGTGACCATTCTTTTATTATGAAAAAGAAAGACAGATCACTGTATCACATTATATACAATTTCAATAGCAATAATGTTGGGTTACATCTCTTATTGCTTCTATAAAGTGAGTATCCTCTGGTTAGGGGCTTCATTAGGAAATATAGTCCTAAATCGTTATTCCTACAAAAGGAAAAGATTACAATTTATCCCCTGGAAAATGGTGTAACCCCACCACATGTTTCCATGTTGGTGGCCATTCCTGGGTGCATCATACATCACACAGATAGTCATAACTCAAAAAGAGCAAAGCATATTATACATAGATATAATTGTGTTAAAAGGTCAATAAAACTCATCCATATAAAATCTGGGCACACCGGAAATCTCAACCTGACAGCCTAAACTAAATTAAATGTGTCCCCACAAGTATCACATAATAACAGGTCACGCGCGATGGAAGGTGAAGGAAATAAAAGAGGGATGAAACGTAATTGTCTAAAAAAAATTCATACATCTATTGTGCACTCTCAATGATAAGGAAAATAACATTGTAACAACCTTCAAAACGTCCACTGGATGTCAACTAAAGCATAGAATATACCTACCTGTACGATTCCAATGTGGCGATTATTTATTCATTTCTCCTTTTAAAGAGAGTTTGGAGTCTAAGTGATACCGTTTATTGGCTAACTGAAGTCATTAGAGAAGCAAGCTTTCGGGATATCGCAGATCTCTTCTTCAGGTGTTAGGGGTATTGCATGAGATTTTTTCACATTCATTTAAACAAATGAAATATTTTTTTTTCTGATTTCTGCTCTAAAAACTGGGTGCGTCTTATGGTCAGGTGCATCTTATAGTCCAAAAAATACGGTAACTAATTTAGAAGCATGTTAGGTGCAAGACCAGTGGTGTGCAATAGGTCATATCATAAAAGACCAATTTGTAGTGGGTTCATCAGTATACTATAAGAAAACCTTTTAAATTTTTTAAAAGGAAACTGTAGACAGGATATCATTGTTGGCTACGCTTTGAATTCTAAATTATTCTTTTTCATGAATATCTTCGATCATTAATCTACAAAAAGTATACTGATAAGGACTACTGACCATCCGTAAAATTTTCAGGTCAAGTATATTTATCTGGGTCAAAGACTCAATGTCTTACTACATGTCAGATGAAATGATGATAAGTATTGAGTAATACCTTTGGTATCAGTATGTTCTGCACCTTGTTTTTTTCAATTTCTATTAGATCTTCCGTCCTACTCAAGCTTTTAGCTATAAAAGAATAAGGAGACTATGCTGCAACAGGCTCCCAGTTGCTTACACTTTAACATGATAAGGTTCAAATGTACAGCCATATCAAATTTACTATTTAATTAGCAAAACAAAAGTCAGAAGCAATTGAAATCCATGCAAAACAAACTATTGCAACAGGGTGTGCACCTGCAAACATTTTTATAAGTAAATAGGATAATGACAACTTTAACAATGAGATGATTATTCATAGCAGTTGAATAAACTCCACAGTAACAAAAGCCGCATGCACCCCTTCACCCCGCGTGGCAAAAAATACAAAGGGTTAATATTGGTCAGGCAAGGATTTCCAACAATGAAATTATAAAAACGAAAATCCCAGCCCAGGCATTACACAGATTTTTCTTCATCTTAACTCCACCTCTCCAGTAGGACTACAGATTTGGTTAGCATGGATTGCCTGTGTGAAGCTAAGCAGCTCAATGATAGCTTGGTCACAGCTGGTTTCAAATCAAATTGTAATTAACCATTTTATAATCTGCTTCATTGCTTTGGTTAAGGGTTTACCATAGATGGGAGGTGGCATTCCTTTATTAATTACTTATGGACACATGTTACACAAACACATCCAGTCCTGTATAAACACTCCACGAAGCCTCTAAGGAAGACCCCTCCCACCATGATACTGGGCCTTATTAATCCTATTCCCAGGCTGGGCCCCATGGCTTGGTCACATTTACATCATAATTTTATGATTCCTGACTGCACCATCTCGTCCAACGGTGTCCTGTCAGTACTGCTCTGGACGAGATAATGCCGTCCGGCGAAGTTTAGAGCCCCGGCAGCACATACTTACAGTTCTGCGCTGTACCGTGGCTTCGATCATCTGAAGTGGCTTCTTCACTGAAGCCGATGTTTCTATGCAGAAAACTGTTTCAGTGTGATTCCCCAGATGTGCCCCTTTGAAGTTAACCCTTCCTCACCTGGGGTAATAACTGTATCCAATACAATTCAGAATAAAGAAAACACAAAACACATTTCCAATTGTAATCAAAACAAAACATAAATATGAATACATAAATAGACCCTTGTACAGACATATTTTGGGACGTTACAGGCCTACAACATAAAAAAACTAATTTAAGTCTATTGTGTGCTCATTGTTCATGTTAAACCCCCCAGCATCTGTAAGCAGGAAGTGATCTCATCCCCAACCAGGAAGTGAGGTTATCCTGGAAAACACATGGCCCTGAGAGATCAATCCTTGTAAACCTCTCTTAATGTGAGTTTCCTGTCTGTTGTTTTGTTTCATTTTATTCCATTCCATATTATTTATCCATTTACAGTACCTTACTTTGTTGTACTAGGTTGTGCGCCTCTGTCCTTGTTCTTATTTGTCTGTTACAGGGGGCCACACTCCTCCATTTTGAGAGCTGCACACCTTCACACAACCACAACACCCACCCCTCATACTGACCCTATTTTACTCTGCAATCTTTGCTCAGGCCCCATACACCCACTGATGGCCCTTCTGGCCACTGATATTACTGTAGCTGTGTAATCACTGCTGAAGGTTGTGTGGAACTATTTATTATCCTTCTTACTCACATACATAACTAGTGATGGCCGAACTGCCCGCAAGGCGGACAGTTCGGCCGCGAACAAGCATGTTCGCCCTCCTTCTCGCCGGCGGACAGTACGGGTGTTCGACCTGCCCTGTTCGCGGCGAGAAGGATCCCTCTATTCTTCCTCCGGTGGGATCATTAGCAGCGAGATACCGCCACAGGAAGAATATTTCACTGAAGACCGTCTAGAGAACCTGGTCTTTCAGTGAAAAACCGGCTCGTAAACCCAGATGTGACGTCAGTGACGCCACATCCGGTTAGCACAACCAGGAACTATGCGTTCCAGGTGCGTCACATCCGGGTTTTCCGATTCAAATTCCCCGCCTAGAGGCGGGGAATTTGAATCTGTCCGCGGACGGCGGACTTTTTAAAAAGTCCGCTCCGCCTGTTCGCGGGCGGACACGGCCGAAGTTCGGCCATCACTATACATAACATAGGCATTTCTCCTACACCTAAGAGCAGAGACAAATGCTGTAGGAGGCAGACAGGCTTGTCTGTGGACTTCAAGGTCCTTCAGCATGATGTGAGTAGAAGAGATCCCCTTCCCTAGTTACATTTAAGGGTATATTACAGCCCCAGGAGAGTGCCAGCATTTTGGTGGGGGAACTGTGTTGTGGGCAACAGCACAGCCACTTAAGAGGGTACAGGCTACACTGGATTATTTGTTAGAAGAACTTGAATGATATAGAAAGATATATTCCTGGTTCTGGGCTCCGAAGCACTGCAAGAATATATATTCCTGAATTACAAAAAAGCCCATGTGGACTTTGTCTCATTTGGAATGGTGTAGTGCTTGGCATTTATAAACTCTATGTGGGCCAAATAGGGTGTGTGAACGTGGCTGATGGAAGAGGTCCTGGATAAAGTGGTTCCCTGGTATAAAGGTTTACTGAAGATGAATGGAGACAGATTAGTTCCTTAGCCAATGCCCGTTAAAGCTGCTGCTGCAGCATGGAATAGTCTGCAAAACACAGGAGGGTGAAAAGTTCATCAGGTATCTGCCAGACAAGTCAGGGAATTTTCCAGCAAGTCCCTCCGTGTGGCCCTCTACCTCAAGGAAGATATATTTAGTATACAGTATCATTTTTTTTCCAAAAAATGATCATAATGAATGCAAAAGAAAAAACACCAAAATTAACAGGTTCAAACTATAACACAAGAAAGAGGACCTACTTAATCAAGCTAAATAAAACAAACATAACAATAATAATCATATGTAAATCAATGTAATCCTGTTTACACATTTCATACAACCTTTTCTTTTATTTCCATTTTCCCAGTCCAGGATATAATCTGCTTTGGCATGCTACCTAAAAAGCAGTTGACAGGGTAAAAGGGGTTACTCACCCTTAAGTCATTTCTTTCATAACCATTTAATAGTGTGGCTAGGAACAGACCTTTCTTGGCACCAAAGCACCAAAAACAAATGGTGAGGCAATATTGGACTTATACATTCAACTTGCACATCAAATCTTCTTAGAGTGAGCTCTCTTCTATCAGCTGTCAAATTTCATTAAACACATGCCTCAGTCATAGTGCTCAGCTGACTGCAAAGTAAAAACCATACACCCACAATTAGCATTATAAAATGTGAAATCAACTGGAAGGGATGGCCTAGAGAAAAGCAAAATCCAATTCTGAAAAAAAAAACTGAAATGCCTTGTGTTTTCTCACAAAAATGCAGAACGAGGAGGCCAAGAAAATCAATGTTTCCTTCCTCTCTTAGCTATAATGATCTTGTTTTAAAACCTTTTTTTCGTCATAACAAATTTGCATAATGCTTCATGTGGTTTCAGCAGCATCTGTGCTGTTTTCTCATATAATGCAGTGTTGATTTGAAATTACAGAAGTTTATTCTATTATAGGTTTTAGGTTGTTAAACTATTTAAAGCAAAAGAAAGTACGGTAGTTGACTCTCACCAAACCAGAGTTTGTTTTGACTGCTGGCTTCCAATTTTGAAATTGTTACTATATACTATAATACTATAATTGTTGGCAAAAAATTATATTAAAATATAATAGTCACAATAGTCACAATCATTGAATATGTAGTTTCCAATAGGAACATTTTATGTCACAATATAAAGGAAATATTTTTGATGGTAACTTTTTTAATCATGGCTTTTTTTTTAAGTGGACCTACCACCAGGAATCTATGTTTTCATGAATGGCACTAGAAGTGCCGATAA
>CM070041.1:24592092-24602969 GCA_036250615.1 Ptychadena robeensis
GTACGTTTTTGGGTTTTTTCACTGCATTCCTCCCTATTATCGGCACTTCTAGTGCCATTCGTGAAAACATAGATTCCTGGTGGTAGGTCCGCTTTAATCATGTACTGCTTTGTGCCTCTTGACTCTTAATACACAAACTTTGTTTATACTAAGCAAACCAATACCTGAAAATTAATGTTAACATTCAATGATTAATTACAGATGGGGTATAGTATAATGTATTTTCTTTTTTTCTGTACTACTTTATATCTTTATATTATTTGGATTATCATTGTATATTGTACAATTAGTTCTGTTTTGTTAAGAAAAAAAAATCAATAAAAAATTAATATATATATATATATATATATATATATATATATATATATATATATATGAAAAGTTATTTAAACTTGCCTGTCTTAGGTTTCTCACAGGATTTTAAACTCAATTTCTGGAGAAGGAAGGAAGACTATGAGAAGGGTCACCTAACATCATCTACATCATGTAAGTAGGTGTTTTAAAAGAATGTGGAGTGCTTAGCTGGATCATGCAGTCAGTGATAAGTAGTACATTTTTAATGACTTTATTAGTGGTACAGGTGGCTTGCAAACAAAGATACCTTCATCCTGTTAAAGACAGGCTGCACCATATTTTCATTTAAAAAAATGAATTTGTCCATATAATAATCTACTTTGAGGAAACACTTCAAACTATTTACCTGCCTTTAAACTGGAGATGTAAGATTAAAGCAGGAAATATGCGGCTAGATATCGAGGTTCCCTGCAACACCGCGATTATGTCATTAGGCAAACACGACAACAGGGTCCGCGGGTCGGTTTTGGGGCTTTCATCAGATAGACTTGTCACAGGCCTGTCATTATCTAAATACCCCCAAACATCTGCACAATTCTGCAGGTGCTCACAGACAGGAGCACACACCACACAAAAGCCTAAAAGTGCTTGGGATTTTGTCAATAAGATAGTTAGCAACGCTACTCTACTATAACTAGAGATAACTGCCCCTGTGACTTGTCATGTGATGTCTAATGACTGAACAAAGGGAATGCATGGGATACAATTATTGCCCAACAGTGTGCTTTCAAAGGTCTTCTATGAGCACTATGATTGGTGTATTCAGAAGAAAACATTTTACATCTTTGTGAATCAATTAAGTATGCTGTGGGATGCATCAAAGAAAGGGGAAATGTTGATCCTTAAATTTAAAAGGAGCCTGTACAACCTCAGCTCCACCATTGTACTGTTCATGTACTGTAAACGCTTTGTTCCAAAGAGAAAAGGGAACAAACAATGAGCAGTCAGGAAGATATTTGAAAGGCCTCTTCTGCATGATAATGTTCCCTTTAGATGACTGGAAGCATTTGTTATAGCACAGCACTGATCAATGACATAATTGTCACTAGATATGCAAAAATCTGTTGATGTGACTTGCTTTTATTGTCAGTCTTAGTTTTATCACAGAAGTGTTAAAAAATATAAAATTCTCAGGATGACAGAAGACAGGAGCCCAAGAACCTCCTGTTGTTGAGTCTTCAGTTTTGAAGCATTGACAACCGCACATTTCCAACTTCATCTTTCTAAGAACATCAGTCCCCATAACCATTGACCACAACAATAAATATTATTGTGAAAAGGGATGTGTTTCTTAAAGAACTTGACATGCTACCTTAACAAAAAAATCAATAAATAAACACATTTATTTACTAAGGAATATACATTGGAACACTGTTGGAGATGCGAAAGTGAAAAGATCTCCTTTCTTCATATATGTTGGACCTGTCCACTTGGGATAACCTTCTGACGTATGATTCATACACACACATCTTCCTGACTTATCAATACAAACATATCTATTCTATTTTGTCTGGCTTTGTTCCTTTTAGATCATATTCACCTGTTATGCTGTTTGTTAAATGCATTATATTTTCACATTTTAAAATCCTGGAAGTCCTCTGCCTTACCCACTCTTAAAGAGTGGCTAACACAAGTTGACAGGTTTACCCTCATGGAGGAGCTCATTCATATCTCACATGACTCGATCCACAATTATTCTCAAACTTGAGCTTTGTGTTAGTCTTCAAAGAAACCGAGGCCTTCAAGATGCTTACCTCAGTGTAACCCATTTTATATTCTTCTTTTCTTAAAATTCTCAGGTTATTTTTGTAATGTTACAGTTTTACATTATTTAAATGTCAGATATCTTTAGTGAGATGATGATGGTTACTCTGATTGTGGTTATTACACTTTAATATGTTAATATGTTTAGACATTACATTTAGTGTTTTTTTTGGTTTGCATCAAACAATACAATTGTAAATGTGTTTATGAGCAAAACCCCTGTTTCTTTACAAATGTATTTTTCAGACCATTTCATTCTCTTCAATACAAACATTTTCTTGGAAAAAAAATATATTAATTATATGGGAACTTTTTCAGACATGCTAAAGTTTTTGTTCGTCCTACATCTTATCAACTGGAATTTGAAAAGGAAAAAACATTATCCATTAAAATACCCCTGACATACATTTTCTTTTTAATTTATTAATTTTAATTGAATTAATTTTACTTTTGATTTATTTTTTAACAAAAGGTAAGCTTATCTTGTTTACAACTTGAAAAGTAAAAAAGGAATTTAAGTCACTCTCTCTAACAAGAAATAATAATTTTTATTCAAAGAATTCTAAGATAAGTATACATGTTTGTAAAAAGTTTCCCATGAATCCACCTGCTTTTCAAAAGAAAAAAAGCATTTGTGTTAAACTAGCAGATACTCCAATGGAGATAATTAAAAGAAAAAAGTTAGTGATAACAGAAAAAAGCACAAATAAAAGGTCGGTCTTAGCATCACAAGCAGTAAACTGATTTGCATATTTTGCAGACAAAAAAGTGAACTTACATTCTTTTTGATCATTGAGAAGTGTTTAGCTTGTTGTCTTGGAAACCAAATATCTTCTTTGAACTTTTACACAAAAGCATATTGGCATTTTCTTTAACACTACACCACGTGTTCCTACACAAAGGAACGTCCATTTTCTAGAGACTTTCTTCCCTTTTTATGGAGTTCTTTAAATTCCTTAGTATTCACATATTTGCACTTGGTGCTCTGTCCTAGATGTCCATGCAGAGATAGGACAATTGAAATTTGAACGCAAAAACAGTTTGTTAAATAAAAAACTGAACCTGAAAAGCTAAATCTTAACAATTCAAATTTTAAGCAATTTGAAAACTTTTGTTCTACCAAAACCATGTAATATGAGGACCTTTCTAAACTTTCCAATCATTATCTATTGTATTAGGGAGGACCCAGCACTACATAGTTGTTGGTAGATCTAAAGGAAATTGTATGAAGTGATTAAAAGGTGTATGGGGGGCTTTAATATGGTTACATTATGTGTAAGGATACATTAAGCTCCTACCCACTGATAGTTGGATATTTACATTTATCCTTGACATATATTTAGAAAAAGTACAGATATTCTACTAAATATTCATGGATTGATTGGTAGCTGAGACCAGGTTGTGAAAACATCCAGTCCATCAACTTGCGATATTATGTCTTATGATATTATGTCCTATTTTATCTCTCTGGTTTCTCCCATCCTGTAGACACTTTGTGTGAGCATCCTGTAGATGGGTGTATATAACATGCTAATTTCACTATGGTGACTAAAGCAAATGAACTAAAAAAAGCTAGCCACATATGCATCAACATTTATTTTTAATTTTCTAACCTGACCTGATAGCATTTTTCTTTTAATTCTCAATCTTCATCACTTTAGTTTGATCCAATTCATGAATCAATTTTCATACAGTGCAATTAAACCATTGGTTCTCAAAATTTTAGGATTTAATTTTTGCACATGGGCCCTTATTAGTTACCTACAATTGCCGTTTTGGCTTCTGTTGCCAACACATATTTTGATTCTACAGAATGGGAGAAACCAGAGAGATAAAATATGCAAATACATTTTTAACAAGACATAATATCTCAAGTTGATGGACTGGATGTTTTCACAACCTGGTCTCAGCTACCAATCAATCCATGAATATTTACTAGAATATATGTAATTTTTTTCTAAAAATATGTCAGGGATCAATGTAAATATCCAACTATCAGTGGGTAGGAGCCTAATATATCATTACACATAATGTAACCAGATTAAAGCCCCCCATATACCTTTAAATCACTTCATACAATTTCCTTTAGATCCCCTAACAACTATGTAGTATAGTGGCCTCCCTGATAATATACATAGAAGATTTAGAAATGTCCTCAAATACATGGTTTTGGTTACACAAAAGTTGATTGTACAAAAATTGTATGGTAGATTGTAAGGTGTATTAGGGTCTTAAGTCATCAAATGGATGGGATGGATGCATCTCAGGTGAACTAAATTGGAGTCCTTCATGGAACGTGACAACCAGTACCAATAGTCCAAATAGCCCAACTTTAACTCAACTATAACCCAACTATCCCCTCCACAGTCTCTGTGATATTGCTTTGTAATCCCCTAAGGCAGTGGCTCTTGGCCTGGGGTCCGCTCCCCCCCCCCCCCCCCCCTCCTGAGAGGGCACTAGAGATTTCATGGGGTGCACACCATCAGTGGAGATGGAGAGGGGAGGTAACAGAGAGAGGCTGCAAGTTTAGTTCCTTGAAACCCCTTCTCTCTCCGAGTCCAGCTGGGGCTGAAAAAACTCACTGAAAGTGGTAATCCCAAGCTGGCTGGTTAAATGTAAAGTAGCAGCTTGTCTGAACTTTGTCAGTCAATTACAAAGCCTCTCAACATGGTAATAACCCCACAATTGCTGGAGATATTAAGAAGAATTGAGTGCATGTAAGTTAGATGGGAGGGGACATTACCCCTGGCAGGAGAGTTGGGATGTAACTTTCAGGAAAAGTATTTTAATGCATGTATGTGGATAGGATTTGGGGGCCTGGTTTGTGTTGGACACAGGTTAAGGTGGCCTTAAGGAAAAGAGGTTGGGAACCAATGCCCTAGGGGACCACATTACCCAGTTTGAGAACCAGTGAATTAAACGATCAAGAAAATGTGAGTAATTTCGGCCAGCTTATAAGCAAGTGATATAAACAAGAGACAGGAAATGTTGGCAGACAAAATGAAACTTTTTGATATTCCAGGAAAATATGACGCACCATACAATAATTTAATTACGGTAAGTCTGAGTTCACACCAATCTGTTTTACACATTAACATGTAGAAGCGTGAACAGAGCTTTAAGAGCTTATTTTAACATAACTATAGAAAAAATAAATCCACAAACATAAATGTGGTTTAACATTTTTGTGACAGATCTATAGAAAATCGCAAAAACCGACCAGCGGATGGCTATTGTCGCGTTTGCCGGTTTATTTGTCATTGGTCATTTACCGGGCAGTTGCTAACTGAGCCCTTAAAGTCCCTTGACTGAATCCCAATACTCTGAGCCACATATTATATATCAATAACTACTTATGTAGTTCATAGTTAAAAAATTAAGATAAAAATAAAAAAGAAATTATTATACATCGCTGGTATCCTTACCAAGGAGAAATTCAAAGCAGTAAAAGTTTTTTTTCTTTAATATATGTAATATATATGACTCAAATTTAGCTTAAACATAAACAGTTTAGACAAATACAGGGACAGCAGCTGCTGGACTAGCCCAGGTTTTATGACAATGGGTGTCTCTAAAGAGGATAACAGCCTTGTACCCTTTTAGGTTAGTATTAGTAATGGAGAGAAGAGAATCTTCAATTTCATTGAAAAAACAAAGTGTTACCATGGAAGTGTCTTCCCTACACAATAGGACATTATACATTATTGCCTCCATCCTAACCATGCGTATTCTTATTTCAAATGTGGAAGTGTCTTTTTTTGGTCTGAGTGTTCCTGACTTGTATTAGATAAATGACACTTCTCTTCCTCTCCCATCAATAATATCAACTTTTTGACAAATGAAATAACCATCTCAGGGGTATTACTTCTAAGCATCGCCACTAATCTTCATCTTTTGAAGTGTCCAAAGGATTATGTCAATAACACTGACCTTTCACCTTCAGCAAGAAAGCAGCAATATGTTTCAATAGCTGAATCGTTAAGAAACCTAAAAGCATAGGAGGGATTTAAATCCACACAAGTAATCAAGGTATGTCTGGAACAAATAGGATCTGATAACCATTTTAATGATTTCATGTAGGAATGTTCTTGTGCTCTCTGCTTTAAAAGTTATAGGAAAGCACAGTCTTTTTGTCGAAAATCCTATAGGCATATTGTAGCTATACAGGAAATGCAGTAGCTTCAATAGCTATGTATTGTAAATGTAACCTATAGAGTGACAGCTTACAAATGAGTGAATGAATGAATGTAACTGTCTTTGTATTTAAAGGTAAAATATGCATTTTATATTAAATATTTGACAAGATTGTAGATAAACCTTTTGTTATCAGAACTTTTTGGGTGGAAAGAGGAGTCTCTACAACCATACAACTGAGCAAGACTAGTAAGGGTGCAATTGAGCTTACAATTAGAAAAAAGAGCCCAATTATATTATATTACAGTGTTTTCTAAAACATGGAAATTGTGTCACAAATGTGATAATGAATATCAATTTACTTGGTGCAAAGATTGTGGCCCTTATTGGCTGGAGGTGTGGTATTGCAACTGGTAATATAATGTATAGAATAGTATCTTAGACATTACAATAAGTTGTTCTGCACAAGTAAAGTAGCAAGTTCAGTTTTAAATTATAAATATATTATAACGTTCCATCAAATATAAAAACTAGGAGTCTTAAACTGTATTACTGTTACTGTTGTTACTCACTGCAAAATAGAGGTGGCTAGCCTCCTGTAACTTTAAAGGTGGCTAGATACAGTAGACTCAATTAAAATTGTCATAAGTATGAAAAAAGCAGCCCACATTCATTAGTGGATGCACATTAATGTATAACACACAATTATGTATAAAAATAAAGTGAACTATTTTTTTACATAACTGTATATATTGACAACCGTTTCAAACTATCTACTAGACCAGTGGTGGGCAACTGAGTTGATATGGAGGGTCACAAGTGTGGCCGTCGGCATCACTAAAGGGCCGCACATAACATTTTCAATCTATACTGACTTGTATCCGCATTTTTTATGAAACAATGACAGCAGGAGGTGGAGCTCGAAGACATTATGTTTCATTTTTTTAAATAACAATTTTTTTTTAATGATAGTTCAAGCATTAGGGAACACTGTAGCATGGTAATGCAAATGGTGTGCCATATATATCATCAAAGGTTATGTGCTTCACAGCCATTGATTATATCGATGGGGCACATAACCTTCGATTCAGCAGACAGACGAGTTCCTATGCATTAATAGTTAGGTTTTGGGGGCCTCAAGTGGAAAACTGAGGGGGGCCGCCAAAGAACAACTAAAGGGCCGCATGCGGCCCCCAGGCCACAGGTTGGGCACCTAGGTACTAGACCCTGATTTGGACACGTTTCATTAAGTAACAAGCCTAAAACATAAAAAAAATTCATGCAAAACATTCGGCCATTTTTGGTACAGAAATCTGAACCTCAGTGAACAGCCAGGGAGGGTATTGAAGACCCAGAAACATGAGTATTTACCAAGAAAGATTATGCACTATCCTGTTGATAGTTTTGAAAATTTGACCAGTTTGAGTTAACTGCAACATGTTATTATCACCAAACTTGCTGTAGATATAGAGAAAGGTTTAGGGTATACTATAAAAAAGAAATTATTGCTCTAACACAAATCATTTTTGCATAAATAAAGTTCAAATTCAAGTTGAAATTTCTAAAATGAAAATTTCGACTTTGGTTTGAACTTAATTAATTCAAAAACTACATATGCTAGAGAAAAACGTTTTATTTTTCCTCAAAGTTTTTCACAACTCTTCACTATATCTCCACTTTTTAGTGATGGTAGCATGTTTAGGGGCTTTGCAATCAACTCACAAACTTAGCTAGCCCAAAATCTTTGACCATCTCTAGTTATCAGTCACAGCTACCAGAAATTTGTAGTTCATAGAAGTATCTGTACTTAATTGTTCTAGTAAGAGCTTCCTTTAAAAAAAATTCTCAGCAATGTGCAGGATTGCATGGAATGGGATATAGGCTCCTCAACAAGGTCTGATTCTGTGATTCTGTGCTTCTAATGTTTGTCAATGTCATAGCACCCATTGAAACATTTCTCCTTCTTTAACATCATGTCTTTGTTTCGTATTGCACAGCTGCACAGGATATATGTATCCTAATCTCTTCTGTTTAATCTGTGTAATATTTATCCTCTTATAAACCTCGTACATTTTTACTCATCCAACAGTAAAAGAGCCTTTAGTAAATCGGTAGTATTGTGTGGTGTTCATTTGACCAGTTTGATGATCTGGCAGTAAAGATATATGATCATGTGGTGAAATTAAATCGAATGCCTCCAGGGTATAATGTGATTAAACTAATTAATGGTTTTGTTTACATTATCCATTTTTATTAAGTTGTGTGGTATCATCATTTTCAATATGAAAAAGAAATTACTCTAGCCACAGCACAATAAGTATGTAAAATGGAGGTATTCAAATATTTCCTTTGCTTTAATCAAAAGTGTTCCAAAACCACAAAGAATCAAATAAGAAGACATCATGCTGCTTATATGCATTATGGAAAAGTATAAAAGATGCAACCAAGAAGAGCATGATTGTGACTTGGAACATATCACATCCAGAGAATGAACAGTGAATATAAACTTTACACTAAACAACAATACACTATATGTATTACACATAAATAGTATGAAATGTAAGTAAATGAAATGCTATAAACTAAGCAACAATAGGAACATTGATTGAAACATGTAAAATATAATGTGGATAATTTGTGTGAGAATTTTGAGTTAGAACCATGAATGTTAGGATGATAGATGATTGTTAATAGTGACAGAAGAATGAGGAAAGGTCAATGTGCCAATCCTGAGAGTACCTTTATCCAAGCAAGACCTATGAAGTTACATAGCAGGTACTTCCTCAGCACAGTCCTTGTCATAGATACTGTATCTGGCTGGATCCTAATGACCAGCCACTACCAGCATTAGAGGATGGGATATAAGAATAGGTTGACATGAAATCGGTGACTCAGAAAGTATAAAAGCTAGAGAACACAACACCAACCAGACAAATTAGTTTGAGTATAATCTCTCAGTTAAGGCCAACTCTAAAAAGTAAAGGAAAGGTTTAGGCAATCATTCTGGGCCCAGAAGCCTATACCCACATGCAAAGTTCAAAATTCACATTACCTTGACATTACAATGGCGGCCCATTCATTAGGTAACAAGCACTGAAAACCACACCAAGTTCTGCTCTCTACCTAGGATCTGCCTCTTCCTAATGTTTCAGTTGGATGTGTTTCCTTGAACTTCTTTTAACTGAAATATGAAATTGTTGAGTAACGGTAAACATAAATTGTGTACTCTGTATTGTATCTACAGTAGTTCCTGCAATATAGAAGTCATCAGCATGTCTACATTGGCTCTGCATGCGTGTTAATCATCTCATGTTAGGCCAAAAAGTTTACATTGTATCCAGTGGCCCTGTTCACATAAAAATGCATGTCAAAAGGAGAAACGCTGATTGGTGTGAACCAGGCCTGAGTTAAAGGACTTGGGAGTGTGAATTGAACCTCTATAAATATCTTTTGTGATCATATAGCCCCCCCCCATACACCTTACAATCTCTCCATACAATTTCTGTACAATCAAATTTAGTTCTACCAAAACCATGTAATATGAGGACCTTTCTAATCCTTCCAATCTCTGTATGTATTCTATTAGGGAGACCACTATACTACACAGTTGTTGGTAGATCTAATGGAGATTGTATGGATCAATCTTAAGGTGTATGGGGGGCTTATCACCCATTCTCCTCTGGAAACACCACCACACTTATAGAAAACTTTCCCTAGGGAATTAGATTGTAGTGATTGCTGTTAGTATCCTTTTGACAGTGACAACTGCAAGGTGAAGGATGTGGTTCCCAATACCTCATTAGGGAAATTAGAAAGTATTGTTCTGTATTATAGGTACAATTACAGAAAATGAGAGGTTTCTCTTTTTCTCCACTCTCCATAGGTGGAGCTAACATAAAGGTGGTTTTGTATTTCTTATGGTCCAATAGGTTCTGATAGCTCCTAAAGTTTACAGAGACTTCTTTCAATTTGGTTATGTGTTTCTTGCACTACGCCACTTACCCCTAGTATGACTACCACAACACACTACTCCTCTTGTTATATTAGAGTATCATTCATTCTTTTTATTGCTTGGAGTTTTTCAGTATCTGTAACTTGGTTTGAGCAGATGCAACATTGTAGAACATCTTTTAAATGCTAGAAATAATTATTGGCATCTGTCCTCGTTTATATAGGGGCACTGTACAAATTTTCTTGCTTCCTGAAATGTATTCTCAGTATTTGTCATTATTCAAAATCTGCATTTGTAACAATATGTAAGTAATTTTCTGGTTATGTATCTTGTTATTAAGATTGGTCTTCATCATGCAACCTCATTTGTGTAGAGTGGATAATGATTGGCAAAATGTGAATGAAATATGAGCGACAATAATTTTACTCCACGTCATTGGAAGTAAAAATCTTAATCTGTACCACAGTAAGGCTTTGACTCCCCTATGCATTAAGGATGCACTGTGTTATTGGATCCAATAAAGTGCTAGGGATACGTTAGGGCTTGTTTCCACTAGCACGGCCGAGCGGATGCCTGCGGTTATCCACAGCCGCGCCCAACCGCAAGGCCCGCAGTTGCACGCGGTTTCACGCGGTTGGGCATGCGGTTTTGCGCGGTTTTTGCAAAGCGTTTT
>CM070041.1:24603069-24617987 GCA_036250615.1 Ptychadena robeensis
GCGCGGTTAGAACCGCACCTAACCGCTCAGTTCCGCGCTAGTGGAAACAAGCCCTTAGGGATCCATCAGGATTGTGTTTCGTTTTAACCATGAATGGATTGATCAACCCATCGGAAAACTTATACAATTGCCTTTTAACAGACTGAATTCATTTTCTATGGGTGCATAAACGTACCCATACTTGCGTTGGCTTACGTTGCGTTAATGTCAACGCAATGCTCTGCATTGATTTTAACACATGCAAGCTGATGGATCACACAACGGACTTTCAATGGATGTGCAGTGTCCCACTACCCATGTGGGTACTGCAAAGTGTCATATGTACTTCACATCTCATTTAAATGTGTATTGTGTAACCTGTTAATAACCTTTATTCAAGCTGCAATGCATTATTTTTGCCAGGATCCCTGCTTACAGGTGTGTTAGTTTTGTACTACACTGAGCCAACCACTGGGGGGTTCCTATGGTTACTTCAGCTCAGGCCTAATTAGTCTTCAGCCCTGGAGCTGAAGTGTCCACTCCTCCGTAAAGCTAGCCATACACGTGTCGGATTCCACGTCCAATCGATTCATCATCCGATCGATTCCGGCGATTCTGCCGGGAATCGCAGGTGTGATCAATCGGCCAATTAAGAGTATCCATCGCAGCATACCACCTTGTCCGAGCGGATTCCGGCACGATTCCGTGTGCGCTTCCACCTCCGATTCCACCTCACAAATGGCAACTCCCCTTGATCCGGGCAGAATCGGATGAGAAAGACCAACATGTTGGTTCTCCGTCGGATCCGATTCTGAGCTCCTGAACGATCGGACCTGATCGATCGGACAAGGTGGGCTGCATGCGATTCCGGCACGATCGTTTCGCGTGCACGCGCCCGGAATCGATCGTGCCGGAATCCGGTGCGAATCCGACACGTGTATGGGGGCCTTAAGGGCTCTGGAGCCAATGGACTCAAGCTACTAATTAGCTACCTGAAAGGATACTAACCCAACCCAGAACCACAACATACCGATCCAAAGGATTACAGCCATAGCTTAAGGCATTTCAAGGCCTTTGGGACAGATAGCAGAGGAATCATCAGCCTCCATCATCCTCGCTAGTCTGCACTGGGATAACTGGGACCAATTCTGGAGTCACCTACCTGTATGCTTAAAATTATAATGCACTATCCACCTAAGGCACACACCTCACACATGTCTGCAGAGGATTCTGAGTGGCCTACTTGCCTCTATTTTTTGGAAGAGACTCTGTCTATATTGGGATGTACAAAATACTGTACTTATTGAATGCATCGCCTCTGACTCAAGTTCCTCAATAAATCCTACTGTAAATGGCTGTACCACAATAACGGAATTGTCATCACGAAAATAAGGGATCTTGCCATAGGCATGTTAAACCTGACCACCAAAGGCACCTCAGCTTCCACCTGGCCTGTGTCCCTCACCTCAGAATGTGCCCCAGAAGATTACTGTGCCATGCTCCTAATCACTGCATGCTAACCTGCCCAGGGATTTTAAAACTGTGAGTGCCAAGAACTGTGTCTCTCACGGTCCACCATTGCTCACACCATGACCTCTTAAAAGTTCACGGTTGGTCTGTCACAACCTGCTTGTTACAGATGCGTCAACATCCCTACATTTAGCGTACCTCAAACGCTGGGTTTTAACGCATAGTGGAGTCAAAGCCTAAATGTTTGGTATTTATATTAATAAAATTAGAGTTATACTGTTTGCATGGAAGAAGATCTATCAGATGTTCACTTTAATCAGATATGGTGGTTTGTCTGGTTATGTTTTCTTGTGCTGTGTGCAGGAAGTTTGATTTGCAGAGAATGTTTTTACTGTATGTTCTTGACATTGGGCCATACATGTTCTGTGTCATGTAAGTTGTGTTTGTTCTGTATTTATGCCAATATGATCCCACAAAAAAATATCTGCAGATTGCATATTGAGAGCTTTTAAAGCACTTAATATTTGTTACCCTTAGTACCAAAAATCAATTCGGGCACTGTATGCTAAATTTGCTAAATAAAAAAGATGTTTTATTGCATCCCTGACACTATGTGCTTCAAAACCTTTCAGTTCACACCTATCAATTTAATGTGTGTTAAAAAATTTTTTTATGTGCACAGTATTATTAGACATAATGTTCACTTGTTTGACATGCATTATCATGCATTACCCAACACATTATAAAACAGTTTTTTGAATAGGATCTCAAACTTTAACTGATATAAATTTTTCTCTAGTATTTTCTCTCCAACAGTGATAACTAGATATTACAGGCATTGACATAACCACTCCGGTGCTTTCTTAATGGAAGTCAACAAGAGTTGTAAGGTTCTTTGAGGCACCTATGTAGGTCTGATCTGATACTATAGCCAGGCCCTCCTTATCAACTGGCTTATAAGTACCAGCTTTGTTTTCCTAGTTGATTACATCCTGGATACTTAAACTAGCCATACACCGATACAGCCATAGCCGATTTTGCCGCCGACCGATGGCCGTGCCCACTCACGGTTGTCGACAAAATCGGCCACCGATCGGGGGTGCCCAAATGGGGTGACAGATCCCTGTCGCCCCACAGCTCGGGCGGCCAGAGAAAGAACATGTTGGATATTCTCTGGCCGATGCCGTTAGTTTCAATGGAGACCGGCATCCTTGAAGCTAACGATGCTGTCAGCTCTGGAGAGCAGCGTGATGACGTCATCAAGCTGCATTTCAGAGCTGATCTGTCCTGCTCTGTCGGCACCCACTCGGTACGTGTGTGGGGGCCTTTCGTAATCTGGGTTCTATTCATGATACTCTGTTGCTTAATACAATATCACCTGGATTTTCCCATACTGTATAGGAAATATATTTGAAGGGAGTGCCTGAAAGACTATGCAAACACAAATAATATCACAAATTGATAACAACCATGCTTACATGAACATGACATGCTTAATTATCTATATGGATGCAGGATAACAAAGGTTTGCATTGCAACATTTATTTTCAACTATGTGTTTGGTATAAGAATACTAGATATTCTTTTAAAAACCCAAAATAATATTGCAAAATATTGAAGTCCAGAGTCATTATGACCAATATCTACCTAGGGGCAGATTGGGACCTAAAAGCATCCTTCATTATAAAATACACACATACAAGGCAACATTTATTGTATGACATCCTACAAGATTGCACACTGGCTCATCACAGCTGTCATACATACTACATAATCTTAGCAAATGCCAAGTTGCCATTCCAGGCCCAGTTATGTCACAAAATCCAAGGATAAAGTATGTTTTGTCTTGAAACAAAGACTTCCTTTTCTTAGTTCTGGTTGTACAAACTTTCTACTCCAAAGCACCAAATTATTCTTTCTTTCAATTTGTCTTCCACATGTGAGCTTTCCACTTCACAATTCAATTATAGGTAGATTGTTTAAACACAACATCCTCTGAAGGGTATGCAGTTACTTCCTTACCTACAAAAGACGGATTGTGCCGTCGTAACCTGAATTGAAACTCTCCCAGACCTGCTAGCAACTGAGAAGTCCTTTCCTTGAATGAACAAGGATATTATAACCTGTTTTACCAATGTATCATTTTCAGTCTGCTTGCAAATGTCATTCTCCAGATAGAAGAAAAAGGTATTGTCTGCATAGGTTCTACATCCACAATAATCACAAGTCAGATAATGTGGCACTACAAACATGATATATTTGTCTCCAGCACTGATGACTTAGTTCACTAATTTGCTTGACAGCATGTTCTTTGTTCCCCACTAACTGTGATCATGACACTTTTGTTATTGTGACAGCAGAAATATTCGGTAACAGACACCCTAAATACATCATAAGCACCAATGTACTAATCATTAAAAATTGGTGAGCGCTCAAACACGTGCTTACTATCATTGTCAGGAGCATTCATGCTCCCAAAGGCTTTCTGAGCTGACAAAGCATTGTGTGGATCTGTTTTCACACACACAAATCCATCATTTCATTATGTATAGAATAAAAGCTTATAAAACAGGTACTACTGCAAGGTCAGCATTTTAGGCAGGAACGGCTTTACTGAGAAAAATATCAAACTGTTGACAGTAAATTGAAAAGTAGGTTGAAAAACCAAGGATGAATGTATGGTAAATAGTTTGTAGCTGGAGAGTTTAGTTTCTAGAGGTTGTGTCTTTATTTAAAGTTGGCAGCTTAATTGGTACCATTTATTAGGAAAGAAGTGCCTTTTTAGGGATGGTATATATAGCTCGGCATACATGGTTTGATTTTTCCTTCGAATGAATTAGATCATGGTACATTTCAATAGTTTTTACCACCATATAATGTGATAGATTTAAAAAAGATCAATTCCATTAACCAGTGCTGTGTGCATGTTCCATAGTACCATCAGATACAAAGCTATCGAAATTACTGGAAAATCCCTTAGATGCTTGTTCAAGCACTTGATATTTACATTTCCTACTGAATATGATTGTTTTTTAGGTTGAACCAATGAGAAAATGGTACCAGTATGCCTACCTTTCATGCTAAGTTCACATAATTGATGGCTTTGGTCATTTTTTTCACATGTACCAATTCCCATTAAATACATGGTCTGCACAACATGGATTTTAAAAGGCCACCGCAGTCCTTTTATCAACAACTAATATAACAATCAACATTATTTTAAAACCGGATGACCAATCAACAAATTAATTAACAACTGTTGGTTTCTAGAAGAAGGGGCCTTTGGTGTCCAGTAACTAAAAAGGGTTTACTAAACTAACCACTGCATAGTGAACTCTCATCCCACTGCTTTACCCTGACCAGCTAGGGACAGCGCCAGAGTTTAACCATTCCAATGCCCTAAAGGACCAATCCCAACAATTGACACCACACTGTGGAAGCACCATAAAGCCATAATACTAATAAATTTTAACACACCCACAAAGACTCATTTTACCTGCCATGGTTGTTTGACAAAATAATGACAAACAGAGTAACAAAATAAATGGGGGTCCTAGAAAGAACTTTGCAGAAGCCTTCTGCGGTCACTTCAAATTCAACTTATCCCAGCAACCTGATCACCAACTACCAATCAGATAAGCTGGCCTCCATTTCCCCTGGTTTTAACAATCTTTAACCCTCTCTTAGAGTAAAATGGGACTATTCCTCCCCCAGTCATGCTGAGATTGATGCAATGCTGCGCTAAAGATCTATCTTTAGCTCAAATGTGTGTGAGTGGTTGATGAGAAGTTAATAACCAGCCATGACCACCCCTATAGCTGTATGGGCATTTGTGACAGCAGGTGAGACCTTAGAGCTCATGCAGTTAACTGTGTCAGGATGGTCCAAGGGTCAGTATTAGCAACATCAATCAGAGCACAATGCTTGGACACAATTCAAAGGACCTAATAGCTTCCAGGCACTTCTTTAAATAGGGGGTCATGTGACCGGATTGGACCAAACTTACAGCGTTCCAAGGAGATCCAGAAGGGGGAGTGCTAAAGACATTCCAGAAATAACCAGCAGAGGGAGTAGCGAAACAGAGGCTACAGATAGAGATGGTTGATTTTTTGACTTGAGTGGATACAAAGCTGACTTTGGGAGATGATTGCAAAGCCTCTGAAAATGATACAATCACCAAAATTGCTGGAGATGTAGAAAAGGGTTGTGGGAACTATTGTGGGAACAGTTTTGCATAAATTAAGTTCACAATCAAAGTAGAAAATTTGATTTGAATTGAAATAAATTTATGCAAAAACTATTTGTGTAAGCGCCCTTTCACACTTTTTTTTCTGCATATATACAAAAACACATGTGTTTTTCACATTACATCTGCATTTGCTTTTTGCATTTTCGATTTTAAACAAATCTATGAAAAATGCATGAAAAAAATGCAGGGTGTTTTTAAAAAACGCTGCGTTTTTAAAGACGCAACGCATGCAGTGTGAATGGTAACATTGGTTGTCGATGTAAAAACACATGCTGTAAAAAAACACAACACATATAGTGTGAAAGTTCTGTGAAAGCAAAACTTTTTTTGTAGTTTACCCCCAACTCTTCTCTACATCTCCAGCAAATTTGGTGATGATTAGTGATGGCCGAACTTCAGCCGTGTACTAGAAATCATCAAAATGGTCGAATTGTTGAAAAAAAATTCGACCATCTCTAGCTTCAGCAAGGGTTTTTGTTGCAACTACCAGCAGAGCAAGAGGATCTTTGATAGAAAATACACTGAGAAAAATATAAACGCAACACTTTAGGTTATGCTCCCATTTTGCATGAGCTGAACTCAAAGATCTGACTCATTTTCTACATACACAAAAGACCCATTACACACAAATATTGATCACAAATGTGTGTAAAGGCCCCCATACACCGGACAAGCTGGGGCGGATAGACGAACGACGGAGTGCAATGTGATGACGTCACCATGCTGCACTCTGTTGCTTAGAGTATCGGCGGGCACTCTTTGCATGCACCTGTCCCCACTCAAACTAATGGCAGCGGCCAGAAATTTACAGACATGTCCATTCTTTGGGCACCAGCAATCCGTGGCCGATTTCGCTACCTACCGACGGCCTTGAGCGCGCACATACATCGGTCGGACAAAAAATCAGCTGGCAGTTCGCTAGGTGTATGGGGGTCTTTTGTTAGCACTTCTCCTTTGCAGAGATAATCCATCCCACCTCACAGGTGTGGCATATTAAGATGCTGATTAAACAGCATGAATATTTCACAGGTGTGCTTTAAGGTGTCCGTAGGCCGTGTGCGCCCACCTTGAATTAGGCACAAAATAGGCCTGAGAAACATTCTACAGAATTTCGGACATGTCTGTAAATTTAAGATCGATTTCACTGCGTAGGATGGGGACCAGCATCCCTATCCAAAGTAACTGCAGACACACAAAGGGTGTGCGGTCGATTCTCTGGCATGGCTGGTCGTGCGGTCAATCTGCCAAGAGATCGGTTGAAGAATCGAGACATCTATGGCCGGCATTGGATTTACATTTAGGAACAGTGATAGAAGTTACAGTTGGCTTACTCTTGCTGACATCATGTACCTGTGAATACTTTTACCAGCAATTTTTGATGAAGACAAAGGGTGACTGGAATATGAAAATTAGCTAACATGCACAAGTCAATGCATATATGTGATGATTAGTGATGGCCAAACTGAACAGGTGGATTGGACTTTTCAAGAAGTTCGGACGTCCGTCTGTTCACAGATAGATTCAAATTCTCTGCCTCTCAGCGAGGAACTTGAATCGGGACAACCGGAAATGGCGTCAGTGATGTCACATCTGGTACCTGGAACACATAGTTCCTGGTTCAGATTGCTGGATGTGAGGTCACTGACCTCACTTCCGGGTTTTCAGAGGTGGCTTTTCACTAGAAGACCAGCTTCTCTACCCGATCTTTTAGTGAAAAGATTCTTCATCCAGTGGGATCTTACTGCTCTTGATCCTGCCAGAGGAAGAATAGTGAGCTCCTTCTCGCCGGCGAACAGGGCAGGTCGAACACCCGTACTGTTTGCCGCCTTGCGGACAGTTCGGCTATAACTAGTGATGATCATGATAGGAAAAGTCCTATTGAAGGAGGTAAATGTTCTCATGAGAGTTGGCATTAGTAGGTGGGTTTAAGTACCCAATTTCAAAATGGGGATAATGGTTTTTTATAGGTTCAACCAAACTAATCCCCTAGAAACCATTGTCTCTGTCCAAGTTCTAAAAAAAACCCATATTAGGATGTTTTTGACAATTGCAGTTTTTATATATCTGCTGGAATATGAATCCTAAAACTTAACTGTTCGTAGAACTGCAGAAGTGTCATCCACACCAAATAAAACCAACACAATAAACCTTTGCTGTGTTCACCATTAAATTTGATTCCTTAATGTAGAAAGTGTCCATGTATGTCACTCTCACGCTTTTGAGCATCTTTGTGTCAGTATTATGTGTAAAGGAAAATTAGAGGTTCATTGCAGATAATTCATTTGCATTGCCTTCAAAACAAATGTCTGGGTTCTTTCCAAGATTTGACTCATCAGCATTCAGCACAAACAAAAACAACCATATAAAGAGGAATAAAAACACCAACAAAAGATACATGAGTAGAGTAAATGGAGGCAGCAACATGACACCAGTAGGGGAGACATGCTGTTCTTGAATTGCACTGCAGACTTTTTCACCCGCTCAGTCCCTACAAAACCAAAGCCAGCTCCTTCCCTGGGCAGTGTAATCCAGATGGATGAATGCTGGCATGTGTGCAGCTGTGGTACGCCGAGCACACAGGTGTTACGAGCGAATTGGTTCGCTTGGCAAACTGCTATTTCTTTTTTTTGTTATCTGAGTTTTTTACTGAATGCTTCCTTTCAGCAGCTGCCACTCTCTATTGTCCCAACCTCAAAGTTTTTTTTTGTTTTTTTTAATAGTCCTGGAAATATAATATAGGCTCACACACTTGGACAGCAGGTACAAACAATTTGGACCACCCAATCTACTTATATTCTACATGTCAGAAAAGCTTTAACTGCTACGTAATCTGTGGTTTATTACTAAAAGGAATACTCCATTATATTTAGATTGACCATATCCATAAGGAACTTAATTTAGTTGAAAAGGACCTGAAAGCATAATTATGTTTATAATAAAGAACATTTTGTGTATAAATAGTCAGTGCAAGTGATTTATTACAATCTGCCACAGAGCGTTCAAGCAGTTGGTGTTGCTTATTATTTGACAGCATGCAGATTAATGTCAAGCAGCTATGGTTGACTGTAACATAATGTTTACATACAGGCTGTCTTGCACTGCACCCAAACAGACAGCCGGAATGAAATACCGTTTAGTTCTAGCAATCTAGATGAAAAAGCTAGTTGATGCTAAGAAAGAGCAAACAGCAAGCTGTGCAGTGTCAGAGCAGAAGACATCCTCCGTATGAACCAAAAGCTCTTTACTTTTTACAGTACACACTACAAACACATTGTACAAGGTGTATTTTACATGGGTCAGGCTGACCTTGTGGTTCAGGAGTACAATACAGGAAACGTCTGACAATGTTTTAGGACTTGTAAATTGAGCAGACTCTAAGAAACAATTTAACAATATGTAAATGGTACAAAATGAGAAAGCGATGTGCACTGCTTCATAATGTTTGGGTTGGCCTGCAGATGGGTTAGATGGTAGAGATGTCCCGAACTGTTCGCCGCCGAACTGTTCGCCGCCGAACTGTTCGCGATCGCATGCTTGTTTCGCGTTCGCGGGCGAATACTCTACACATGGCAAAAATAGTTCGTTCGCCCCCTACTCTTTTTACATTGACAAACTTTGGGGACCCCTGTGAGTATCAGTCAGCAGGATTTAATCCAGCCAACACGCCACCCCACCCAAACCTCAGGACATCCCTAACCCTCTATCACACAGCAAGGAGAGAGGAGCTGCCATTCACATGATTGCTGATGAGAGTGGAGACACGGGACAAGGTTCAGTTGCACCAGGCAAATGGTTAGTTTAGTACCACGGACAAGGTCACGTGGACACGGAACACATCATGTTGTTGACACGGGCAATGGTGGTGACACGGGCAAAAGGTGGTGACAAGGGCGGCAAAGGTGGTGGGTGGGGACACGGTGACACGGCCAGGCCATGAGTGACGCGAAAAGACGCGAAAAAACCGCAAAACGTGACGCGAGGACGAAGGGATGACGCGAAGAAAAACCGCCACGCAACGCCGATCCATGACTATCATTTGAAATTCTTTGGTGGGAATTTATTTTGTGAAAAATAATTTTTCTTGGGAGTTTTTGCCATGGATTTCCCTCTGTCATTCATGTCCAGGGTGTTCAAGCCCTATGAGCGACGCCGAGAAAAAACCCGCCAAACGCTGCGCGAAGATTTGACCGCGAAAAACAAAACCGCCAAGGACGCGATTCCATTGAAAGCATTTGAAATCTTTGAGACCTTTGGTGCGGATTTTATGTGTGAAAGAAAAAAAAAAAAAAATGTTCTTGGGAGTTTTGCCATTTGGATCCCACTCTGTCCATGTCATGTTCCAGGTGTTTGACCCCTTGAACAACTTACAACACATTGTGGCAGAAAGGGGTCCCTCTTCCTTTGTTTTAACACATTCGACCTCCCATTGAATCAATGGGGGTTCGCCGGTTCGCGAACTTTTACGGAAAGGAAGAAGTTTCGCGTTAGCGTTCGCGAAAACCTATGCTCACCTACAAGTCTCCATGTCCCTTTCACTCACAGACCCCAATCTATATTATTATCTGTCAACATGCAGTTTATGATTTTGTCCGGAATGCTAGGGTGGCTTCCTGGATTTTGAAATTGGGGTAATTTAGGAGGAAGAGGCGTTTTCCTCTCCCCTCCTAGGTTCCCACCCTGATTGTGTGTGATAATGTTGCAGGGTGGAACTTTGCAGGGGAGGGTAAAACGCCATATCCCTCCTTCTAAATCAACCACAACTAAACGGAACGGAAGGGAGGCGCCGACTTGATAAATTATGCCATTAACTAGTCACTCCTGAATTTGGAAGCAGAAATGACGAAAACCACAAATCCAACATAACAACGTGACATATTCTGCCCACAAGGGATGCCATTTACCTGCCAGTCCGAAAAGTAAGGAAGAAGAAAAAACACATTACATATAAACCAGAAAACGGAATGGTCAAAGTTGTCCTCATTCCCAATTGATGTCCCATTTAGGTCACCGTAGTGGATGGCGCGAAACCGGAATTTATGTCGTTGGCGGCGAACGCGAACTCCGCAAAAGTTCTGCCGAACCTGGCAAAAACCCCATTGAATTCCAATGGGGCAAGGCGAACTTAAAAAACACAAGGGACCCTTTCTGGCCCAATAGTTGTTGGATAACGTTTATAAAGGGTTTATAACACCTGGACAAGACATGACAGAGGGGGATCCAATCAATGCATTGCAAAACTTTTTCACCCAAGAAATCCGCATGAAGGAATTTTACAATGACAGTCAATGGGATTTGAACCATAAGAGGGGTAGCTGGAGAGTCAAGCCACTTACACACACCACCACTACCACAACATTGGTGGTTAAATGACTGTGTGGAATTCCACTTGGAAACAATCCTGTGAAGTTGCTTTCCACGTTGCCTACAGCTTAAAAAGGTTGATTGAAATTTTTATGGAGGACAGCTGGTGGAGTGCGACAGTGTGGGAGGACACTGGGGGAGATGGTTCAGTATGGAGGACACTGTGGGATGGTCAGTTGTGGAGGACACTGGTTGGAGATGGACAGTGTGGAGGACACTGGTGGTGAGTGGTCAGGTGGAGGGACACTGGTGGTGATGGTCAGGTGTGGAGGACCACTGTTGGTGAAAGGTTGCAGGTCAGTATGTTGGTTCAAGTCCCGCGACACAAGGGGAGATGGACAGTGTGGAAGGACCCTGGGGTGATGATGATTCGGTGGATGATGACAGGAGGACACTGGGGGAGATGGATTCCCATGGATGGATGGATGGGATATTCAGTGCAAAGACTGGTAGATCACACAGGACATTGCCCTAGCTAAGGTTCCCTATAGCAGCAGCAGCAGCTTCTCCTACCTCTATCCTTCTTCAGGAGGATGTGTAATGGCGTCCTGTACTTGATAGTTATAGGGTGTGAGGGTATTGTCGAGATTGGGGGGCGTTGCTCATTGGCTGGTATGTCTGCTGACTGTTGGCTCACAGGGGGTCAAAGTTTCTGCAATGTTAAAGATAAGGGGGTGAACCGAACTCGCCATAATGTTCGCGAACTGGGCGAAACGTGAACATGCGATGTTCGCCGCGAATAGTTCTCCGGCGAACAGTTAGGCCATCACCCGTCACCGTTTGCAATATTGCAGGGAAATGTGTTTAAAGTAAGCAAAAGTTTCCATGTTGGTTTTTTTTTTTTCTTCAATTTAGGTTATCTTTAAATAACAAAAAACAGTAACATGATATGACAAAGTGATAATACTATGCTTTTCGGTTAGGACAAAGCCTAAAGCTAGTACACTAGCTAGATTTCCTTATCAGAGATAATTCTTTGACATCATGAATGCTCCTCCCAGCTGAAAATGTACACTACATGGCCTACTGCTAGCAAGACTTACTGTAGTCCCTACAGTGGAAATGGGCGCGTACCCACAATATGTGTACGTCCCGTCATAGCGCAATTTTTAGAATCAGGTTTAGACCATAATGGGACACACACACACATCATCGGCATGCGCTCATTAAAAGTGAATAGGTAATTTTTCTGGGTTTTGGCAAATCATAGTGGAGCCCTGGCCTAACAAAGATTGTACATTTTCTAAGAACAATGTCTACTCATGGAGGAACGCATGAATAATTAATCAGATAGATCAATTAGTACTTTTCAGACTGGCTACACAGAAAGCAGAAAGACATATGTTGACATTTTCCTGGCCAGAGCAACATTGATCAACTTGAGGCGATTCTCCATGAGTTCTCTTGCAGTAGAAACATTTGCTATTCTTACCCATCAGAGAGACAAGTAGAGGAAGAACAGTGCTCACTGCAACAGTGCTCACCTGAAACAGTTGCTAACAATAACAAATATTACAGTACAATACTTTATACAGTAGATGTATGTGTGGTGGTCAGTAGATTTTTATTAACATTTCGGTGCACAAAGTAATCAGTATTTTTATTTTTCTATTTATTTTATTAACCGCTTTTGCAGTATTCCTAAATGTGCTGCACCTGTGATTGTTTAACCATTCCACACGAGCCAGCGGCATCCTGTGATGTTTGTTCAGCCTCTTCTTCCTGGCTGAATGTGGGTCTGCTGACGACATTCGCCCCTAATGCCCAATGGGCAAAGCTTACCCAAGTCCACACATCCCTGTGCATAGAGAGCAGATTACATTGTGATCTATTTAAATTTCTCACACCACTTTTAATTTTTAAAAATCTAAAATCATATTTAGACCGCCATGGAGGTTAATAGCCTGAGTAGTACATATATAGCCAAACCTTTGTTTAGATTTAAAGAATACAAGGGATTACCCAGTCGGTAATTTTTTTCCATGGCATGTGCCAAAGAAAATTTGCCATTCACTTCTTGTCTGAAAGAGTAGACTTTCTTCTTAGACAGTTGTCAGGCACATGTTTTCATTGGAGGATGATGACTGAAACTGCCATCACTTTGTGTCTTATAATGGTCATCAGCTCAAAAATCAAGCTTTATTTCCCCCAATGGGGGCACAAAGACCAATACAAAAATAAAAGTAAAAAAGAAAAGGATTTGAAGGCTTTATATTTTTAAATAATAGATTGTTCTTATATCTTCCCAACTTCAGACTGTATAATGTGGACGGTGACAGAGGTTTGTTGTGAATTGTGACTGCACACAGCAATACAAATTGTTCCCTAGTGAGTAATTTATCTCAGCATAGCTTTATTTCATTATCCACCTACAATGTGGTGTTCTGGTTTCTTTTTATTGTTATATGCTATAAGCTGGAATTTCCTCTTTCAAGTATTCTAAAAACAAACCTTTTTTTTAGTCTAGGATAGAGACACAAAAGGATTAGAAACCCCGTCAGGTTAGCATTGCTGTGTATATTCTTACTAGGAAAATTCACTCTCTAAAATTTAAAATGAAAAGGAAGGGAAAATCGAATATTTTAGGTTGTAAAGAGAAGTAATTTTTTTCATATCCCATATCTGTCGTATCAAGAAAATCAAACACAAAAGAACTTTGATAAATATTTCATGAACTTAAAAATCTAATATTTATCTAAAACTATATGATCGAATGGGTATGTTGGTGCATGGAAGAGCAGCTGAGGATTAATAACGTCATGGGCTGCTCATCAGAACTGCATTGGGCTATTCAATAAACAACACAGGTCTGTTGGTATAGTAAATATTGTGGAAGGCTCAAAGTGGATGCTGCTGGAATTAATCCAGCGCATAGAAAAAAAAAGCGTCAATGACTGTATAGAGTACCAGCAGAAGGTAAAAGTAAACACAAATTTATATGTTTGTCTATAGTGGTTGATTTAAAATGTTTACCTATGGGAAGTCATCAGAGTCACCTATGGTAGAGGTATGGCTCTCTGAGCTCTCCTATCTCATTCATATGGAAAGCCCTATGCCCTATGTTACAGACCAACATCAAGCCTATATGCAATACTTGGCCGCTTCCTAATCGTAGATTCCACTGCCTTCCAAGATCAACTAAAAAAATACAGGACTGGCAATATTGCCCTTTCTCATACCTAATGGTCATCATGTTGTTGATGCCCCTTCTACTTTACCAATGTTAGTTTTGTTGGTCTCATAGGTTGTCAAGTTTTGCCTTTCCAAATAAGGGAAAACGTACCATGATGTCACAGGCTCGTGTAAGCCACCACTCTGCTCTGCATATCCTCCAAACATATGGGAAGGGTAACTCCCCCCTCCATCTAAGATACCTAGCTCCCCATCTCACAATTCCTCCTCTTTCTCACCTTCCTTCCTGATTAGTTTTCTTGGGAACTCTGTCAGTAGGATTAGTTGCAGGTACAGCGGAGTTTACTCAAAGAGTTCACAGGACATTTACAGAAAAAATACTAACCTGGGAAGTAAGGGGTGACAGAGGGGTGAAAAGAGGGATGAAAAGCGCTAGTTTCCCGTAAAACAGGGTACTTGATAGGTTTGATCCCCACCTGCACACGACTCCCATTCTTTGATCCTGTGCTACCGGTGCTGTCCGGCCTTCCCAAGCTGCAGCCTGTGGGCAGGCACTCTGCTTCTACAGGGCAGAGCCATAAGTTTAGCATTGTGGGGGATGACATCATTACCATAGTTAAATGAGGCTACATGAGAAGAAACTCTGGTTAACTGGTTAAGAGGAGGTGTGGCTTAGAAAGCAAAGGTTCACATAAAGAAATGTAATTACCTTACAACATATGTGTTT
>CM070041.1:24618024-24653078 GCA_036250615.1 Ptychadena robeensis
CCCCCCCCCCCCCCCATCAGAAATTTACTATTGCTGTAGTGTGGGGAACACATTGCAGCAATTAATAATATTTGTTACCCAGAGTCCAGCATTTTGCAAACTTTCTAATTTGTCAAATCTGGCACAAATGATTATTGATGATTTCTCATGGCTACCTTTTTTTTTTACATCTACCTTCCAACAAGAATTCTATTTGGACAATAAAAGAGAGGAAAATTAACCCATTTAAACACTCTGTTGTAAATTCCCTGTAGCCCTAGGTAGGTCTGTACCTTTCAATTACAGTTGCTTCTAAGATTACAGAGAATATTTAATACACTGCAATTCTCTTGGTCTCCGAAGGCTTAAGAATGTCAAGCTCCATAACACAAGAGCTAGTTTTCTTTGCTTGTAATTTAAAACATACAGTACAAATGTTGCCACTTTATCAAGCTGCGGCACTAAACATTATTGTTACAACCTGCATGGTTTATAGTTCTCTCAATAGAGCTTTATTAAAATTGTCTTTAGAGAAGCTTAGCTGATTATACTCTGTCTCAGAGATGAACATGTAAATTTATTATAACCAGTTAACTTTTTTCCCCCCGAAAGAAAATATTTTAAAGTTGCACTGTGATCTTATTTGATTTTTATTGTGCTTGTTTTATTAGAGTTTGCTGGAAAAAAAACTTAAACTCCTATGTTCTTTTTATAATTTATTTTGGATAAATCAAATGTCAAAGTACAAAATCAGATGTGTTTTTATGGAATGCAAATGAGGCAAGCACTCTTAGGGATTATTTCATAAGGCAGGATAAAGAGCTATGATGACGGGGAAAACTTGACAATTTATTGCAACAATTAAGATTTCATTTAACTGAAATCAAGGCACTGAAATATTACGCTTCCTATACTCAGAGAAATATGGGGGCTGCCACTTGTCCTAACATAATATATTTGTTTTCATTAGGAGGGCAGCATTTCCAGGTATGTGTCCATCTACAGCCTCCTAAAAAGATCTTTCATTTTGGGAAAAATTTTAGCTTCTGTAGATAGGCTTCTTCACTTAACCTCCATAGGTCATTTAACCTCCCTAGCCTCTTATGAGGTCCAGATTTCGGTATCATCATAGACTTAAATTGATTTTTTTTTCTGTTGTAGGCCTGTTAATTCCCAAAATACATCCATACAAGGATCTAGTAGACATCCTGAATATGTTTGAAACACACAATTATGTAAAAAAAAGAATTTTTTTTTTTTATAAAAGGTATCCTTTGAATGATAAAATCTTTAAAATACTTATTTTGTATGATAAATTTCAAAACAGTATGTATTTATATTTTGTTTTTAATAACATTTTAATTCAATTGGAAATGTGTTTTGTGTTCTTTATTATTTTACTTTGAATTGTATTGGATACGGTTATCACTGTACCCAGTACAATTCCCTTTGGCACTTCAAAGTGGCACATCTGGGGAATCACACTGAAAACTGTTTTCTACATAGAAAACGATTTTCGTGCCATCTACTTTTGAATTTCTAGCCGGCCCAATGTGATCACGTCACTCCATGGGGGGTGGGGATCCGCTCTCCTGCAGCAGTGCAGTAGTTCGTCATTAGATCAGAGCCACCATAGCAGCGTCGAAGTTTGCGCTGCCGGGCCACCGATCTCCGCTGGATGGCCCCATCTCGTCCAGTGCAAGACTAACAGGAGAGTGCTGGACGAGATGGGGCCATCAGGAATGCCAGGGGGGTTAACAACCATTCAAGATGACTGCTGCCTTTTCCTATGGCACCCACCCTCCATAGAACTGTATGTATAGATTTAACTTGTTATATCGCTAGAAACACAAAAAAAAGTATTAAACATCTTTAGAAGCATAACTATTCTAAGGAGAATTAACCCTCAAAAAGTCAATAATTCTATCCCAGAACATTATTTTCTCTCCAGAAGGATGGGGCTATCTTTGTCTAGCCATCGTACAACTTAGAGACTTTAAATTTAAATATAAGGTAAAATATAAGGTAAAACTGAACTGTGCTTCTCATCACTGCCTTTTCTTCATACATAAATAACATTGTTTTACATAATCTATGGTGGATAGAGCTTAAGTATGTGTTGTTAGAGCTGCCACCTTGCCTTCTGTTAATTAGTCTTTTTTGTTCTCGAATCTGACACTTTTTCATAACTCTAGTATGTTACTCTACACCAGACATGAGCAAACTAAGGCCTGGGGACCAAAACCCGCCCTTTAGTCTTTTAATTTGGCCCGTTGTCACCTTGCTGTCAAGACATTTTGGCTAACCTCATTCCCTGCAATAAGTGAAGATTATACCTAGAGGATCATTGATGGGGTTGTTTCCTAGAGGCCATAGTTTGCCTGCAATAGAAAGTTTAAGCTTCTCTTTATTATTTATTTATTTTTTTTTAAATATCCTTTCCTACATACAAGGACTTAGGACCCCTATGTCAGGTGGCCCTTGCAGGATCTTTGTCCGGGCCCTATGTTACATTTAAAAACCCATTGTGGCCCACAAGTCAAAAAGTTTGCCCACCCCTGCTCTATACTTTTCTGAAATAGAGTAGCACTGACTGAGCTCAGTTCACAAAAACAGTTATCATATGAAACTACAGACATGTGTTTTTCTCCAAAAACTAAAGCTCACCACATGGTGGTCTGTCTGAACAATTTTCTTTGCAGCTGCCATTTATGTCGTTCTAGGGCCTCCATAACTTAATACAGTTTAGTAAGGCCCTCATATTACATATGTTTGGTAAAATTGAAGTTGATGGTGATCGTGTCAATAAGCAAAGCTAGGCCAATATTTAGAGGGAACAGAACATGCAGGCTGGAGGAGGTGGATACTTAATTTTTTAAAAAATAAAAAACAAAACTGTTAAATCTGGCCATTACCAACAGTGTTATAATATAGTTTCTGGAAATCTTCTTTCCATAGTTCTACTCTGCATTGACTGCAATGATTAGTTATGTAATCCATTAACCGTGAGCCAGATGACCCGGTCATTTTGTGGCATCATTTTGAATCATCGTAGTTCATTCATGTGGCATAAAATAATTGTACTGTACTTTGTCATGGTATCTACTTCTGGAAACATTAATAAAATTATCATTTTAGTTTAAAACTTTGGCCTTCATAATGGACATACATTTGGAAGAAAAAATTATGTGAACCCTTTGGAATTACGTGGAGTTTTGTATGAATTGGTCATAAAATGTTCTCTGATCTTAAAGTTCCACCAAAAAAAAACACAGTCTGCTGAAAATAAAACTACACAAACATGATATGTTTTCATGTTTTTATTGACCATAACATGTAAACATTCACAGTGCAGGGTGGAAAAAGTATGTGAACCTTTGGACTTAATAACTGGTTGACCGTCCTTTGGCAGCAATAACAAACGTTTCCTGTAGTTGCAGATCAGACCTGCACAACAATCTGGAGTAATGTTGTACCACTCCTATTCACAAACTGTTTCAGTGTAGCAATATTCTTGGCATGTCTGGTGTGAATCACTCTCTTACGGTCATGCCACAGCATTTTAATTGAGGTCAGGACTGGGCCACTCCAAAAGGTGTATTTTGTTCTGTTGAAGCCATTGTTTTGTTGAATGACTTTTATGCTTTGGGTCATTGTCCTGTTGCATCACTAATCCTCTGCGGAGCTTTAGTTAGCAGACAGATGGTCTTACGTTTTCCTGCAAAATGTCTTGATAAACTCTGAAATATTTTTCCAATAATGACAACAATCAGTCCAGGCCCTAAGGCAGCAAAGCAGCCCCAAACCATGATGCTCCCTTGGCCAAGTTTTACAGTGGGGGTGTTTGTTTTGCTGTGCCTTTTTTTTCTCCATACATAGTGTTGTTTGTTTTTTCAAACATCTCAATTTTGGTTTCATTTGTTCACAGAATATTTTGCCAATAGTGCTGTGGAACATCCAGGTGCTCTTTTGCAAACTTAAAATGTGCTGCACTTCCGGTTCCGGCGCCTCATGAGCCGGTAGTGTGTGCGGAGAGCTCCCGCTGTAGCACCGAAACCCGCATCCAAATCGTGTCTTTTCGGCACCAATTTACCAACGATCGTAAGCTGACTATTGCAGGAGTGTAGCCATGGACAAATTCTTGGGCCGTAATTCCGTCCGTTCTGGCCCCCTGACGCCCCGCTCTAAGAAATCCAAGATGGCGCCGGCCGCGCCGCCTGAGGACCTCTCGCTCTCGGAGGGGGAGGAGGAGGACGTGAGCCATAATAAAATTGCCCGGGCAGTGGCGAGGCTGCTTAAACCGATGATTCAACAGGCGGTGGATGCTGCCAAAACCAAGGCACTGAAGGGTGTTCGGCAGGACCTGGCTGTGCAGGCGTCACGCATGACTGAAGCAGAGGCTCGGATCTCTACGTTGGAGGAGGCTGCACAGGACCAAGCTTCTCAGGACTCTTCCATCCATCAACAGCTAAGTGAAATGCGGGCTAAATATGATGATCTAGAAAACAGATCACGGCGAAATAATTTGCGCATACTGGGTATACCAGAATCCTTTAAGCCAGCACAGCTCAGGGAGTTCTGTTCTCAAGTGATCCCGGGGGAACTGGGGTTGGCCTCTGAATGCAAAGCCGAGAGGGCTCACAGACTGGGACCACCGCAGCTCAACCGCACCACCCCACGCCCGGTCATCGTAAAATATCTAGACTATGCGGATAAAATGGAGATCCTTAAAGCTTACCGCCAACTGAAGCGCTTTGTTTATGAGGGGAATAGGCTTCTTCTATTCGTGGACTACTCCGCTGATGTCTCGCGCAAACGCAAGGCGTTCGGTGACTTGTGTTCTTGGCTGTTCTCCAGGCGGATTCGGTTCCAGCTGGCCTACCCGGCCATTCTACGTTTTCAAGCACCGGATGGAGTACAGCACACGTTCCAGGACCCTGCGGAGGCCCACAAGTTTATCTCATCTCTGGATGTTCCAGTCCCTGGGACTGCTGACACTGACCCGGTCTGAGGGGAGCCCCTCCATGCACAGTGCTCGGGCACCTCTCATTTGCAAGTCTCTGGTAGATGTCGGGACCTTTTCATGGACGCTCGATGCTCTTTTTTTTTTGGTTTTGCTTTTCTGATACACGATCGTGAAAGAATTATTTTTTCAGGCGGGTTCTCGTGTGGGCAGCATTTCTCCACCTGAGCTGCACTATGACGACTCGTGAGGAAAAAAGTGGAGTCCACACTGGGTATCCTTTACTCGCTTTGCTATCGCAAGCTGACTTATATATGTTTTTTGCCTGCATGCTGTTTTTTTATTGTTTTTTGCGTTTTGGTTTATGTTTGCAGTATCTGATTTGTTATTACAATGCTGAGTTTGGCTCTGTGGAGCCTGTTCATTTTCTTCTGGTGCACGTATTTGGGGCTTTCTATGCCCTGTTCCTCGTTACCTTTGTACCTAGTGTTAAGCAGGCGAGTGTGGCCACTCGCTTGCTGCAAATCTCTTATTTTCCTTGGTTATGTCTAGATCTCTCAAACTGATCTCATGGAATGTAAAGGGCCTGCGCACACCCCAAAAGCGCTTTCAGGTGTTGCGGCACCTCAATCGCTTGAAGGCGGATATAGCTTTACTCCAGGAGACCCATCTCTTAGAACACGATTTTCATCGTATGCAAAAACTGTGGGTGGGCTCGGTGGTAGGCACTGCAGCCGCTGGGAGGAAGGCGGGTGTTCTCATTCTGATCCGCTCTTCTTTACAAAGTCAAGTTTTAGATGTCCAGACCTTACAGGGAGGAAGGGGGGTGCGGGTTACTCTGAAAATTGATGAAATGTCTCTGACGATATTCAATGTTTATGCACCCAACTCCCCCACTGCTGCCTTTTTTCAGGAACTCACGAGCTGGGTGGCTGCCAATCCCACGCATTATGCGGTGATTGGGGGCGACTTTAACACGGTCATGCACCCTGAGGAGGACCGTAAGACTAAGGGTTGTCATGCCCCCCCAATCTCTAAGGGTCACCCTTCCTCCGCTGCCGTATTGGAGACGTTCGCCCGTGCTTCCAATGTCTGTGATGTATGGCGTCTCTCGCACCCACTAGAGCGGGACTTCACATTTGTGTCTATGGCCCACGGGTCATTGGCACGCCTTGATTACATGTTTGTAAGCGTACCACTCCTGGATAGGGTCACCTGTTCTACAATTCCTGACCTGGTGATATCGGACCATGCGCCGATATCCCTGGTCATCTCCCTGAATTCGGCACGTCCCCCCGCTGCAGTATGGCGATGTCCCACTTTTCTGCTCTCAGACACAGAGTTTCCGGAGATGCTTAGGAGGGCGTGGCTGGACTATGCTGCTACGAATAGTCTGCATGCAGACACACCAGTCTTATTTTGGGAAGCTGGGAAAGCCTACCTGAGAGGGAGGATCATTGCTTATGCCATCTCCAAAAAGAAGGCAGCTCGTGAGCGGTATCAGGTGGCGAGTGCACAACTGCGTCAGGCGCATGCTGATCTGCGGGCCGTGCCTTCAAAGGCTCGAAGGGACAGGTGGTACTCTTGTAAGCAGGAGTTTGACCTGTGGTCCCGGAAGGCGGAACTGATAAAAGAGGCTCATGTACGCATGCAGTTCCATAGATTTGGGAACAAAGCGGGCCGCATGCTTGCAAATTTGGTGAGGGATAAGCACTCTCCTATTGTTATTTCTGGTGTCCGGGGAACTGCGGGCCAGGTGGAGCGCTCACCGGCCGGTATTATTCAGGTGTTTTCTCGATTCTATCAGTCCCTTTACAGTGATGACAATCCGACTCCTTCGGGAGGGAAGGAGTTTTTGGACTCCGTACCCATTCCCCGCCTGTCGGAGGCACACATGGCGGCTCTCAATGACCCGATCACGCAGCAGGAGGTGGCACGTGCGGTTAAAACCATGCCCAATACCAAAAGTCCTGGCCCAGATGGCCTCCCGGCCGAAATTTACAAGTTTCTTCTACCGACAGTGGGAGACCCTCTGTGTAGGTTGTTTGGATCGGTCTGGGGGGGGGGGGCGCCTATTTCCCTACGGCTCGTGAGGCCTGTATTCGGGTCATACCCAAGAAGGGACGGGATCCACTTGAACCGGGCTCCTACCGCCCGATCTCGTTGATAAACGTGGATGCAAAGGTTATGTCCAAGATAGTAGCCAACCGTCTGGCGGACCTACTACCCCAGCTTGTGCATCCGGCTCAGGTGGGATTTGTGAAGGGCCGATCGGCCGTGACAAATATCCGCAAGGTTTTACTGGCCTTGGAATATGCCAGATCCTTCCCTGAGCGGGATGTTGTATTGCTTTCTCTGGATGCAGAGAAAGCGTTCGATAGTGTAAAATTCCACTGGCTTTTTCTGGTCCTGGAGAAGATGGGTTTTCAGGGACCCTTTATTCACTTTCTGACCCAAATGTACAGGTCCCCATTAGCGAGGGTTGGCACTGCCGGTCTATTGTCTGAATCTTTTCCCTTACAAAAGGGCACCAGGCAGGGCTGCCCATTGTCTCCACTACTTTTTGACCTGGCCCTTGAACCTCTCTCCAGATTCCTGCATTCCCCGCAGGGTATCCGTGGGCTGCCGGTGGGACGGGCACGGTTGAGAGCCGCCATGTTCGCAGACGATGTGTTGCTTTTTACTGACGATCCATCACACGACCTCCCTTTGATGACTGCTACCCTACAGAGTTTTGAGACGTTCTCGGGACTAAAGATTAATTTGACTAAGAGTGAGATCCTACCCCTGACTGCTCACCGGACCTCCGACTGGCTAAATGAGGTTCCCTTTGTAGTGGCCCCGACACACATTACTTATTTAGGCATTAAGATAGGTAAGACTCCCGCCTCTCTTTATACCCTCAACTACCCTCCATTATTTCACAAAGTTATTTCAAAATTAGAGATGTGGAAGACTCTGCCCCTGTCTCTGAGCGGGCGAGTTCACCTGTTGAAAATGTCCTGCTTCTCCCGCTTGTTATACCCAATGCAAACACTTCCGCTCCTTTTAAAACATGAGGACGTATGGATGCTTCAGAGAGCCTTCACAGCCTTCCTTTGGAGGGGGGGTAAGCCGAGAATTGCCTACAAGAAACTGACTCTACCGAAGCTGGAGGGAGGCCTCGCAGCTCCGGACATTAGACTATATAATTTGGCGTGACTGCTACGACATGCTATAGATTGGGTGAGAGGCACCTCCACGTTCTCCAACTATACGTTGGAGGCTGAGATGGCGCACCCCTGGTCCTTGGCTGCGATTCTCCACTGCCCGCCGGTCAAATTGCCACCAACCATTAGGCATAATGTCATATTTAGGGACACTGTGGTGACGTGGAGGGAGGTGCGTAAGGTCCTACATCTCCCCAGCACGATTTCAAAACACCTACCTATCCTGGGTAACCCGCTGACAGGGGATTGTGGTAATGCTATGATTTATACATTCTGGAAATCCCAGGGCCTGACGACCTTGTCACAGTTCTTTCAGAACCCGTCAGGAAAATTACTCTCCTTTGATGCGATGAGAGACGAGTACAATCTCCCTTCTCATCACTTTATCTATTATCTACAGATAGTCAGTTTCTGTAATCCTTGCACTTAGATGCTACAGTGGTCTTTGCCCCCCATGTCTGTGATAGAGTTCTGCTAACAAGGTCCCCTGATATCTCGAGTCTCTATCAGTTTTTATTGAATGAAACTACGGTTGCTGTGTCTCGCAACATGGGCTCCCCCTGGGCTGTAGACTTCCCGCAGCCGGATCTGCGCGACAAGGTGCTTGCGGGTTATCTCTCTATCCGAAAATTGATCACCAGTGAAATTTGGAGGGAGACGCAGTACAAGATCTCCCACAAGGCCTACATGGGATTCTATCCCCTTGTGCGGCCAACGTTGGCACACGTTCAGGCCGTGGGCTATTGCCCCAAGTGTGGCCTTTATAAGGCACCCTTGGTACACTGCTTGTGGCACTGCTCGGCGATATCCCGCTTTTGGACTGATGTCCTTGGATACATCCAGGACATTACTAAGGAAGTAATCTTTAGGGAACCTCTACTGCTGCTATTTGCGCACTTAGATAGTGACGCGCAACTGCATATCAAGTCCTCTTTGTCTCACTGGGCGCAATTATGTCTACTTGCGGCACGTAGGGCTATCATGGCAACATGGCTCTCTCCCTCCCCACCGACTGTTTCCATGGTACAGACTGCTCTGGAGGGCCTCTTCCAATTGGAACGACTGGCAGCTGATTCTGAGGGGGACAAACAGATCACTAAATTGTTTCGCAGGTGGCGCAAATTTCTCCCCCGGATGTATCCCCCAAGTGAACTTAGGGACTTGATGCTTTGCTATCGCCACTCTACGTGGTATTTGCGGGGGGATATCAGTGGTACGTTGGGCCCTCTGAGAGTTGTGTAGTAAGTGACAGAGGTCACGACTTGATGGTCTCCTTTTGGTAATTCTTTGAACCAAAGGGCAAGTCGGACCCTCTTTGACTTAATGAAGGTATGGATACGCCTAGGTGAAGGGGCGATGGGCGCTTTCAAGACACGGAGGTCCTAGAGATCCTACAAACCGCTGTGCTGCACTAGAAGATATTGGTTTTATTTAGGATGATGCTGCAATCTGAGTTGTTAAGTTTTCTTTTGAACCCCCCCCCCCTCCCATCCCCATGGTTATGGACATAGTGTCCTGTTTTCCCCTTCCCCCCCCCCCCCCCCCCCCCCGACCTCTTCTTATTGTTCTTTGCCTGACTGTTTACTGACTACGTTTTATGATACCTGTCGCGCACTCGCCAACTATGTGTTTACAGCTCGTGCGCTGTTATTATTATATTACTTTTGCTACGTGTGTTGCTAACATGCTATGCTACAGGATTTTCTCTTTTGTTCGCCTGTGTCCCCAACTGCTGGACTTGATTCTTTCCATTTGATGTATGATAACATTGCTCCCGGCCAGGGACACGGTCACGATATTGTATCTTACTGGTTACCTGTATCGTTGCAATTGATATGATGTGTATTTACTGTATGCTAAAAAAATTTAATAAAAATTTATTTAAAAAAAAAAAAAATGTGCTGCAATATTTTTTGGGCACAGCAATGGCTTCCTCTGTCATGTCCTCCTATGTACTCCATTCTTGTTTAATGTTTTCCATATTGTAGATGTGTCAACAAAAATGTTAGCATGTGCCAGAGATTTATTTTCCTCAGCATTCTGCTCTTGCAGTCATCTTTACAGGACGACCACACCTAGGGAGAGTAGAAACAGTGCTAAACTTTCTCCATTTGTATAGTCGGTCTTAGCGTGGACACGAACATCAAGGCTTTTGGAGATACTTGTGTAACCCTTTCCAGCCTCATGCAAGTCAACAATTCTTGATCATAGGTCTTCTGAGAGCTCTTTTCTGTGAGGCATGGTTCACATCAGACAGTACTTCTTGTAACCAGTGAACCAAAACTGGTGTGTGTTTTTAAAGGACAGGACAGGACAGCTTTCAGCAACACATCCAATATTATTACACTGATTGGACTCACTCATGGCTCCAATTAGCCTTTGGAGAAGTCATTAGGCTAGGGGTTCACATACTTTTTCGTGAATTTGCACCGTGAATGTTCAATAAAAAAAAGGAAAACATATAATGTTTGTGTAATAGTATTTTAGGCAGACTGTGTTTTTCTGATGCACATCTTATGACTAGTGATGATCACGAATATTCGGATTCCGAATATTAATCGCGAATATCAGCAATTCGGAAATTCCCGAAGATGGTGAATATATTGCCGAATATTCGCAATTCTGGATATTCTGTATTTTTTTTCCATTACACACACCTTTCAATGCAAGTGGACAAATGGGAAGGCTGCAACAAGAGCTTAGCAACACTCCCTGCGACCATCAACAGTTTTTAAATCCAATATTGGGGTGATGCGAATATTCTGAATATTGCGAAAATCGGCACTTTAGAAAATTCGCGAAAATCACTTAGATGGCGTCCAAAATTTGCTATTTTTTTTTCAACATGCCCCTCAATGCAAGTTAAACATATATTCGCGAATATATTAAATTCGCGAAATTCGCATAAAACTGCAGATTTTCGCAATAAGAAGAATATTGCCGAATGCGAATATTTTCCAAATGTTTTCCGAATGTTTTCCCAAAAATTTGCGGCATGCCGCGAATACGAATGTTGCCTATGCCGCTCATCACTACTTATGACCAATTCATGCAACACTCCACATTATCCCAAATAGTTCCCATGCTTTTTCTTGCAACTGTAACTGCAAGGTTTGTCTTCATAGACGTCTAACATTTTGAGGCAGAATACCACCGAAAGTTGTAACATCTGTACAGAAGAGCAATCGCCCAACTGGTTCTCTATGAGATAGGTAATTGGTTACTTCAATGCCCAAAATTTCAACCATTTTTCAATTTAAATTGGGAGAGCTTCTTTTCCACCATCTGTGTCCAACTTCTGCTTCTGGTAGCACTATAGAGAACACCTTTTTACCCTTACCAAGAATGACACTAGCCATTTTTTGGTGATTTACATAATGGTTGATCAAGGTAGTTGAATAATGTTTATTGAGTGTTGAAGGGAAAAACAGGCAAACCTTGGTTGGACAAGGCTAATGTGATATCAACAACAAAAAAGTGGTCAGCCAAGTGGGATAAAAGAATGGAAAGATCCGACCAGTAAAAAAACATGTCTGATCAGTTACTGCAAATTACTTAAGTACACACATTGTCCTTGTTTAATTAAATTAAACACACATATATATTCATAGTCTTAGGTTCTGGTTCAGTACAGAAACCAACAATTCACTATTTGTTGGCCATGACTTTTGTTGAACTGGACATGTTTAGTACTCTTGTATGTTTCTTATTGTTTGCCCTGTATATTCACAAAAGAATAGAGGGGCCAAGATCGTTGTTCCATATAACTGTTATGCATGTGACTCACTGCCAATATTCATAGAGCCCTGGTAATTATACCTTCGTCATTTTCCAATTAGTTTCAAGCACGTTTCGGAAAATTGGTCATGAAAGGGTCAGAGAGGTGATAACAAGTTGTTTAATGACCTTACTGCTGCCTGTTCAGGCATAGATAATGCTTTGCAAATGCCCCACAGCCAAAACTGCCAATTTAAAGTTGATTGTAATGAATCAGTTTCTTCTATAGAAAATAATGTGATCAATTTCTCATTTCGCTGAATAAATAAGTTTAAGGATAGGAAACCGTCTGTGACCCCATGTTAACCTTTTAGCCTCATTATTCATATCAAACAGATGATATGCAAGGAACTGCTGCTGGTTCAATCCTAGTTAATTATTTGTCAGGAGTGAAGGCTCTGTGAAGTGTTTCTGAGTGTACATGCATCAGGGGACATCAAGGAATCTAATGAAAATAATCCCATGAAAGCCAGTCGTGTGCTTAATGTATGACAATAATTATAACAAGAGGTAGGTCAGATTAGTTTAATAATGCGACACAGGACATCATAGAAGAAGCAAGTTGAACAACTTGAAGTTGTCTTTTTTTTAAAACAATCAACGTGTTGCATTGCGTCAGTGGGTGTTAATGCGTCCAATGAAAATACACCATACAAATAAACAAATGGTTTATGACACATTTTGCCATAGACCTAAATAATCTTTTTTAGTATGGAGGCGGTTGTCCTGCCCATGCAGTCTTCAGGCGGGTTTTTTTGGACAAAAAATTAAGATAATAAGATTTATTTTATGCTTTATACAGGGAGAAGGGAGCATATCAACTGTTCAGCTTAATATTATAAGGAGATAAGATTACTTTAGATTTTGGCTGCTGGTATAAGGTGTAAGAGATACCAACACCAGGGCCAGCAACCGCAAAGATGATAGGATGTGTAGAAAATTTTGTGTCACTGTCCCTACTTTGTTTTTCATAATGTCGCTCTCATCAGCCTCTGGGTGTCCGGGGTCATGGAGCAAGGGAATTGTCAGTTTCCTCGGTTTGGACCATTATGAAGGGGTAAAAACATGATCCCAGATAAAAAAGGCTCTTGGAGACACCCATAGTTATAAAATAACCTATCATCCTGAAGAAGTGGTCTGGTACCACAAAACGCGTTGATGTTCAATAAATTGATATTTTATGACTATGGGCGCCTCCAAGAGCCTTTTTTATCTAGGATCGAGATTTTACCCCTTCATAAATGGTCTTTTTCTCTTCCCATTAACATCTTGTTAAAAAGGTAAGTCATATTAGTTTAATAATGAACACACATGACATCTTAGTAGAAGCAGTTTGAACAACTTAAAGTTGGCTTATTTTTCAAAACTGAGTTGTTCATTAAACAATTATGTGAACAAATACTAGATATGTGTATTGCATATGTACTTTCATCAAGGATTTACACAAGATTCACACAATTCTACATAACAATGAGTAGCAAAACAATCTTTTTTTGGTCTAGACACATCTCAACAGGCTTCATTTATTAGTTGGAAAGATAGCTGTTTAGTAGCTTCAGAGTAACTGAGGTCCAAAATAAAGGCATTTAAACAATTTTTAGGAGTAAGATAGGACTGTGGAAGTATTTATAAATAACGCTCTGTTTGGAGAGTGGTAGAGGATACTTACTTCTTGGTTGCTGTTGAGTTGGACTGGTTGGTCAATTCATCTAGCAACCTTTTGTGTGGTGGGTGCAAATGTAGAATAGCACTGTCCCCACTTGGTTGCTTATAGGTAGCCTGTAGAAGGTTTTGAACCCTAGTAGTTACCAGTAGTTATTCAGCATTCACACTAAGGGTTTCTTGTGTATCCTGATATTTCCTGCTTCTCAAATACGTTCCCACTGACATTGATGATCATTTACATTATCTGTAAAGGCAACATTCTTCTCACTGAACTAGCCATACATGGGTCGACTCTTGAACGATCAATTGTGTTGTGCAATTTAAATATCAATCGCCGTTTAACTTTGATCGATCATACCACCACATAGTGTGAATGATTAATACAAGATTAAAATATCTAGAAACACCAGATACTTCTACGATTCTGCAAAATTTACCAACTGTTAGTGTAATGGAGATCTTTTCCTATTAGTGTAAGGGGGTCCTTATTTCACTATCAATGGTTTCTTTTTTCACTGTCTACTAATATAGGAAAGTACTTTCCTTAATCACAGAAAATCTGGGGGGCAACTTCCTATGAACCACCAGTGTAATTGGGGCATTTTAAATCAACCTGAGAATTCAATGTGAGTATTTCACTGACAGTGAGTATGTGAGACCTTTAAAATTGTTGTTTGCTTTTCATTTCATCCTCAGGTTGGAGGTGAAAGCCTGGAGCCTGTGTTTTCATGCTCATTTAGAAAAATACAATTCTCTTTTTGGTGATCACTGTTACTTGAAATATGACTAAGGGAAATGCTAAACGAGGAATGTTTTATGCAGACACTTGTTAAAGTGACCAATTTCTTTTGAAGAGAACTACTTGCTTTTAAAGGAAGATTTAAAAAGCATTTACCTCTAGAGATGGTCAGCATTTTTTGACTAGCTGACTTTAGCCAATTGGCTGCTGTGTGCGTTCCTGCAATCGATCGGCGGTCGGGTCGGCAGAGAATCAGGTGCTCCCCCTGGTCATATTGACCAGAAATCTGCTGCATGTCTGATCGCACTGTGATCCGTCATGCCGGTAAATTCACAGCCGCTCCCATTAGTTCGGATGGGGACGGCACTCCCCATCCAAAATAATAGGCGGCGCACAAAGGGTGCCCGGACGATTCTCGGCACAAGCGGCCGGGCGTGATGACCTTATCACGCCCCCTCAGCTTGGCAGTCTATGGGAAAACGACCCGTCTATGCCCAGCTTTTGTTAGTTAATGTCAAAGCCCCTGAACCTGAAATCATCACCATATAGAGGAGGGATGTGGAAACATTACAACAAAAAAAATTAAGTTTTTTGCATAATTTGACTTTTTGACTTGTCTTTAAACTTAGGCTATTTTTGCATTGCAATTAACTCACAAACACAGTTAAAAAAAAATGGCCATCTAGTCTTACCATGCTCTACTCTAAATATACCTTAAGAAAATACAGAAAAAATTACAAAATAACTTAAGAAGAAGTAAATCTGTGGCACTGACCACATAAATTTGTGCAGCCTGGTATGACTTTCACCATTACACCACTATGAAAATTATTCATGCCACACTTTTGAGAATATGCTAAAAACACAACTTAAAAAAGTAGAATTTAAAAGTAGAACTACTGTTGTTTTACGATTCATACATACAGAAGCTATTTCTATGATGCAAACAGGGCATGATTAGGTACATCGCTATTAATGAGTTATTTCTTGGAAAGTTTGATCTCATCCATAATTCTGACTTTTTTTCTTTTTAAAAATCAAAAACATCTGGTAATTTTTTTGTTCCCACTGCATTTTATTGTATGCCATATTACTCATATTTCCTGAAAGCTGAAGTCATTTTTCAGTCTACTTCAAATTAATATTTGTAAAACAGACAGTAAATTGTAGTCTCCTCTTGTAATCAGACAGGATGGTGTCTATACAGTCTATCCTCTGACAGACGAGTAACGACCCGCAATCAAGGCAGACGAAATATTGTGGTTGGAAAGGTGGAGTAATATATACAATTTACTGCATTATTTAGTCAGCAATTATTTATATACTGTGCATGTCTGTGCGTGTGTGTGTGTATATATATATATATATATATATATATATACATCCTTTTTATTATAGGCTTATTTAATATAGACTTAAGACATCTCAAATTGTCACATTGATAAGTCACAAAAGCTTTATATATAAAGTGTGTGTATATATATATATATATATATATATATATATATATATACACTTTCATAATCATTATATAGTTCCCCCTTTCATAATCATTATACTGAATAACTCCTTTAGACTTCTATAATTTGATTATTACTACAATGCTTTTGTCAAGCATATACAAACTTTTCATTGATTGTATAGCTACATGCAGCTTGATTTAGAAATATTACCTCTAGCTAATTTTTTTAAAGAGAAAGTATATTTGTATTTAAACGTATTCCTTGTTTATAAAAATACTGTTGGTCCATAAATAGAATTTTTGGTTCCAATGACAACCCAAGGAAGTTGTTGATGTTTTTCTCATTGATATATTATATTTATTATTGTAAAGAGGCTCAATGTCTACTGTATATAAATAATGCTGTATGTAGGTCTTAATTACTGTTATCACTATTGAAGGCAAAGTATTCCCTACAACATTATCTCTGTAAGTTAAGACTTGATAGCCATTCATTCTATGAAGTAATATAATATATATATAGTATATATATAGTACCTATATAGTAATATATAGAGAGAGTGAGCACTGGTACCCTAGTAGTCAAAAGGAATATGTTGTATCTACAGTTGGTGGGGGCTTATGTGACCAAGTTTGGACAAAGAACCAATTTCCCATTGCAATGGTGATCATCAATGTGTTGTGCATTTGGACATATGTTTCTGCAAATCGTAGTTCTATAGAGTGATTTTTTAATTACTGTTGCCTTTCTATTGGCTATAATCAGCAGGTCATCATGGTAATGTGCAATGGCCTAAATGATTTGCTGCCATGTAGAATTGGCTAATTTCATGTGTTATTTTGCAGTTAAACAGATACCTAAATATATTAACTGTTTTATGTGTTTTAGGTAATATTTGTAATTCATTGCTGAGACCAACTATACATTGCATACTTGTCATTCATTTTAAGTGAACTGTGATACTCTAATTCATGTAAAAACAATCTGTATATATGTAAGTCAATTGATGCAAGACTTTCCAGAGAATTGACAGAGTATTAAAATGTGACTGTTTTTCCACGAACTTATCAGCTACAGATAGAAGGACAATTGGCTTTTCTTGGATTGGCTACATTACTCATAGAAACACAAGGAAAAATCTACTCCACCAAGTAAGGAAGTAGGAAAAGTTATTTTGGTATCATTACATCATAGATGTCTACCATACTCCCTGCTAGACTTCTATAATGTTACTGTGAGCTACTGCATCCAAATAAATAGAATCATATTAACTTTTTTGACTGAAACCATTTGAAGTATTACATACTCTGATCTAGACAATGTTCTGTGATCCTTTTCATTTTCTTCATGTGTAGATTATATTGAAATTCCATTGTTCCCTGCCTTTAGCTGAAGGTTAAGTCTTCATGGACAGAAATTTAGGAAAATAAGTTAAGCAGGCCATACACGGGTCAGATTTTCAATCAATCAACTTAAAACAATCAATTTTTAAGTCGTTATAAAATTGTATGTCGATTGTATCATGCCCCATATGTAGTACAAGATTTGTGATCGATTTTTTTTTCACTCGACATAACAATCGATCCAAAATAGTCCGATTGAAATTTCAATCAGAAGTGAGGTAGAATAGGTAGAAAAAAATTCGATCAAAAATTGGTTGACCACACTTGGTTCTCAAAATACCGAACCAATTTTCAATCGACCGATCAAAATTTACCATCCAGTCCGATCAAAAAACGACTGAATTTTCACTCAATTTTGATCGGATTAAGTCGATTTAACCAGGTGGGCAAAACTCAATTCTCAATCAATCGACTAAAAAATTGATCGTTTTAAGTCGATTGATTGAAAATCTGACCCGTGTATGGGCTGCTTTACTAGAAGGGTCAGATATCTTAATAAAGACATGCAATATGTTAATGTGAGGATCTTCAAAAAAAAGGGCCAGATTTTACCAGAAAAGCTTATTGTGTAAGTTCTGGAAGTGATGGTGCAGCAGACATTTCTTAACTTATATATAAATACATCGCGAGGGAATGTGTATCGAGCACCGTCTTAACAAATGATTGGCCAATATCCCAAACAAATGAATCTAAGGAGAGAGGTTGGAGTCAAACCAAGCTCAAAATGGTGGCACCTGTTTGTCAGAAATAGATCTGGCAAACTACCAGGGATATTTAAATATGGTCAAAGCGTATAAACGTAAATAATCTAAGTCCAAAAGGAAGCGTATCAAATGATCATGTAGTTTTAATACAAAAAACGAAATCCAAAGAATTCGGTAATGTATTGGATGTATTGGATCTTTTCCCTATTTTTTGGATTTCGTTTTTTTGTATCAAAACTACATCGTCATTTGATACACTTCCTTTTTTTTACACTTAAATAAACTTATTTAAGTTTATACGCTTCAACCATATTTAAATATCCCTGGTAGTTTGCCAGATCTATTTCTGACAAACAGGTGCCACCATTTTGAGCTTGATTTGACTCCAACCTCTCTCCTTAGATATATAAATACATCCCCAACTGACCAACTCCACATTTCCAATTACCTACTTATGACATCCTCACTCATGCAATCTTTACATGTACTGCAAGACTTCTCTAGGGCTGCCACAACTCTCTGGAATTCTCTCCCTCATCCCATTAGACTTTTTTTCTCAACTTTTAACACATTCAAACAACCCACATCTTCAATCTTGTTGTCCCATCTTCCTCCCCTTGCTAAATGTCACAAGTAACCAATAACAAGTAAGTACCATGTCGGTGAAGGTTCTCATTCATCCAGGTCATTGTATATCTGTAGTGTTTAATTCAAATCAACTGGACTTCCTGTATTTTGTTTCTTGAAGTCATCTTACTTTCTCAATTTAGAGTGACTGTACACGATCTTACTGGTAATATATACTCTGGGGTATAGCTCAAATCCACATAACATAATGTGTTAACCACATTGGGGCCTGAGCATCATGGAGGTAGGTGTTACTACATTAGCATGAATTGAGCTGTGAGGTGTTTTTAACCCGCCCTGTTGGTGTTAAAATGGCATTGTAAATGACAGACAAAAGATGTCACGCGCCCCCCCAGTTCCAGCTTGGCTTTTCCATTTTCACATATATGGCCTCCTTCACCCTGTTACCCAGCCCCAGAAAATATATCCCCAGTAAGATCGTGTACAGTCACTCTAAATTGAGGAAGCCAGTCGGATGACTAGCAAAACGTCTTCAAGAAACAAAACACAGCAAATCCAGTTGATTTGAATTAAACACTACAGATAAGTACCATCTCCCCTACATGTTGCATACTTTGCTCCCCATTAGATTGTAAGCTTTATTGAGCAGGGTCCTCCTGTATCATATTGGCACTGGAAGTCTCATGAAGCCGTATTTCTCCTGTCACTATCACTTATGTAGTTTCTTACTTACTACTATCATTTAGATGCTTTATGTTAGTGATTTTCATATTTAAGTCACAAAGGCAAATGTATGTGTAAATCAACCATGTTTCATTTTTATAAGTTTAACCAAGGCATATTATAAATTCAGGTTCTTGTTCTACAGCTGCACTGTCATTTTCATCTTTCTATTGCATTTTTATGATATTGCTAGCGGAAGTCTTAAACAATAAATCTATCACATTTAGCTTTTCTGGAAACTTTTCAGGTATACTGATTATAAATTGCTGTTCTGCTACATGATTTACAATACATCGAAAATGGCCAACCCGGAGTTATAACTATATGTAATTACAAACTATCCTAGATGGAGGACAGTCTGCATCAATATTTGTGTTGCTATAATCCTGAAGAAAGTATAGAATAATGTGGTTCATAGGGTGACAACACTCTATCCCTGTTTCCTAGTTATTCTCCCCATTTGTCATCCTGCTTGTTGGCCAACTTGATTTTTTTGTTACTTTTTTAGTTTTTTTTATGTAAAGAGAGGCACAGATCATCAAAGGGTTTAAATCACTTAGCATCATAGCTAACAAAAAAGGGGCCCCCCACATAGGGCCCCCAAAAAGCTAGAAACGGCCCTGCATCTGATCGACTTTAAACAATCGAGTTTTAAGTCGATTGTATGGAAACCCCTGGTACGATCGGCCAAAAGTGATTAAACATTAAATTGATTGAAAAGTGATTGGACATGTTGGTACATTTTAGTAGATTGTACAAGTATCTTACTGTTTTTCTAGGTATTTGATTGATATTTCAATTGCACAAGTCGATCAAATCTAAGGTCGCTTGTGCAAAATTCAAACCGCTTCTGCCTAGCTTTGCTCTGGAAGTTATTCACCATTCAAAATTCTGATGACATGATTCTCTTTTGCTACCTACTTTGCACAATCTTAACATTTCATAACTTTTGGGGCATTTTTGCTTTAATAAGCCATTAAGATGTAGTAACATAAACAACATTACACTTGTTGCCACTCCTATCACACAGATCACAAATATCTCACACTGATTTTTCAACCATGTGTTTCTAAAAGGTTTCTATGAAGTACCAGCCACTATTTCTGCTGTGCAGAGCCCTAAGAAAAACAGCCAAATACCCGGAACACAGAAATAGTAAAGATTGAGGGTAAGAACACCAATAATCTGGACAAGCTATATTTAACCTTCTTGGTGGTACTCCAAGTGTAGCTCAAGGTAATGCCTGCCATACACACACAGATTAGCGGCCAATTTTGCCACTGACCGATGGCGTGCCCACTTGCGCCGTCGGTCGGCGGCAAAATCGGACGCTAATCGTGTGTGCCTACATGGGGCGACAGATCTCTGTCACCCCACAGCTCGGCCGGCCAGAGAACGGACATGTCCTATGTTCTCTGGCCGATGCTGTTACTTTCAATGAAGAACGGCGTCTTCATTAAAGGTAACAGCCGGCACACAAAGGGTGCCCGCCGATTCAGTCAGCCTGGGAATGCAGCGTGATTATGTCATCACGCTGCATTCCAGAGCTCATCGGTACTCGTCTGTCGGCACCCACTCGGTGGGTGTGTGGCAGGCTTAAGTTTGCCACAACACAAACTAACCCCATGCTACACTTGGGAATACTTACCTATTCCGCAGCAATACGGAACATCGGCGAACCTGCCATTAGTTTCGAGTCAGCCTCTCCGGCATTTTAGATGGGGCAGAGGGGTAGCACCATTGATCGATGACACCGGGGTTGTGAAGAGCGGAAACTTATAACAGAATGCTGTGTACTCTGCTCTGATTGCCTGTACCGTGGTTTTGAAAACGTTTGGTACTGGTATACCGCCAGAGAATAGAAGGTTAGCAATGTCATAATATACAATGTTTCAGTTTATATATATTATATATTTTTGTATATACATATATACATATATATTTTGTAAGCCAACTGGAGACAACAGATATAGTGCATCTGGAAAGTATTCACAGCGTATAACTTTTTCACATTTTTTTAATGTTACAGCCTTGATTCAAAATGGATAACATTCATAATTACATGAAAACATTTTACTTGAGGTTTTGCCAAATTTCTTAAAAATAAAAAAAATATTCACACCCTTTGCCATGAAGCTCAAAACTGAGCTCAGGTGCATCCTGTTTCCCCTGATCATCCTTGAGATGTTTCTGCAGCTTGCTGGGGCAAAGTCAGTTATGATTTGGGAAGGCACACGCCTGTTTATATAAGGTCATATAGTTGACAATTCATGTCAGAACACAAACCAAGTCAAAGGAATTGTCTGTAGATCTCCAAGACAGGTTTGTTTGGAGGCACACATCTGGGTAAGGTTACAGAAACTTATTTTTAACTTTTTTCACATTGTCATTATGGGATGCTGTGTGTAGAATTCTGAGGGGAAAAAATTGATCTTATTTGGAATAAGGTTGTAACATAACAAAATGTAGAAAAAGCAATGCGCTGTGAATACTTTCCTGATGAACTGTAGTTATATAAAAAGCCTGATCCCACTTATTCCAGATATTCATAATTGAGAGGTTTTTTTTGTTTCTTTCCATGTGGTTGACTTCTTCCATATAAAACCAAATCTGAATTTTGAATGGGTATAACCATATGTGGCTGTTATGTCACTTCTAAGAAGCCTTTCAAAGTTGTATCTGAAGAACAAATCTTAATATTTATTCTTGGTCTGCTCCTTGGTTCAAAAATGTTCTTTTTTTGCTCAGCAGGATTTTGTCTGGAAGTAATATTTAGGTAGCCTTGTGTTAGCGTCAGGGTTTGATATACATAATTCTGCATGGAAAAGATAAGCCTTACCCTTGCCAAGCGTGGTGGAAAAATGTATACCGCATGCTTGGCAGCAGTTGCCCTGCTAACGTTCGACAGGTGAAGACTTCACTCCCTAACCGCCTATTTATTCTACATTTTGGTTTTTCTATGGGTTTAACTGTTTACCTCTTAAAGGCTAAACCATTGCTTTCACTGTAGCTCTAATACACCAAGAGAAAAATAACTTATAAATCAAATAATGTTTCTTTTTAAAAAGAAAAGATCTTCCAGTTTATAATTCAAAATTTCTTTTTTACCCTTAAAATCCCAGTGATGAGTGCTTCTAAAGTGCAAGATAATTGAGGCACAGGTAGAATACATCAGCAATACTGGACCCATGACACACATCCCTGTATTAGGCCTTGTGTCCACAGCTGGACGTACAGTGCCCGAACAGAATTGGCCGCTGTTTCTCCGCGTCTTGTAGACACCATTATTGATCATCAGTGGAGGTGTCTCTGGCGGGGAAAAAGCAGCAGTGGACTCAAGCCCTTAAGGTACACATTACTCATGTAACGAGTGGGTACCGACAGATGAGCTGTGGAGAGCAACATCATCACGCTGCTTTCCATCGCTCAGAGCCCCTTTGTGTGCCGGCCGTTAGTTTGAATGGAGATGCTGGTCCCCATTGAAACTAATGGCATCGGCCAGAGATTTATGGACATGTCCATTCTCTGACCGACCGAGCTTTGTCGCCCCATGTGGGCACCCACGAACTGTGGCCGCGGCTCGTTATGTGTGTGGGGACGCTAAGTGTTGAGCATTAGTGATGAGCGGCATAGGCAATATTCGAATTCGTGATATTTCGCGAATAATTCTACTAATATTCGATTCTATATTCGGAAATTCGAATATTCACCACAATACCATGGATTGCGAAAATAATATTCGCAATTGCGAAAATCATATTCGCGTCGCAAAAATCTTTATGAATGAAATGAATGGTCACATGCTATGTTTATTTTCGCAATGCGAATATTATTTTCGCAATACATGGCCATATTGCGAATATTCGGAATTGCGAATATCCACCGAGATATTCGAGATATTGGCGAATTCTCGAATTGCCGATATTCGCGAAAAATATTCGGCATTCGAATATTCGAGCTCAACACTATTGAGCATTATTGTCTACCATTTCTGTCAGCCTATCTCTTTATGATATATTTTTATTTAGAATACGAATAGTAAGTCTTGTTTACCTTAACCTCCTTAGTGTTCATCACGAGCCCATCTCGTCCAGAGTTTGTGTGAAGAACAAACTCTGGATGAGCCGGGCTCCCATGAAAGCCGCTACGGCGATGCTGCTTCCAGCCGCAGCATTTCCGGGGCTCTGCGGCTTCACTGATCGCGTCACGGTGACACGGAAGGGGGCGAGGGTGAGCAGTGCCATAGACCCCCATGTTAATGGAGGGGCTTCTGCTCTCCAGACCTCACTGCCAGTGTCATGGATGACACTGGCTGTGTGGAGAGGGGAGGGGGGAGGGAGGAAATGGCAGGCAGTGTACCTTGTACACTGCTGCCATTGCCTGTACCACACTGTTAAAAACGGTGCGGTACAGGCGGTGCGCTAGGGAGGTTAATAAAAACGTATGGTAAGTCTTGTTTACCTTAACGTTCCTATTGGGTCATCTTGCTTAACAATAGCTACTCTAACAACTAGAGCTGTAATATTTATTCACAGTAGACCTACATTTTTATGCAACTTAATTGTAAAACTCTAAATGATCCTCTCTCTTGACTACATCCTTTCGGACTATCCCTATCAATAATAGGATATGGGCGGATGGTTAGAACAATTGGGAGAGGGATCGAAAAGCTAGAAGGGAAGGTATGGAAAGCAAAGCTGTATTTGGGGTTTTCCTGGATGTGAACACCCAGGATAATGCAACACCTTTTAGCTTCATATAGGAAAGTACAAAATGTAGTCCTATGTGGTTACATACTAATGTTATACAAACTGGATCATTTTGGCAAGGTTTAGCACCTATTTTAACAGAGCATTGGAAACATACGGACTGCCAACCAATGACTCAGTATTCATTCCCAAGTTCATGAAATATTTACCTATTTCTGTGTTGCTGTCAGCTAACAAACTTGTCCAAAGTAAATCATGAATTAAAGTGTATAAAGATTAATCATCTATCAATTTTCTCTCCTATGTGGACACTAGGGGACTTACATATACCTACACATATACATACATAAAACATATATCTAGAAAATGTAAGGAACAGTAGAAATTGTTTTTTTTTATCCATTCTACAAGTACCTAGTCACTTTTGTTTTAGAATAAGCTATGAACATACTATATTAAATTACATTTTAGATTCTGAAAATATTCAGGAAATATTGCCAATTGTAGGTAATGACAGAACACAGAGAAAGCTGTAATCCAGAAACATTCATTCCATGCATTTAATAACGGAACTACCGTTTGAGCCAAAGTAATGTGGACGTTTACCTTTCACAATGCTCATTCACGATTTACCAGTTGACGTTCTTTAATGCCAGCTGTAGATTCTGCAAAAGAGCAAAAGTTCATAAAAACATGGTATCTTTAACACTGCACATTTTAATTGGTATTTGAAACATATTCAGCCCTTGTGATATGAAAACTAGTTAATTGATCTAATAAATCTTAATTATTTAACGTGGTTTTGTGTTACCTTGAGATCCCAAGCAATCAATGCAATTACACGTTTCTAAATATAGATGTTTGTATGAGCAAGTTGGCAAAATTGAGGGGGCGGTCAGGATTTGGTTTGACTTTAAAAGCAGTCAAGTCCTGAATTTTAAACAAAAAACAGCTGTTTCTCTGAAAAGCTGATGTTGATAGTCATAATGATAGCTATTTTTCATAAGCATTGGGCCAAAATCTGCAAAGAATGAGCCTGACTGTTCTGAAAAGCTAACATGATCGGGCTTTTGTGAAGGAAAATATTTAAAAAAGGGTTACCATGCTGGACCTCTGTGTGTGTGTCTATGTCTATGTTTATAATCTGTACTGTGTATAATTTCAAAAATGTTATATATATTCTTTAATACCTATCTGATTAGCACTAATTATAGGTGTCAGTTAGCCATGTTTTATAACCTAAACAAATGCAGTAAAAAGCTGTTTGTGCAATGTGCAGAGTGGATATTGGCTTACATATTAAAAAAAATACACATTAACTTTGAAAACTAACAACTTTTTCCATGGTTTACATGGACAATTAGAATATGAAATTAATAGTTTGATAATAATACAGGTACGGGAACTATAATCTGACTTATTTTAAATGTACACAAGGGCAAGGATATAATATTTAAGCACCTAGCTTCTCCTTCATTTATTTTAAGTAAGGTTCTTTTTATGTGCCTGGACCACACAAATAGAAGACAGAGCTAATGGTATCAATGCATTGGCTGATTTGTGCACTGAGTGTACAAATACCTGAATTAATATTAATTGAATTAAAATAAATTAACCAGCACAGCTGATAAGCAGTCAGCCAATCAAAAAAGTCATATTGGCTGGTCATGATAAGCAAGTACCCCCTGTTGTTATACAAGGAAGGGGGTTTTATAGCTAAAGGATTAGGTTTGGGTTAACCTCAGCTTTTTGCATCTTCAGGTTCAATGATAGGGAAGATACTGTGGCTGACAAAACTCTTGAGAAACTGTTTGGTACAAAGCCTGGAGTGTAACATTTTAGTGAATCTGCTTGTATAAGGAACCATATACCTACTTTACTGTATATATGACATCACTAGAATGGGTGGACTCCTTGAATATGCCCCATTCTCATGTGCAGTGAGCTACTAGACATGTTCAAAACAAAAACAATATATTTATACCGGAAACGGTACTGTTCACTCTATATTTGTCTGGCATTTTGTCTTTTTCTTCGGAGAGGTCATTGTTGAATGTGGAGTCTAAAATGGTCTGAAATGGACAGCATTGTGTAGACATGCTCATACAAAATAGGAACAAGCACACAAGGCACACAACCTAGTGCAACAAAGTAAAGTACTGTAAATAATACAATAAAACTAATTATAAAACATCAAATTAACAGAGATTAGAGCAAGATAAACCGAAAAATGTAATATTTGAAGTGTTCAAATCAATTGGGAAAAAATCCCCTGCAGTACCAAATTTCATTCACAACTGAAAATGGTCACTAGAAAGCACACTTCACGGCACATTGTCATCTTCCTCAACCATGGGAAAAAAGGGGGAGGGGGAAATCTGCATTCATGTCTCCCCTTTAGGCTGTGTGTAAGATGCACCATGAGTGCAGCTTACACACATGTACACATAGATGGAAGATATGTCGGCTGGCATCTTTCATCTATACCTCTCTGGTGTATTGCTTACAACATCAGCAGGGCTCTAAGCAAAACAGCTTGTATCAGCAGAGCAATACAGTACAGATGGAAGATATGGCTGTGGGCTGCTGACATATGTATTTCCCATTACATAATAATGACAGGAGATCTAAAATTTACTCCGAATATTGCCTATGCTGCTCATCACTATTTGTGAACTTATTTGAAAATACAAGGACTCCAATCATGTGATTTCTATACAGTTCAGCAAGCATAAAAATGCATGTCTGCACTCACCACTCTCACACAGGCTTCCTCCCCGGTTATCTCGCTCTTTGGAACTAGGAACACATCCAGTGCATCTCCACTTTTCCAGATTAGATCAGAAACATCTTTAAAAGAGATCCTGCACCAGTAGGATAAAAGTCAACAATCGTTATTGACGAAAATACAGTTACCTGCTTAGATCACTCACCTTAAGCTTCTCCTACCTTTTCAAAGAGGGAAGACCTACTCTTCACAAATCTCCCCCCCCCCCCCCCTATATTCTTATTGTATCAATAGTAAAAGTAAAAAGTAAGGAAGAATTTGTTTTCAATTTTTAGGACAAGTATATTTTCTGTATCATATCATAGAAAAATACCTGTTGATGTTTAGTATAACCTGAAAAGCAGATAATGGTAGCCAACTTCTTCTCCTTGCAATATAGCAAGGGTTGTGTCTCTAGATTCATGCAGGGAATACGTTACTGGCAAGATCAGTAAAGAAAAAAAAAACTTGAATAATAATAATAATACATCTCTGCCCTTCCCAGTAACTAGGCATTTAATGAAGCACAGACATACAACGACTATGTCACTGGGTCTAAAAAATGTAAATTCTGAAAATGGAAAGGTTTTACCAAAACATTGTTACTGGGTACCTAAAGAGAGATCAAAATATTAGTAGATTAAACTTTACTTTTATTTGCAACTTCAAAAATTAAGAGACCCTAGACACCCTAATCGCAGCTCTGGAAAATTGTAAAAAGCACATGAAAAAAGAGGCTTTAAGGCTCACATAGCAATTTTAGTTCAGAATATGTTTTGGAGAAAAACGCTGCACTTTCTCTTTATGTTGTAAGTGCTCATTCAGCTTTTTGCATGGGTCCAATTAACAAATATCATTAAACATTATCTCTTCGCTTAACATTTTATTGCAAGACATTTAATCTTTTCTCTGCCTTTGATCAGCGTCTTTACAATTTAAATTGTTAAAAGATGAACATTTTCAGTTTTGTGCTTGGGAGAACTGAGGACAGCTGTGAGCACCTGTAAGTAATTCCCCTGAGTTCTACATATTCATTATGTAACATGTTGTACCAATTCATGGTTTTCATAAAAGATTAGAAAAGACTGCAAAGGAATGAAGGACTCAAAACTGTTTTCATTCAAACAAAGTCTGACTTTTTATTTAATAAAGCCACCAAATATTTTTTATTACTCTGTATGAACTCTTAATTAAGTGTTATAGCTATACAAGACGCTCTCTTTAATCCCGCTATTGTGATCACCTGGGCAGTACATTTTCTGTGCATGGTTTTTATTAATAGATTGTGATAGATAATACTTTTTCTAAATGTATTATATATTATGCAATATTAGTTCTTATCTAACAGATATGGCATTTAGAAAAAGATGTTGTCAGCACACATAGGCTATTTATAATATGACTGCATTGTTACTTGTTTGAAGTTTAAAGTTTGCCTTTAAAGTTGAAGCTAAATCTGCAAATATTTTCCCTTTCTCTCCTAACTAACATGCTAATGATATTTTTGAATAAAACATTTCTGTTTTTCATTACATATCTAATTTAAGATTTAGCTAAATCATCATTGTGTGTGTGCATGAGGAGGGTCATAGCTCATGGGAGGGGATGGCAGGGTTGTATACATAGCTTATGAAAAGCTAAGATGCCTTCATATTTCAAAGGACTTCCCTTTACTTAATGATGGGCAGTCCTCAGACAATAATATCAAGAAGGAAAGTGCTACATCAGGGGTAAGTCCTGCGGCACTTCAGCCTCCTTGCTGTGGTGCGGTCTGTAATCCTCCTCCTTTCCACCAGCGCATAAACACTGAAAGGAAGAGAGACCACCTAAGAGAAGCAGCTGTGAGAGCAAGAAGCCACATCAAAGATACATGCTGCTTTCTTTCCTTCCCCTGGAGCAGTGGAGAACTCTTGTGGATCTAATTTTTTCCCCCTGGTCAGCGGCTCTCAAACGGTTGATTAACCCTGGGCTGGATAATGCAGTTGTTCCTCTAGCAAGAAAATTAGGAAGTCTGTTGGTCTTACTTCAGCTTCTAGTTCACATCATAAGAAGCTGACTGATTTTGATTTCAACACATGATGAAAGATTATACAAATGTGCAAGATTCATTATAACACTGGACTTCCGTTTTAAATAAATATTAAAAAATTTGATCAAATTTTGATCAAAAGTTGTAGAAATCGAACCAAGAATGTCTTCGATATTGAAAGGGGGGGGGGGGTAATGCAACTGAATAAAAAAAATGTCATCTCCCATCTACATTTGTTATAAGGTCACCTTATAACCTGCCCGTTTTACCAAAATTAGGACCTTTGTATTCAATCACTTCTTAACTATTCATGGATGCTCTGCCCTGCATACTTTTGGGAAGATCAAAAGGAAATTGTACAGAGAAATTTAAAGTGGTGGGTTGCCATTTCTGGCAAGTTTGTTATAAGATGTATTAACCATCCTAGTGGTCGGGACGGCAGCATCTCGTCCAGCGCTGCAGCTGCTAGTATAGCACTGGACGAGATGATGCCGTCAAGCAGCGGGAGATTTGAACAGTAAATATCATGAAAGCAGTTTTCTATGTAGAAAACGGCTTTCAAACTGCACCTATGTACTAAACATCACCACAATAAAGTCACTTGTGCCCCAGATGTGCCCATTTGCAGTAACCCTCTCTTCCCTGGTGTGATTTCATCACACCAGGTTAGAGGGGGTTAACTGCAAATGAACACATCTGGGGCACAAGTGACTTTATTGTAGTGATGTTTAGCACATAGCAGCATAGCTTTGTTCCCTAATTTTTATGTTTTCTCATAAATTTTATTAAAAAAAGTTTTCTTTTATTTTACTTTTATTTCAGGATGTCTATTAGACCCTTGTACGGATATATTTTGGGAAGTTACAGGCCTACAACATAAAGAAAAATTTACCATTGAAGTCTATGGTGCACTTTTGGTACAGAAATCTGGACCTCAGCAGTGCGCTAGGGAGGTTAAGCATAAGATTGACGGACTTTCCTTCTTAGAATTCAAGATACTTAGCTCAGAAGCTGACCTTCTAGTAGCCCCACAATTGAGCTATTAAACTGCAACAAGAAACACTTATAAGGACTTTTCATACTACTCCAACGTTTCTGTTTTGCAGAGGTTCCCTCAAACTTTCTGATACATCCAAAGAAACAGGACATGTAGAGAAATACACAAAATACAAAAATTTCAACACAAGTGTGCCAACCTACCATACAACATCAATTATAACATATAAAGTCTTAAGGCCCCCATAAAATTTCTGTACAATCCAACTTTTCTTCTACCAAAACCATGTAATATGAGGACCTTTCTAAATCTTCCAATCACTATGTATTCTATCAGGGAGGACCCGGCACTACATAGTTGTTGGTAGATCTAAAGAAAATTGTATGGAGTGATCTAAAGGTGTATAGTGGACTTTAGGCTTAGTTCACATTGAAACTCCCCCTCCAAGTTAACTGCCTACAGCAGGATCGACCAAAAAAAACCCAGCAGGATCCGCGTGCGATCCGACCTGCCGGCTTTTTGGGCTGGATCCTTAAGGTGGGCACCTCTGTTGTTGTGGGCGACCGACCATTATGCATTCGGGGCGGGAACTATGGCTGGGAATCGACCTGTCTATGGCCGGCTTAACAAGTTTGGTTGGCCATGTTAAACACATTTTTTTTATGAAAGTGCAGGATCTTCAGATTTCAAAGTAAACAGTTTTACTCGGTCTGGAATGTCAGTTTTTTTTTACTGGGACAACAATGCCATCTGGATTTTAGAATCACACATTCTGGGTGCTTAGCATACATCACAATTACATGGTTAAACAGATAAAAGCATACAACATCTCGATTGTGCAATAGAATGGCTATTCTCAGATCCTCTGACCAATTATGATTTCCAGTCGCAGTCACATGTATCTGTAGTTTTTCATCCCACCTTCTCTAGTTTTCACAAAGGCTTCCCAAAAATATCAAAGGATGTTGAGTTCAAACTGCTTAACATCTATCACACAGTCTATTTCTGCCTGAATGTTATTCCCTATACGGATTGTTTTTTTAGTTGCTTATGTAATTATCTTGTCTCTTCTTTATATTTTGCACAAGCTTCTCAGAACATGCATTGGGCTTTTCTGAAATGTGTACTTTCTATAATGCAGACATCTTAAGCCTTGTCTGGGATGGTTGGAGAGGACAATTTCCTAGAGAGTAAGGACAGAAACTCTATTATGAACATATATCCTTTAGACATCATAGTAGAAGAACAATGTGAAGTATTAAACAATGTGACGTAGAGCTGCTGAAGATTTGAATGCTTGTTTAAGGTAATAAAAAAACATACACTTTTTTTTACCAATCCACGGACCTCTAGCGAATCATAAGTTTGTATTTCACAAATTGTCCAAAATTATGTGACAGGCTTTATGCAAACTTCTTTCCAAGATTTTTTGTTGGTGTGGGAAGGTAGTCCTGAGATGCATGTGTTGGTCCCTTGTAATGTGTATCAAAATGTTTATAGTCGTAAATTGGCAACATCAGGACAACATTGTCCAAGCAGTTTTGGTCAAATTGATCGAGAAACTCCAATATACCATTTACCAATTTAGGTGCCTTGGTTGGTCAAATGACTGGTGATTGAAATATATAATTCAGGGTCTTCAATAGTTTTAGGAATAAATGGCAGTAGTCCATATTTTATGTTTTAGTTTGGGTATCTGGTATACATTATTTATGATGCTTGCATATGTCTAAAAAGAATTTTAGGCAGTTGGTACTCTATTGCTGCCATAAAAAAAAAACATTATTTAACTACAACACGTTAAATGTTTGCTGAAAGCAGAGTGACTTCAAAATAAGAAGAGTAGTAGTTGGTCACCCTAATGACTTCTAGCTGAAAAACAGAAGTCTGCAGATAAAATATAAATCAAGCTTTTCTTCATATTTTCACCATGCTTATTAATAGAGATAAATGTGGTCTTGTCCGTAAGTGTTTTTACTGCTTGTTGTACTACTTTAGTTTGCTTGATCTGCTCACAGGTTCACTTTAGAGTTCACATAATTATAATTCTTTACAAGTAGAATAATTAGGTTCTCAAGTGATATGAAAAAATAGTGACAATCTCACTAATCCTGTGAGAGTTTCAGCTTTTCGTTAAATTGGTGTTGCTATCACACATATTTTGTCTCAGGTTTGTAGCTAAAATTTAATAAACAAGCCTAACAATGTCTAGTCTTCCTAGTATAGAAATATTAAGCGTGTATGAAGCATTTAACATTTATAGAAAAATCTATTTATTAAGCAAAATTTAAAATCACTCAAAGAAAGATTAATTCACATAAAGAGTGAATATACAGCATGTTCTAGCAGAAAGTGTAGGGCGTTTTTTTGTTATGTCTGATCTCCGAAGTGACTACAAATAGTGCAGGGCTGGAACATACTGTATGTTTGTTTTCACCCGGAATATAACCACTTCTCAGAGCCCAGAGACTAACTTATACAGACTTACTCAGCTCTCCCTGGAACTTGCTAGTCACATATTCACATGGGAGGAAGTGTTAAGCAGCCCATACACGGGTCAGATTTTCAATCAATCAACTTAAAACGATAAATTTTTAAGTCGGTATAAAATTGTATGTCGATTGTATCATGGGCCATATGTAATACAAGATTTTTGATCGATTTTTTTTTTTTTCAATCCACAAAACAATCGATCCAAAATAGTCCGATTAAAATTTCAATCAGAAGTGAGGTAGAATAGGTAGAAAAAAATCGATCAAAAATTGGTTGACCACACTTGGTTCTCAAAATACCGAACCAATTTTCAATCGACCGATCAAAATTTACCATCCAGTCCGATCAAAAAACGACTGAATTTTCAATGATCGGATTAAGTCGATTTAACCAAGTGGGCAAAACTCAATTCTCAATCAATCGACTAAAAAATTGATCGTTTTAAGATCGATTGAATGAAAATCTGACCCCTGTATGGGCTGCTTAAGTCTCTCTGATTGTCACAGCAGCTAATGTGCATGTTTAACCTCTCTAGCAGAGAGCTAGCTACATAGTACTCTGCTCATGATCCCCGCCCTCCCTCCTCCTTTACACATGTGGGTTTGGAAAGCAATGCCCCTCCATAAACATGGAGGTCCACCCCCCCCCCCACCGATGATGCCAAAGAGACAGTTCTAGTTTGGGTGGGTCCAGTTCAAAAACAAACTCTGGATGAGCTAGACTTGTCTTAACCACTAAGGGGGGTTAATAAGCAAATCAATTCTGCATACGGAGGTGCAAGTGCAGTAAATCTATTACCTTCTGTGACAGGGGAAGGCTCACTCCTCTTCCTGAGTGAATATGTAAATATAATGTTCCAGAGTGAGTTGCCAGTGTAAGTCACTATTAATTGGTCTCTAGGCTGTGAAAAGTGGTGCTACACCTAGAGCTTTAAATACCCTGATGAAACATGCTTTAGCCCTTCTCCTGTCAGGATCCTACTGCCCCAGGGAGGTTAGGGCAATGGTTTGCAGTCTCCATAATGATGCAACAAAAAAAATAGATAGAAAGTATGGTACTAAGCTTATTAATGCAGGATTACTTGTCCCTTATATCTGCCTAAATTTATGCTTTAAAGGGCATTTAAATAAAATATAAACACAAGTAAATATAAAGATTGCCTAGCTACAACTAGGAGTAACACTTTAACACCACTGCTGTGGTTTCGTCACCACTTTAAATCCTTAAACAAGAGACATCATCCATACCCGTGGCTGCCCTTTCCTTTTTATCAGTAAATTATTGCAGCTATTATCATGACTGCGGGACTACAATTATAAAGTGCCCTTTGTTCAAAGGTTTTGACAATAAAGAGCCTGGGCTGGAATTACGATGATAAACACTGGTAATATATGTCCAGTTAAGACAAAGAAATGGTCTAAATATGCTTCCCGACCATGCATCTCCGACATCAGCAGAGCAGAGTGGCTTTTAAACATTTCAGTTAGCCCTGACATGGCACAGGATAGCCCACAGATTATCTCAGCGCTGCGCTGTTAAGCTTTATTAGCCTCCCTCTACAAATAATATATTTCTGTAACCAACTATAAATCCCAAGCTCGAAACAGCAAAATAATTGTTATAGATAATGCCAGCTCCTCATTTTCCTTCTGTTTTGTATTTGTGGAAAGCTATAGAGTGTTTTATATTCAAATTTTTTCCCTTTCTAAATGGGTTAATGTATTCTGTTATAGGGTGTTGGTAGATGAATGTAAGATTTGTAAAATGCAATTGTGTTCTCACATACCAGCACTTCCAACTACATTACATACAATCACTATATTGTTTATCAGGTTATATATTCATCATGTTTCTATTATTATGTTATGTGTTTGGTGATCATGTGTTTTGTGTAATGCAGCCTTTTCTAAAGTGGAATAAAAATTATAAATAGTTGTGCAAAACTGTCAGCAGTAATTGCAGTGATATCAGTTATCTAAAAAGTGATGTCAGTGGCCAAAAAGCCCAGAAGGTGGTGTATAGTGATGGCCGAACATCGGCCAGGTGTGTCACTGTCACTGACGTCACTTCCTGTTCTTGAGCCGGCTTTTCACTAGGAGACTGGCTTCATGCCCATGAAAAGTTTCTTCCTCCGGCATGGTCTTGCAGGTTCTGAACCTGCTGGAGGAAGAATCTTCTTATCGCCGGCGAACGGGGCAGGTCGAACACCCGTACTGCCCGCCGGTGAGAAGGAGGGCGAACATCCATGCCTTGCGGGGAGTTCGACCATCAATAATGGTGTATAGAACATGGTAAAAAACATGGATGAGGGGCGTAAATCCACCTACATCCTATGTTAGAGAAAGAGAGAGAGGGGCTTTTTAGACACCACTATTTCATTAATTATAGAGCTAGAATATTCGAAATTCTAATAATATCCAACATTCAAGAATTCGCAATATTACGCTTCAACATTGTTTACTGGCATACAATGTGCATATTTGTACGCATTGCGAATGGATAAAGATCACAGAATGAAGAAGATAATCTTTGCAAATAAATGCGGAAATGTAACAAATTTTTAATGTTCCTTTATATATTAATTTGAATATACCATATGCCGCTTAACACTATTCATTAACTGTGTAAACATAATTGTGTTAATGAAGAAGTGGTGTCTAAAAGCCCTCTGTCTCTTTCTTTAGCATAGGATGTAGGTGGTTTTAAGCCCCTCATCCAGTGTACCCTTACTATTGATATCACTGGTGTGTGACACCTGAGCCATACGACCAACCAATTTAATTAAATGGTTAGTAGGCAAGAATGAGGGTCAGTGATAAAGTAGCATGGTGGTGGTGGTTGTGGGG
>CM070041.1:24653178-24679155 GCA_036250615.1 Ptychadena robeensis
TCCACCACTCCTGGCTAGCCCCCCCCCCCTTTGTGTGAGAATATTATTTTAGATCTTTTCTTTTACCAATATCAGAACTAAACATTTTGCTCTACCTTGTGTTCCTATCTGGCCTTCAACTCATTGTGTCCACTAGTGATGAGGGATTAGGCAATATTCAAATTCGCGTAATTTTGCGTGTATCCGCCATAATATTCAATTCCATATTCGTAATCTCGAATATCTGCACTTGTGGACATGAATTGCGATCTACAAATCTCTATTGCGATCAAATATGTGCAATGCATGCACGTCAATGGAGCTCGGATATTCAACTAGGAGAATATCCGTCATTTTCGTTTTAAAAAAATCGCATCATGATTATATAATCGCGATCCATTGAAATGAACGGGATCACGATAATCGCAAACAATCACGATCATCGCGATCGCGTTGGATATCCGATTATATATTCGTGAAATGCTGAAATGGCGATATTTGAGCTAAATATTCGAAAATCGAATATTCAAGCTCAGCACTAGTGTCCACCTACCAACAAATTGACTTAGTGGAAAGTGGGTGGTCAATCCGTGTAGCACCTGTACTCTGTAACAGGCAATATGCTTGATAAAGGCAGCTATTGGTCCTGTTGGTCTGTTAACGGACAAGCCATTTACATTGTTACATTAGTAACTTTTCTGCCATTTTGCTTTATATCCTCTATCTTGAGATTTCTATGTGGTGTTATAATAAACTGGAAATTATGGAAATGGTACTTGGAGGTTTTGCAAGTAGACTGACTAGAATTTATCAGTGTTGTGCCAGAGTTCTGCTTTCCTGCCTGATACACCTTTTTGTTTTTGAGCAATGCTCTTCATACCCTCCTACTTAGTTTATATCTAGCATTCTGTTTATAAAAGTGGAACCCACCTGAACATAGGTCAGTCTCCCGACATGAAGCACTGAAAGGCCAATCCTTGGGTGCACCATCCAAGGTTGCTTTTGGCTACTGACTGATTCCTTCAGGATCTAGGTTAATATTAACTCCATCATATGAAGCTAAGGGTCTTGTGAGTCACTTGCATTAACATCTTTTGTTTAATTTATTTTACAGATATTTCCTGTGTTACTTATTGTATGGTTTTCTTGTAGCCTTTGAGTGGTGTAACTTTGAAAATCCTCAGTGCATACCAAAACTCACTAGCCCTTTACAAATCCTTTGCAGTCAAATACCCTAATATATAAATAATCTGTAAAAATAAAATAAGAAAAACTTCAAATGTAAAGAGTTAATCCTGATTACTTGTTGCTCCTCTACTGAGATCCGAAAGTGCCATAGTGATGGCAACTTAACCAAGAGAGTCAGGATAGAAGTAGCCAGTGACTTCATCATGTGTACAAATGTGCGGCAATAGTTTTTCACCATTGAAAACCATTATTTAGTCACGTTACTGCTGTGAATTAACCCCTGAAATGCCGGCAGCTAAAAAGAACTGAAGATGGCCACTGCCAGGGCTGGAGTGAACAGTTGGTAAGTAAACATTGTATTTCATTTGTTTCCACTTTAGGTTTGGTTTTAAATTATTTGTTATAGTTCTTAGATATATGCAATATATTGCACATAATGTTCCCAAACATGAGGGATATTGGCCAAGATTGAATGATAATAAAGTATGAAATATGCACTACGCAGGTATAAATAACAGCCTCCCTTGCCCTCTTAGTTCTAAGTTCTAAGACTATTAGGTTAAATGAGGCAACTGTAAGAGTATGAAAGGATTTGATATACAATTTTGCAAACCAGCCACTGGTCTGAGAAGGCCATATAACTATGTTTGCCATAAATATAAAAAGATTTGTTTTTTGGTACGAATAAAATAAAACTGAGTACCAGGCAAATGGCTCAGTTAAGTTATAAATATAAATCATATCTTGGTCGTTAAGAGTTTGTGTATTTCTTAAAATATTGATATGCTTTGCTACTAAACCTAATGTTTTACTGGTGGTCTTACAGACTTCCTTCTGACCCCTCACATTGCTATTAATCATTTTGACATGGGGTATATGAATTTAAAGTTCTGAGTTACAGACTTTTAGTGTTATTGGAAAACTGGACATTTGAGAACTATGCTTTAGAGCCATCAATAAAGCATTGATGGTAAGTAGGCAAAATATGTCATAAATAATGGCACCAGGTCGTTAATCATGGGACTAAAAGCCAAAATAAAGAAATGTATATTAAACACAGAACAAAGCAGTTCAATTTTGTGCTAAATCATCCAAGTTTAATATGATCTCTACACCAATTTAGATATTTTTTTCTATTTTGATGAAAAAAGAAGAAATTGCTTTGAATAACTAATACGATTTTTTTACACAGGTTCAGTGCGCTCGGTGCACAATTAGTAGTTTGTGGGGGCATTTCTAGACTGCAGTATCCCCATATGTTCTAAAGCCTGTGGTTATCCAAAGGGATAAAATTGGAGAAGAATCATTAACAGGTTATTGACAGCTGCCCCAACTATAGTGTTGACTACTGCACAGAGTGGCAACCACACTGTTAGGACATTGGCTGTCCCATGTACCACCTGCTGGTGGTGGTGCAGTGCTAGTGCTTTCCATGGTTAGTTTCCCTAGTCATCAGCAGGTGACTGTCTGCAAGCGTGGGCTGGGTTGAGGATTTTCTGACTCATTAGCCTGAGGGCTATATAGGTGTGCCTCACCCACACATGCTTGCTGAGCATTTACATGGATATCTGATCTGTACCCTGTACCTGATCCTCACTATAAACTTTGGACAATCTGAACTCTGAATCTGAAGTTTACCTGGTTATCTTACCTTGGAACCCATCTGAACCCTGGACATCTGAACTCCTGGTTGTTTGCTGCTCTGTTTGTCATAGTAAGTTCACAATAAACCCTTTTTTCATTATATCCCTGTCTGGTTGTCAGTGTGTGCTGCCTGTCTGGTGCCCCCCCCCCCCCCATATAGATCCTGACATACACAACTTACTTACATTTGAATTGATCTATTTTTTGTGCAAAGACAATACAAGTGATTGCTATTTCCGTTATATTATAAAAATGTGAATTACAGCTTTTAGACTAATTTTGCTTCATTACAATAAAAAATTTATGGTAGTTACAGATTTGAACTAAAGTGGTCCTACCAGTAGAGATGGTCGAACTTGCTGGAGATATAGAGAAGGGTTGGAGGTATACCACAAAACAAAAGTATGTCTCTAACACAAATAGTTTTTGCACAAATTAAGTTCAAATCAAGTACATTTTGGTGATGATATAATTTTCAGAGGCTTTGCAATAAGCTCACAAAGTTAGCAACTCGAAAAATTCAACCATCTCTACCTACCAGTCACTCAACAATTTAATATGCATGTCCAGAGGTAGCCTAGTCTATTAGGACCCTAGAAATGTCCCTTGGCAGTTTGTATGGACTAAGATATGGTAGTTGTATGCGTAGTTTAATTTGTACTCTGCAAAAAAAAAAAGAACCAAAAAAAACAAGGTCCTAAATCACATTTTATGGTTAGCCTAGACACGTTGCATATTTCCGTGCCATAGGATATATGTATCATACAGGAGAGGCTACTCCAGTTTTCCCACATGGCTTTAAGTCTCTTTGCTTGAGTAAGCAAAAGTGACAGCTATTTATGATGTGGCTGACAGCAGATCTCAGTAAACACTAGACATGTTGAAAGATATGTTCTACTATGAACGAAAACCACAGATGACTGAATATTTACCAGAAACGTTTTAATACACCTCCAATAAGAATCCCTCTAATTACATCTAAGAGATACATATCCCACATATAAAAGCTGACGTGAACCTGCCCTTTTCCATTTGACAGCTGTCGGCGGGGATAAATATAATTTCCTCTGAGGCCTTTACAAGACCAGTAACAGGTAAGAACTGGCGAGCGCAGCATTATTATACAGCTGATTGAGTTATGACAGCTGAAATCAGCTGGGAGAGAAATGTGTGGAAGGCATAGGGCAGGGAGCAGACAAATGATGATTAAGTGATCACTTTAAGGAACAATCTTCATGATATTTCATGCTCAGTCCACAGTATAAAGTCTCGGCTTCTAACAGCTCCATCAATTGATTTGATTTACTGCGGCAGCTTATCCCAGTCATAATATTTCATAGAAATGGTATTGCAGACAGAAATAATATCGACATCAATATTAACCCTGAAAGGGCTAATGGACACAAGCTATAATTTCCTGGACATCCATAAAAACCATTTTGCTGGTATTTGGCATTAGGCAATTTGTCTTTCTTATTTTAAATCCCCCCTCCTTCCTGTTTTACTGCATCAGAGCTTATACTGTTTTCACCTCTGACACTCTTTCATTACCGCTGATCACAAGCCCAGGACGTGCTCTCTAGTTTCCGTATTCCGGGACCATAACAAGCTGCATTATAGTCATCCGAAAAAATTGATTGTGAAGTCAAGTCATTTTCAAATCTTAAACAGTTTTGCAATGTCATTTTTTATTTTAGAAAAAGTAAGAAAGAATAACAGGATATTTTACAGCCATTCTGTGTACTGAATATTAACATAAAATATGTACTGTAAACAGTCAGAACACCATAGCATTAGTAGAAGAGGAGCAAGGGTTGGGGTGGATAAAACTGTAACAACCAGGAGTAGTTGAAGCCTAACAGCTACTTAATATTTTGGGGTTGCATGGTAGTGGTGTAATGTTCCTCATTACAACTGCCATATATGAATGCATAGCTGCAACCTAAAGCACCCACCACCAGTTCTATAGATGGAGAAAGCTTTACCTTGCCTATCTAGTCCTAGAAGACCTAAAAGAGATATGTTTACACTTACCTGAACCTGCACTTCCTTGGTGCCTCTTCCACTGCTCTCCATTTACTGATCTAAACTGCAGCCTAAAGTTGGGATTTCTTCCCCCACAACTCAGAGTTTACAGTTCTGCTTTGTGGATGGATGATGCCCAGTACAGGACAATAAACAGGTTAGTGAACCTCTTTATCTGAACTCTATAGACATCAATTAATATTTACCCTTGCAGTCTTTTGGGACCAAAGATCACAACATCTCCACGTAAAGTTGCCACTCTTTAAACTTTCAAGCTTCATTACATTGAAGCTTTTAAATGTAATTAAACCTGCACACAAAATGCACAAGATCTATGTCACTAAGTATAGGGTTGTTCACATTTCAGCCTTGAAAACAATAGTTTAACTACATTTTGAATACACTTTGTAAACATAAAGATCATTCGAGCATTTTGTATATTTGTAATTGTAGCAATTTCTCCTACATAGGGAACCCTTCCTGCCATTTGGGGATTGTTCCATATAATGCAGACCTGGGAAGTTGAGGAGGAAGATTATCAGGTCAAGAGTTGTACGCAATGCACAATATTTACTACCAACACAATGCACAATACTGTGGAGAAAATAAAAAATAAAAATCAAATAGATTATGATTTTCAAAGCTGAAATTGTATCTCCATAGACTGGGGAAGGTTGCTTGATTGTTCCCAGGAGAAGAATAGCTGCAACTGCTGCAGCAGCATCTTCTTGGAGGAGAGGACAGACGAAAGAGGATTTAATGATTACATATAGGGTTTTTTCATGTTTTTTCCACAGATCATCTGTATAATTGGGGATTTGACTCTGAGGTACATGGAGTAAATTAGGTGAATATGGGTGCCATTTAACTAGTGGTGTTTGATGTATGCGTACATGTAAATATTTTTTGTTATTCCCATCCCATATTTCTTAAGGTGCCCATACAATTGATTGATACCTGTGCAATCGCTCGTGATCATGACGTCACCACACTTAGCTCAATTGCAGGTCAATCCAATGGAATAGATTTGCACCACTTTGCACATTGATTCCCATTCGATTGACCCACAAATATGGTCCGGTTTAATGACATGTTTTCCTACTGGCTGGGAGCTGCTGACAGGCAACAATGAGACAGAGGATCTCTGCAAAGGAAGAAGGGGTACTCCCTCCAGCACTCTGCCTGTGTTGTGGTAGGCTCAGTCCCCTTTCCTCTGCCGGGAACCAGTCACAGGCTGTCTGCTGTGGGGGCCCTCCTTCCATGTCCTGCTCTCTGCGCTGCTTGTCAGATCACCCGGGATTTGCGGACATGTACGTTCCTGATTCGTCCGTCCTTTTCTAAATGACATTGTTTAATTGTGCTGCAATCTATTAAAAAATCGAGCCATGTACGGACACCCTTACCTTCAAGTGATACTTACTGTACTGTTCATAAAGATGAACTCAGCAGGAAGAAGCTCAGAAAAGCCTTGTGAACACAGCAAGAAATAACTTCTGTTTCTTCTCTTAAATAAAAAACAAGATTAGTTATGGAACAATGTGCTTTGGTATTGTATGTCATGGGCCTATTTATTAGTGCTGAGTAAGTTACGTTAAGTAAGCATAATGTATATCCCCCAAAATTCATCCTGACCAAGTTTCTGGTCTGGTCACCTGATCCTTCTACCCTCACTATCCTCAGCAGAACTTTTCACAGTAGTGAATGTAAATGTCCAAGAATTGAGAGAGAACAAAAGTGTCAAAGCCAACAATGTAAATACGAGACTTGTTTTTATGATTAGGAGAAACTTTTTAAGAACAGATAAAAGTGTTTATGTGGCTAGGAGTCCATGCACTGTTACTGCTTTGGCTTAAAATGTCCATTAGAAAATAATAGGATTTTGTGACATTCATTTGTAGTGCGACTTTTAATTATGGGATAATTTCTACAAATGAACAAAATGTTGTAGCTGACCTTAACTACCAACTGTTTTACTGAAAATCACCCCCAGCTGAATGACAGCATGCCGCTCTATATATAAAAAAAAAGCTTTAGTTCTTTTTCCCATGATCAAAGTTTACAGCAATATTTTTATTTGTCCACTAAATAAACTATTACGGTTCCTGCTATTGCAGGGAAATAAACTTAACCTTAAAGAATCTTAAATTTGTATATTTAGAAACATAATTGCCATACAGCAAATATTTTTCTAACCATAAATACTATTTGATAAACCGAATAATAGAACTGCATAAAATAAATAAATTTATTTAATAGAAATACAACATATATCATGTTGTCTGTCTTTTCCATAAGATTCTGGTGCTTGTATGAAGCATTGATCCTATCATTTTAACTTCCATTAACAGACAAAGCAAAGGTCAAAGTGTTGAGACAACTGTTTAATACTGATGGGTTGTCTTACAATGATGTGCTTTGATTCATAAAGGGAAAGCCATTTAAATGACCATAGCATGACAATGGTCCTGTCCAAGGGTGGCTATAATTCATTTCCATTAGATACAGTGGATTGAGCATAGTTAAATAAAACAATTCTAAACATAATAAAAAATTAATGCAATCACCATCTATAGCTGATAAGTTAAGAAGGTTGTTAAGATTTGGGGATTAATTACAAAGCCCCCATTAAGGTATCATCATCAAAATTGCTGGAGATGTACATGGGCACCAAATTTGGTGATTATACTATATTCAGGGACTTTGCATTTAACTCACATAGTCAGCTGGTAAAATAAAATAATCATCTCTACTGGTAAGCTGCATTTTGGGAGGTGTCTATGGCTGCCTGTGACAAAAAAAAGACAGAATCTCTTATTGAACAAGACACTGAAGCTCATTGCCGCATGATAAAAATTTCAAGATGATATTTTTTCACTATATTAAGCGAGTTGCGATGTATACATAATAAGGAGAATGCTTTGTCTTTTGCAATTTGAACCTGCTGAACATCTGTATGCATGGAAATGTTTGTAAGAGAATTGAAATCAAAGGATAGAACAATTTATTTTCTTCTGGAGAAAAAATAAACACAAAAAAGTGTTAGTCACAATTATTAAGGTTGGACCTGAAGCAGAATATCTAAGGTCCTCACAAGCTTTTCCCAAGGATATTTGGACAGTATGGTCTTCTCCAGTAAACTATGAATGCTATTCCATGGTCATCCTTGCCATTCCCTCTGTATGGTGTCTTGGCCTGATCTTCTATATTGGCCCAACTAATCGTGTCGGAGGGTGCCGGTTGGGGATTAAGAAGCAGAAGTTAACAATTTTTAACCCACTTTGATTAAACAGGGAGGGTGAATTCTAAAGGAACCTAGCCCATGTACTAATACTCTTTACTTTAGCCTCATCCAGATAGAGTGCCTCAAAATTCAAGAGCTGTGTTCCATCACACATAATGTGAGATTTTAAAGTGGAACTATAAGGAGTATCTTGTCACAAATGTTTGCCCCATTCTTAGAAAATTTGCATCTTACATAGAAGTGCAACTACATAGAAGTGACAAACCTGAAAATACCAACCATATATTTTCCAGTTTCCTAAAAACTGACCATAATGCCCCCCTCATACATTTCTTATGACATAAAATACTGATCTGCCACTCTGTGAGTGCCAACTTAGTAGTAGCTGTACTGTATACACACATTAGCAGCCTTTGTTGAAGCTAAAGTTATATTTATGCCAATAAGTGAGTGGCCCCCAATGGACTGATACAAGATGGCACTGATGCAAGATTGGATTTGCCAAGAGCAGCTAGAACCATGGGGAATCCATCACAAGCTACTAGAAGTACAATCATTAAAAATATCCAGAGTATTCCTTGCATCATTCCAATCAACTCTAATAGCTATAGTAGGACACTCTATAGAAATATTCTACTGGCTTTCAAACTCTATACACCGATCCATTTCTTATAGGTTGCCATTTCATCATATAAAGAATATCAGCATTTAAAATAGCTTTTTTTCTTGTTTTATTACTATACTTCTTCATGTGCAAAAAAAAACCAACTCAACCCAAAGTGGTGTGTTTCGTTTTGGTTTTGGAAAGGTTTCAGTGGCTGAGCAGGGAATATTTCAATCAAATATAAAGCTTATATGAACAACAAATAAATTAGGATCTCCATACAGGCTTTCTCTCAGGCTAGGTTAATTAGGGTTGGGCTGACCGATGCCTAAATGACCAAATGAACTGTCTCCAAAGCCAATCAAAATTTTTCATATAGAACTCTGCACTCCAAATAAAAGTCCAAACCCCTTTATATAAAATATAACAAAAACACAGACTCCCCGGGGCTTTCCCCCTCTCTGAAGTGTTTCACCCCTTAATTACGGGGCTTATTCATAATTATAAAGATCTCCACAAATGGTTAGGGGTGAAATGCATCAGAGAGAAGGAGACCCCCAGGACAGTCAGTTCTATTTTGTTTTATTTTCAATAATTTGGACTTTAATTTGGAGTACAGAGTTCTATATGAGAAATAAAGCTCAGATATAAATCTGGTTCCTATATATTCACTAGGTGCTATCAAATAGGTGATAGAGCATTGTTGTCTCCTTAACAATTCTACGTTGTCATCAAATTTTTTCATATATTTTTTTAATTTGAATTTCAAGAGTTTATTATTAGTATCTCAACTGGACCTTTACATTGTTGATCTTGCTGTAAAACTATTGCGTGGTGAATAACAGTAGGTTCATGGTAGGCTACATTTTACTACCTTAAGTAAAATGGTGTATAAATAGTTAAAGCATTCCTTTTTTTTTCTACTGGGGTAAGCAATATTTATTATTTTAAGTGAGCAGCAGAAAGCAGTTTAAACACACCATGCAGTGTCTATATGTTGAAAACCAATAATTGAAGCATCCCTAATTTAACAATAAATCACCTAGCTTGCTGTAATTTGCCTTCCAATAGTCTGTGTATCACTAATTTATTCACAAGGAAATGCCGGCACTTCTCATTTACTGACAGATTTCAATAATTCTGTATTCACTACACCAATGATTCCCCATTCCGGCCTCATCAATAAATGTCTGTGCCATCACAGATCTTCTTTGCTGTAACTCATTCATGGCCAGCACCGTAGAGATTGATGCTTTTCAATGTTTCCTTTTTCCTTTCCAAAAGGTGTTAATTTTTTTGGTTCATCTTTAAAATACAAATTTAAATTATAAAATGATGAAGTTATTAAAAATACTTAAAATCAGTTTATATACTTGAGTGAATGATGCTTAGGGGTTTATTTAACATGTTAGCTAGTGCAGGACAAATGGGCTCAGTGAAAGAGGAAAAAATAAGCTTTAAGGAGAGCCAAGGCACATAACTTGTCAAGGTCACATGACATGACCAGTAACAGAGGTCTCTATGCTCCACTGAACAAAGGGAACTACCGCTAGCTAAAAACCACATTAGATGGGTCACTGTGTGTGCAGGGCACAATGTAATGGAGAACACTTCTTCTATACTCTCATCGTTTCTGCCCTAGCTGGTTTCATGTCAAGTGAGGACCAGTATAGGCATGAATCTGCAAGAAGAGGTACACACATGCTTCATCTTTTTTGAAAGGCTCTATGCCTAGCAGGTGCATAGGAACAAGAACACAAGGCGTACAACAAAGTAAAGTACTGTAAATGATAAAAAAAAAAATTATAAAACAAAAGACAGAATACCCACATTAAAGAAGGTTAACAGGCTTAGTAAGGATTGATCTCTCAGAGTTGGGTGCTTACCAGAATGACGTCATTACCTGGTTATGGATGAGATCACTTCCTGGTTATAGGTGCTGGAGGCTCAGCAATATCAATGGGATGTATTTCGAGTGTCAGTTCTTTGTCAGCTTATACAGAATATAAACACCCACCCCTCATATTGACCCAGTTTTACTGTAATCTTTCCCCAGGCCCCATACACCTACTGAGGGCCCATCTGGCCACTGACATCACTGCAACTGTGGAATTGCTGCCAAACTGTGACGGTATTATCTTTCTATGCCTAGCAGGGCCAGGTATGGACAAACAGGGAGCACACATATACTATTTGCCCCTCCTTTCTCTGGCCGTTTAGGGACCTGATATTAAAAACATGACAATCCCATTATATTATTATATTATATTATAGCATTTAAGCCTTTTATAGTTTTGAAAAAAAGTGGTTAAGAGTTTAACCTATCTGTGGAGTTTCTGTTGCTTTCTGGTTTATCCATAACATGAAAAAAGAGAATCTTTGAATCGCAACACTTACTGAGGGGACATCTAACTTTTCTCCCCCTCAATTCAGGGAGTATTTCAACTTTCTTTCTACAGATGAATTAGTTAAAGAAATCATCCCATTGGTACACAACAGCTAAAAATAACCGGACTAGAAACCTGTGGCTATAAATACCCTTTAACGTTTATAAAAAATAAATTGGATTGAATAGACCAGTTCTATTTATTCTATAGATTAAATAATTAGGTTAATAAGTGAGAGATTTGTCATTCATTTTAGACAAATTCTTAGGAACTGAAAAAAGTTACAAATAAGGCCATCAACAGCAGAAGTCTCAGTGTGTCAACCTGCACAGCTTAAATAGGACAGGTCTGTGGTATGAGTGGGAGGTGGTCTAGAGGAGTGTGTATATATACATCTTTCAGCAAAGTAGTATCATTTCAAAGTGTAAAGGTGGCTTTCCTCACATATATTCTAATTTGAACCCCTGGATTGGTCGAGTTGTGCAAACATTCAACAATCTATGTTTTTAATTGAATATGTTATTGAAAAGGGTAAACAAAAAAAGAGCAGCATGTTTAATGGTTTACTTACACATGTTGATGGTTTACTCAGTTTGTGCCCAGATTGAGAATAACTGTGTTTTTCTCTCAATTTACTTGACAATAATTCCCTGCACTTACATAATAAAAGGTGCATGTATTGAACAACTCCCCCTAAAGGGTATTCTGTTTAAAGCCAACATTTCAGAGAGACTTCCCATTTAAAATGGACAGATCCCTGTGGCCAATGCTGAACTGATTCTAAAAAAATTCCAACTGCATGCTGCTCTTTAGACTTAAGTAGTTTCACACTACATACCAAAAATACGTTTTTGAAAATGTTTTTCTAAATAAAACACAAAAACCTCTTCAAAAGGAAAGTGATGTCTTATAATGACACCTAGAACCCAAGGAAGAGCAAAGACAAGGAGCAAAATGCCCTCAGCTTTATTGAAATGTCAACATTGTGCTGAGATATGTGGGATAGTGGCATAAGGGTCATTATGAGCAAGATATGTGGTTCTGGATAAAATTGATACTAAAATCAGCTTCACACTTCAACAAAAACCTAGGGCAGACATAGGCCTATGGTTCACACTAATGACACACTATGGTTCAAATTAATGTATATATATTCTGCAATAGGCTGAATACCGGAACTGAAAAACATTTGGGGTAATTAATTCAGAAAGCGAAGGACCAAGTCAGCAATGGTAGCTTACATATGCCAGTGTAAATCAATTTTAATGCAGCTGTAACCTATCTTTGTTAACATACAGTAAAAATACAAAGTGTACACTCATCTGTTTAAATGGTAGGTTGTTTTTTTGCAATTAAAATAAATGTTTGCAAAGTATTTTAGGGTTCAAATTTGGTCTCTTCAAACCAAAACAAATGCTTTTGGAAAAATTTTGGTATTTTTTTTTTATGTATGCCGGACCTATAGATTTTTTGTTTTTCAGTTGAATTGAATTACAGATCACATTAGAGGTAGGGAAAACATTCCATTTTATTAGAGGTTTGTACAATTTGTATATCCACTGCAAATGCCATAAACTTCTTCTCTGAAATATCCAACTGGTGGACATGCATAAGTACTGTTGTTAATACAACACTGTTTGGTATTTCTCCCAAAACATTTTTCCTCCCGAAACCTTGTTGCACATTTCTTTTTTGCAACTGGGCTTAGTTTAAAGAAATCCTTCAAGAAAAGTTGATTTAGGTCATGGCCTCTGTATTTGGCAACTTTTCACAGAGCTTCCTGATAAACAAAAACATCTTTGCATATTCAATAGTAAAGGATAAATAGGGTTTTAACCACCCTAGCGTGCGGGACGGCAGCACCTCGTCCAGCGCTGCAGCTGCTACTATAGCACTGGACGAGGTGCTGCCGTCCAGTACGAATCGGGGCTCCAGGAGAGCATACTCACGCTGTCCTGGTGTCCCCGTGTCCCTGATGCCTCTTCGGATGCCTCTGCTTCTTGTGACTTCCTCCCCCCCGCTCCGAGTGACGTGATGACGTCACTCGGGGAGGCGGCGGGATATTTGAACTGTAAACAGTAAATAGTAATGTTTATTACATAGGGGGAGTTTGGAAGCAGTTTTCTACATAGAAAACTGCTTTCAAACTCCCCCTATGTAATAAACATCGCCAGAATGATGTCCCTGATGCCCCAGATGTGCCCATTTGCTGTAACCCTTTCTTCCCTGGTGTGATTTTATCACACCAGGTTAGAAAGGGTTAAGTGCAAATGGGAACATCTGGGGCATCAGGGACTTTTTATTTTGGCGATATTTAGTACATAGCAGCATAGTTTTGTGTCCTAATTCTTGTTTTTTTTTTCATTTTTTTTATTAAAATTTTTTTTACTTCTTTTTTACATAATTGTTTGTTTCAAACATTATTATGGTCAGGATGTCTATTGGACCCTTGTACGGATATATTTTGGGAAGTTACATGCCTACGACATAAAGAAAAATTTACCATTGAAGTCTATGGTGCGCTTTTGGTACAGAAATCTGGACCTCAGCAGTGCGCTAGGGAGGTTAAGGAATCCAAAAATTCAAACAAGAATATGTATAACACATTATTGATCTTATACCACAATGGTGATAACAGCAGAATAACCAACAAGGCAAATGTTTTTATATATAAACTTAAGACACAAAAAAAACATTTCACAATGCTGTTTCCACAGTGGGTCACAGTACTATCAGAGATTGTTTCATGGTTACAAATTCATCGTTTTTCATTTATTTTGCATTATGTTTCTATTGATATAGCTGGGCATAGACGGGATGATTTCCCTTCGCCTGCCGAGCCAACCTAGCGGGCGTGACAACATCATCACGCATAGCTGCTAGTGCCGAGAATCAGCCGGGCACCCTTTGTGTGCAGGCCATTACTTCGGATGGGACCGTCCCCATCCGAATGAATGGGATCCGATCTGAATTATCCGTCATGTCGGATCACTGTGCGATCCGACTAGAGATGGTCGAATTTTTCGACTTGCTAACTTTGTGAGCTGATTGCAAAGCTCCTGAACATGGTATCCTCACCAAAATTGTTGGAAATGTAGAGAAGGGGTGTGGGAACATTTGAAAAAAAAGTTTTGCTCTAGCATGTGTAGTTTTTGCATAAATAAAGTTAGAAAATAAAGTCGAAATTCCGATTTTTGAAATTGTGACTTGACTTTGAACTTCATTTGTGCAAAAACTATTTGTGTTAGAGACATACTTTCTTTTTTGTAGTGTTGTAGTGTTGATAACATGTTCAGGGGCTTTGCAGTTAAGTTGAAATCGTCGAAATTAAAAAATTCGACCATCTCTAGATCCGACATGACGGCAGATTTTTGGTCAATATGACCAGTTGGTGCACCCAATTCCCTGCCGACCTGACCACCAATCAGATGCGGGAATGCGCATGGCATCCGATCGGCTATCGAATCGGGCAGAAATCGACCTGTCTATCCCCAGCTTATGTAATTTATAGAAGGCTGTTGAAGGTTCATAGAGCTGGAAGAATGCTCAGTTGGGTGGAGTTCTTTTCGCCTCTCTGTTTCTGTCCACTGCTGGGATAACAGAATGAAGGGATTTCATGACATCAGAAAAACATTTTTCATTTTTGTTTTCTTTTATAATCAGGTAATGGTAATAATATGGCTGACTGTGAATGTTTTATGTTTGCTTTATTGATTCTATATCATAATATTTGTTTTTTTTAAGTATCTCATGATGTTTCATCTTTCAAGTATGAAACACATCAAGGACGATCAAGTGATGGGAATTTTGGTCATCTTGCAACCATAAAAAATCAATCTGGCAGTACTGCAATCCAGTGCAGTCAAAAGGTTTCTGTGTCTGAGTGTCACGGAGCAGCAGGTGTGGACCCACTGTGCCACGTGTCCTACCTCCTCTAAGGGCGTTGTCTAAGTGAACCCACTCGTTGTTCACAATACTCCAGATGGTGGAGATAGACTTTCCCGAGGGGAACACCAGGTCACTACCTCTTGAGGGAATGTAGGAACACAGGGCAGCTGGTCCAGGAGACAGCAGGGAAGACACCAGGGACACAGGTGTCATCAGCCAGACAGTGTGACAGGGCGGGTAAGGTAAGGTAAGGGTTAACAGGTATCAGTCTCAGAACACAGGCAGTCTCTATCTCACAGGAACAGCAATGGCAGGCAGTGCTTAGCACAACACAGAGACCTTAATACTGAGGCAAGGCTGAAAGGGCAGGGTTCCTTATATAGCTGCAGGAGGTCCACTATTGGTCAGCCAGGTCACATGATGAATACCTTAAATCCCAGGAAATGACACGCGCTGGTGTTTAAGGAAGTGTGTAGGAATATCAGAATCACTGCTGAACAGGACACCTAGATCTGCAACGGTAAGTAAGGAGGCGATGGCGGCATACAGCAGCTGCCGTTACACTGAGGTTTATACATCAATCTTGTATCTTGTTTGGTTTTTATGCCCATCTGGGATTCATTTTTTTTCTGGTATAATTAAGATCCACAATGTTTTTTACAATTGTCCGTACAATGGTATTATTCATTGCCTGATATTTGACCAATTTTGGAGACAAAACATAATGTAAAGCATCTTTGTATCCTTTTTTGAATATTGAAGAGGAAAAGGACTCATAACCCTGTAATATTTAGCCAACATATATGCAAATTTATTTCATCTTCAAGTATCTTAACCCTTCTGGTGGTATTCCCCGTGTGTGGCTGGGGGTAGGTTTCAGCACTGGATTGCTTACCTTTTCCAGGCCAGCCCACAGCATTCTTCTCTCTGGATCTACCTCCCTGATGTCAGTGATGAAGCGAGGGAGGTGCAAGTAAGCCCTTTCACTGCTTGTATTGGCAACAGCAGAGTGTTGTACCTTGTTGGCCATAGATGAATACTGAAAGTTTGGAGTTTAAGTGACACCTTTTATTGGCTAACTGAAGTAACTAAACAAGCAAGCTTTCGGGATGTCTCAGATCCCTTCTTCAGAAATCTTCTTCATACAATTTTGGTTTTAGAGGCTCACACTTCTACACAAACTTGCAAAGTTAATAATATTTTACAAAAACAACTGTTATGTCTTGACACACTTGAATGATATAACTGTATTAAGCCTGAAGAAGGGATCTAAAACATCTTTAGTAAAGTCAGTAAGCAAATAAAAGGTATCACTTGAACTTCAAACTTTCTGTATTGCTTGTATTGATATACAGGCATAGGTCCCAAGACCTGCAATACCCAGTGTCAATGGCATTTGGTCTGTATTTCCCATACAGCTTTATGAATCAAAAATGGGACAACCTGGGAGTTTGTAGTGTGCCTGAACTAAGGAACCCTTTTTTAAACAAAATATATAGCTAGGCTCCCTCCACAAAGAGTCAGATTTACGAGCAATGCAGGAAAAATTATTCCAAAATTTAAAGACATCAAGATGGCAGACACCACTACCAACTTCTCTTTATAGTAAGGTACATATGTTACTCTTTCTAGTTATGTGCAGAAGCCTAGCACATTAGCAAATACATTTCTTAATTGTTAATACTCTCTGATTGCTGCAGTATTATGTTAACACATTTTATTACACTCGCTTCATTATCTCAACAAAAATATGAGTGATATAGTAATGAAAATATTTTCATCTCTTAATTATGTGTCATCAATACAGTTTGACGCTCACAGCTAGTTAATTAATAAACAATTCCTAATTGAGTGACAAATTGCTGCCTGTTAATAGCCAGCAGTAAGAGGCACACTTCATTGGAACTGTGAATTGCTTTGCTAGAATATAATATTTCCATTATGTTCAATCTCATCTCACTTAAGATATTACTTTACTAGTCACTTGTCAGCTGTATTTTCAGGCAACCTGTTGAGATATTAACTAGGGACTTGTCAAAGTAAATGGTGAAATTGTTAAATTATTTATTGCCATGTGTCTTTGGATTGCAAATATATTATTAACATTGAATTATATTTTATTTTTCCACCCGCCCAAAAGCTTAGCTTGTTAAATGACTCCTTAAGCACTGTAAGATCATCATTATTCCACCAAAGGTGCTTCTTGGCTCCTCTTTCGATTGATTGGGCCAAGGAAATAATATCCATAGATGTGCACCTGAGATTTCTGATACCTTGTATATCATGGCCAGCAACTGCAGTTGTCCATGGAGGGGCAGTGGGCAGGTATTTAGCAGTGATTCTTCAGTTTCTTGTATTTCCCTATGCTTGGTGAGGTTGAACCACTAACTTGATGATAAGCTCTTATTATAAATAAGCATCTTGCAGTGTGTACAGATGTCCTTTATGGTCATTTAGTGTAATCCTTTTTCTAATCACGGGGGAAAACATTGGATATGAAGAGGTTTGACTTTCTCCAAGTTGATAGTTTAGCTATCTGTTCAGGGTTTTAAGGGCTTCTTTATAAAGGTAGCAATACACAGCTCGATTTGTCACCGATCAATTGCTGATCTGATCTTTCTAGGTAATCGGGAATTGGCAACTGATCGGAAAAGGGAATCGATGCAACACCACCTTGGGAATCCGATTTGTGGCTGATTTTATCATGAGCCAATCTCCAAAATGGCCGATTCCACAAAATCCATCAATCAGAAAGGCTGCTGCAAAGGGCTGTGGGTCCACCAACGTACTCCAATTGCCAAACGATCGACCAAAAAAAAAAACATGTTAGTTAAATGTCTGATCCGATTTTTAGTCGATTACGATTTTGTTTGGTCAATCGTTCAGGGTGGGCAGAACCCGATTGGTTGCAGATTGATCGCCGATCGTTCTCGTGAACACATGCAGTGATCGAGTGGAGGTTACCTTAAAGGATGTTGATCTAAATCTCAGATCAACATGCTTTGTTCTTGGCAAATCTAATTGCCGCTTTCAGACCTACACATTTAGTAAGGGCAATCATATTGATTACTATGACAATTAAGATGGCTATAGACGTTCGATGGTTTTATTCACTAAAGTTAAAGTTGATCACTTGAAAAACGGATTTCTTTTAACCTGAATTGATCGACCAAAAGTGATGAAAATTTGAATAAAATATATTTTTACTTTTCACCTAGCTGAAGTATCTAATGCATTTAGTATGGAATAAGATATTTCGCCAGACTCAAGTATTTATAGGTCTTAATTGCCTTATACTGTAACAAAGTTGCTAGTGTTTATTCTACAACGTTTAATAATATTTTTCTGAAATATTTTGAGAAAATGTAAAAAAAAAAAACACAGCACAGTATATATAACAGCCTAAGCAAATAAAAGTCAAGTAAATGTTTACCTTTAATCCTCACTGACATTGATGAAGTACCATACATTTACTGAATTCTTTGTCAATGGACACATGATTAGCCCTGACTAATGAAATCTAATTAGTATCCCACAACACATTTAATTCATTTAATTACTGACATTATTGCAGATTAAAATAAATATGCCAGATTAAGACTGCCCTTCCTTCCTTCTTTCATTCAAACGTACTGTGTACAGACTTGTGAAATGGGAAGTTTACTCACTTTATTTTTCACTGAAAAACGTATTTTAAAATGTGGCATTAGAGGTGCAGCATGATATTGTGTTCCAAATTTCCAACAAAATATATAAATATTATATACCTATAACAGAAAAAAAGGTAGTGAAAGCAATTCCACAATTAATGAATGGTTGCAGATACTGTATATGTAGAATCTGTGTGTTAGTGAACAACAGTTACTCACTGGCCCCAAAGGCTAAGAACACTTTAGCTGTATTGCACTCCTAGGTTACAGTCGTGTATTGTTTCAGGCATGACTAATAGAAGTGAAAGGAAGATAGTCAAAGGAAGTGACCAAAGTAGTAAGCAGTGGCAAACAAACAAATGTTAAAATATTCTAGCAAAGTCAATGAACAGGTAAAAAAGCGAGTCTCGTAACTGGAGAGCCAAATGTATAGGAACATTTTATGTTAATGAGTATAGACAGGTCTAAGTCTATATATACATAAGCCAACTATATATTCTCATATCTATATATTTTTTATTTTTTTTTGTATTTTATAGTGTAAAATTCTCAGCAGATGAATCTAATTCAAAATCAGCGAACATCTGTAAACACATTTATACACAAAGGTGTATAAAACCATTCCCATAACCATGCAGAATGTATATTGTCACCTATGTGGGAACAGATTAAGGAAGGTCATTTTATGTTCCAGAAGAATTCATTATTTGCATTCATTTTCAACTTGTAAGAACTGGTGAAACCATATAAATAATATCACTAAGATTGGTGCTAGTGATTAACACAAGGAATTCAAAGAAAAGGGTCCACAATACCATGGCTGGGTAAGTTAAATGTTGACAAACTTCATAAAATCTTACATCCAACAAGCATACAATAATATAGAATAATCTGACGAAAGACTGCAGTATAGCCAAAATCCTGGTTTTATTCTAATATATTAAATACAATTAAGGGAAACTTAGTAGGCTTTGAGATTTTATCACAATTGCAATTTCTCTTAGCATTGGCTCTTTATTAGCCAATTTTAATTATCTCAAGTTGTTGTTTAATGCAAAAACATACACTAGTTGTTTTATTCTAAATATAATCCAGAGTAACATTTTAGGATATTGTCGCTTATAAAAGTAGTGTGTTTCTATAAAAAAGACAAATCATCATAAGACATAAGGCAAGAAAGACAAATCATCATAAAACTTCAAAGTGTAGGTCTTTCTCTCAGAAAAATTGCAAAGAAGGTAAGGTGTCAATGAGTGCAGCCTCCTTCACCATCAGAAGTCAGAAACCAGAAAACAAAACAAAAAATGACAGAAACAGGTATGGCATACCCAAAGCCACACCAGTATCAGCAGACAGGACAAAAGATATCATGGACAAAAGATGTCATAGATATCACTTTTAAAGGGAAGGGAGTGTTGCATATTAGAAAACAAGGGGTAGTACCATGCATCAAACAGTCACAGTGCACTGTGCATCAAGCAGTCACAGTCCTATATTTATCATCCTCTTTTCCCGCCAACGAGGATGCCATTTTTGCCATCTGTGCGCACCCATACTTGCCCTCAATGATGCGCATTTATGACGCTTCTGGCTGCCCTTCTCTGGGCAGGCACAATGCACCTCATTCAAAACAGCTAGTAAAACATTCTGCAGCGCCATGCATTACCTTTTGGTCATGGGTTCATCCTACAGATAATGGCCCAAAATGTAAGCCCAAGCCATGCCAGAACAATCTTAAAAAATATGGCAACCTTGAAAACAAGGAATGGCCAGGACAAGTATTTATTGTTATAACATATTATGCAGCCCTTTGCAGAGCATATATATTCATATCACTAACTGTTTCTCGGAGGAGCACACAATCTAATGTCCCTACCATAGTCAAGTAACTAACACAGTCATATGTCACTAACAAAGGAGAATTTTTTTGAGGGGGAAGCTTAACCTTATCAGCTTTTCTTTGGAGTGTGGGAGGAAACCCACTCAGACACAGGGAGAACATGCAAACTCCTTGCAGATTGCTCCCAGGCCAGGATTTGAACCTAGGACAGCACTGCATGGCCAGAATGCTAACCACCTGAGCCATCAAAAACTGGTTTGGGGTTAAATAGAAAGAAGAGTGAAACCAAAGCAATCCACATGTGCACATATTGCATGCAATGTGTTCATCTGTTATGCATAATACCATGCATGTCTTCATCTGTTATATCTACCAAAAGGTGGCTACTTTAATAATCAAAGGTTTATACATTACACACATTTATTATATACGTGCATACATACGTGATTTTTTTTTAACACAAATTATTTAAATATTCTATGCTTTTGTTTCAGAATATAATAAAACTTTTACCTGCTTCAATTGCTATAAAACATAATAATTTGGTTTTATAAAACGTTTGACTTGCTACCTCTTTATATATTTAAGTTTAAAAAAATTGACATTAAGAGATCCTGTAGTTACCCATTCTAGTGTGTCACTTCATGGATTATACAACTCTCATTATTTTTTTACACAGGCACCAGAGCATAAAGCTTTCCAGTATAACGACGAAAAACAAAAGATTTGATGTTGGTGTTCGTGAAAAGCCCAGCACTCTTTGCCTGCACTGAACACAGCTAATATTCATCCAAGCTGGCAATGTTCTGTCTGCTGTGGAAGCCCCTCATTTCCTACTTGCAGCGCTATGATCCTTTTGCTTGTTCTCTTTTTTCCAAAGCATAATTTTGAATGAATTCACAATCTGTCTTTTACATATACAGCTTTTTCCTCCCTTAAGAGACAGATTATGAGATGGATTGAATTTAAGAAACATACCAAATTAATATAATGTTGATCAAAACCATCTCAGCACAAAAAACATTGGTGGTTATCCAGTAACTTAGGTTTTATTATTTTCATTCTTGTTTAAGCTATTCAATATTGAATGGTCTTTTTGTTTACAAAACAGTTTATAGGTTTTGTTGGCTAGAGATTTTTGTCCAAACAAGAGCTCATTTCTAAACTTGACTCTCTCAGCGAGTATGTGATTGGCCTCTACATTAAACTTATGAAGCCATAGCAGAGCCGCTGTTTCACTGCCAAACTACAATTGATAAAACTCAAAATTATAACTCTGTTCTGTGTTTGTGGAATTATGTATGTTGCATACTACACAAGAGTCATTTACCACCAAGCGGCATTGGGTTACAAGCCTCCTTTTTAATTGCGTTGCTGTATTTTTTTTTTTGAATTTTCACCTCTGTGCCAAGATGGTGTGTTTTGCAGAAGCACATAATATAGTTCTGGATGACTGGTGAATTGGAGTACTCCCTTTAAATAACAGCACAGTTATGCTTAGTGCCAAGGGCAATGCAAAATCACAAAGACTGGGTGTGCTTGATATTTAATGAGCTACAGAAGTGCAGAGGGGGGAACCTTACAGAAAGCACATTGTTTCTTTGCTGGTGGTGGTACAGCAATTGAACATGCTTGCCTTGACCTCATCGAGACTTGGTTGGGTGTTGTTTGCGTAAACTGGGTGGATTTATTTGTGTACTCATATAGAGGAAATCATTGAATAATATAAACTGCATTAATATGACTCAAATGTTTTTCTTAAATGAACGTTACTGAATTCAAATGTAGACAAAAAGTAGGCAGTCAATTACTATAGCGGGAGCATTGAGATGTATCTATTAAAGTCACCATAAGGTGCAAAGCATATAAATGTATAGTTAATTATAAGTATATAGAACCCCCAAATAGTAAATATATACATTGTATATATAGTTTATCAGTCCTAAGGTAACACATTTCCCGTCTTAGACAAATACAAAATTATGGTGCTCACCAAATCTGGACTGCCAACATATTTCCATCTTCATCATTGTCATCATCATCACACAGGTGATAGAATGACACAAGATAGAAATGTTTTAATTCAGTTCACAGAAAAAGGACACTGCCATTGTGGTAAAACCAACAGGTATTTTCTGTTCTAGAAAACTAGAAAATTAAAATGCATCCATCATAACAAATCACCAGTAAACTATGATATCAAGTTTTGGGGTTGGGTTTCCTTTAAAATTTCACCGGTATGGTTTAAAAAATATGTGAGCCTGTGCTTTCCAACCCCCCCCCCCCCCCCCCCCCCCGAGAATCGGTCGCGCACCCTATGTGTGTGCCAGCATTTACTTTGAATGGTACATCCAAAGTAAGGAGATCCATCTTAAGTTTACAGACATATCCGTAATTTCTTAGATCAATCTCCGTGTGAATTTAAGGTTTGCGTGTTAGATTTGTGGCAGATCGACCACCATTAGTGCGCATGGCATTCGATCTTTTGGCAAAATTAGCTGGGAATCTAACCATCTATGCCCAGCTTAAGTAATAACCCAGCAGAAAGCAGTTAGGGCTAGTTTACACATTAAACAAGCAATAAGCGCAACGACCAATAGACCTATCTTAGGCTTGTTATCAAAACGACCCACAATTGCTTGTACAAGTTTGCAGGCAATGGAGACAAGTAATTTCCTGGGCTGCTGTGTGAGCAGCATTTCCTGGGCTGCTGTGTTATTTCAGTTGCTGTCAGTAAGTTTTTTATAAGCCTATGTCTCCACTGCCTCTGCCCACGAATGTGGAGAAAAAGCAAGGGTGGTGTTAGTGGTGCCCCGCAATAAATTTTTAATGGGCGTTGTAGTTGCAATGCACTCAGATGTGTTTTTGTGAATGCAGACCCCCTCATTTGCAAAAACACATTGCAGCTGAACGCAAGTACCAGATTTCAATTTGTACTGTAAGGGAACCCATACACATTAAGAAATATAATAAATAGTTGTGCACAACCTTCAGCAGTGATTGCACAGCTACAGTGATATCAGTGGCCAGAAAGGCCCTCAGTGGGTGTATGGGGTCTGAGCAAGGATAACAGAGAAAAATGGGGTCAGTATGAGGGGTAGGTGTTTAAGTTGTGTGTAGGGGTGCAGGTCTCAAAATGGAGGAGTGTGGCCCCCTGTAACAGAAAAATAAAAACAAGGACAGAGGCGCACAACCTAGTACAACACAGTAAGGTGCTGTATATGGTTAAATAATATGGAATGGAACAAAACAAAAGACAAGATATTCACATTAAGAGAGGTTTACAAGGATTGATCTCTCAGGGCCATATGCTTTCCAGGAAGTGATCTCATCCCCAACCAGGAAGTGAGGTCTTCCTGGAAAGCACATGGCCCTGAGAGATCAATCTTTGTAAACCTCTCTTAATCTGAGTATCTTGTCTTTTGTTTTGTTTCATTCCATTCCATATTATTTAACCATTTACAGCACCTTACTTTGTTGTACTAGGTTGTGCGCCTCTGTCCTTGTTTTTATTTGCCCCTATACACATATCCATTCACACGTTCGCGCCACACGCTCGGGGGTCGAGTTCCACAAAATGGAGGCACCCACCTGGAGTGATTGGCCAGAATAGCATCCAAAGTATCTTATGGAAAACGATGTGTGAGTGGCACACATGGCGATTGCCGTATGTTCGGTGGATGACCGAAAGCAGCGTGGTAACATAACCATACTGTGATAGCTCCCTGGCAGAACGCACAGGAAGTTTTCAACTGCCAGGTTAACGACCCATTAACATGACCGACCAGCAGACGCCACATTAGGCGTCCGCCGGATGGTTTTCGGGCTGCCCTGCCATAGGACCTCTATGGGGTCCTTAATTAGACGCCCTGTAATCGCCTGCACTGTTTTGCAGACGATCACAGGGAGTCGTTTCTCCCACGGCTGTGGGAGCACACTGTCGGCTCTCAAGCTGAAAGCAGTCTCAAGCCTTACTGCTCATATGTCAGCCAAAAAAGGTTCCAATCTAATTAATTAATTACAATTCTGATTGGTTGCAGCTGGTAAAGTAGTGTTGGAAGCCACCAACAAAGCAAATCCTATACAAACATTATTCCCTAAAATGCATGTTTTATGAGATCTGGGTGGTTTTTTATACCTGTATAGTGTCTACACCAGCTACAGGGCCAAAACCTCAATGATGAGAGTTTTCTCCACACTAGTGATGTCATTTGTATTACATCATGTCAGCAAAGAGATCACACATGAACTTCAAGAACCCAGAATGCTTTAATTTCCAAAAATTAAATGTGCTGCAGTTGTCGGTGTCGTCTTGTTCCTGTAAAATCTGAAACGCATAATCATCAAAAAGAAAACATATATAAACAGGATCTAAAGGTGCCAAGTGAGATCCTTCTCGGCAAGAAATAATGAAACATATTGTGGTGAATTACAAGCGCTAGTGGCAATGACACTGTTAATATTTATTACAGACATATGCCATTACATTAAAGGCAGGTTATTTAGTTGGAAGAAAATAAAGATTTCCTTTCTGTGAGCCAGGCCTAGAAATGATTAATGCCAAACACTGCATAAGTTATGCTGGATCATACCTAAGAGATAAAGCAGAAAGGTGCAACGAGAATATAGTGCCATAAAACGGCAAAACTACACTTTTCTTAACTGTTTGCTGCCCGTAAATGACACTTTGTATTGTGATACTGTTTTACTGACTTGGGAACATTGTTTATTAGGGTAACTGTGACTTAAAGGGGCATTTAAAAAATTGGAAATGGGAATATGCCTCCACATTTGTATTACAGGTATATGCAAGATTTTTTTATACATATTTATAAACTGCAGCCAATGATTTATGGTTAGCAGTATACTCATTACATCCGAATAACATAAATATTATATTACTGTGTCCAATCAGCGCATCTCATATGCTTGTTAATTGGGGATGTAATTTAAAAATTAATTTAATATTTTTTAAATACGCTTCTGTTAAAAAAATGCCTGGTGATCCTTCCATATTTAGACACTTCCTGTTGTGGGGAGCCCATGTCTTCAGTCTCCCAACTATCCTTAGTTTCCTTTTACATATGTTTCCCATAAAGACTATAATCATCCATTGCCAACAGCCACTGATGTTAGTGTTATAGTGATGTTAGTGATGTAAGGTGACGTTGCAGCCAATAGGAAAGCTCCCAGTTGTTTCACTTAAAGCGGTTGTAAACTAAAAAAAAAATCCCCCACATACACTACATGGACATATTACACACCTGTCAGCAGTTACATCTGTGAAAACTGCTACACAGAGAAAAAAAAAGGTACTTACAATCTTCACTTCCTCATTCCCTAAGGCACAATCTTAAGTACTGGCACCTGAAGCCACTTCCGCCCATTCAGTGGGACATTACTAAGGTGCCCCTTCCCTGCAGATATATTTACCATTTCGAAAGGGTTTGGTATGGGAGGACAGTTTTGGTCCTATGTGCTGCAGTTTGCATAGGAGACAGGAGTGAAGCTGAAGGAGGACACTGTAGGAG
>CM070041.1:24688461-24700291 GCA_036250615.1 Ptychadena robeensis
CGAACGGAGCGGGTCGAACACCCGCACTGCTCGCCGGCGAGAAGATGGGCGAACATTCATTCATAGACATTCCATCACTACCTATAGACCCTAATTAATTAAGTATTTGGTTTTATGACCTACCTAATTTGTATTATACAAATTCACATATAATTTTTCTTTCTGATCAGTACACCAATTAAGGATAATTCATCTACCATACAGGTAGATATATACAATTTACATCATCTGTCACCCCTCATCACTATTCGATCTCCCTTCCATCACTACCTTACACTGATTATCACGCTCCTAACATTTATACACACAATCTCACTTCTTTCGGATCTATCCTATTTCCTTCTTGAACCTTGGCTGTATAATGGATACCACCAATATAATTTTCGAGTTTCAACATGATTATTTTTTCACTTAGTTTTGTTTACTTATCAACAATTTTAACTTTACCGCACTAATTACTGCACCTTTTTATGTCTATCTAACTATCCTCACCCCTCACAAATTATTCACAGTTTTTACACGTTTTTCAACCATATTGTTTACTGATAAAAGGGTTCTGGTGACCCTTTTCCCACCTTCACTTCGATAAATTTTTAAATCCCATCTTTGGAATCTTTTATCATTCTTTACTGATGCGCCCTCCTCTTATGACCCAGTGCCTCCCCATAGCGGCCCCTCGTTCCTCTTGTGCGGTTCCATGGCAGACTGGTCTATCCATTGACTTGCAACACCCGGTGAGCCATTTTCTCATTGAACACCATTAAGGACCTTGACAAACTTATTAGAAATTTGATCACAGCTATCTGATTTATTTACTAGAAACCACACCTCCTGATGAAAACACGCTTGTTGAAATGCGCGTCGAGGTTGTTGGGACAATATGCAAACCTAACAGATGTCTTGGATATTGGATATTATTTATTATCATTCTAGTCCGGAGGAATTTTTGACACTTGGTTTTATCTTTTGAAGAATAAAGAACTATGTTCTATTTTTACACATGGACTTCACAGTTGGACTTTATTCATCTCTTGTTGATTTACCTTTGTTACACTGTTTTGCTACTTTGACCATGTTTTGATTGGTACCCACCATTCCAATTTTCATTATTTTATCTTAAATCCCCACATGGGGTGGTGTACATTAAGTAGGATGGCCTCGAGGAAGTCCCCTTGTCCTTACCCAGGTAAGGAAAAATTCTGATGTTTGGTGAGACTGGGACTTTCCATCCATCAACCCCTCTGCTACATTGTTTTTGGGATGTTGGCCATATACCTACTAGGGTTCAGTGGTAATCTCTTTGTAAAATTATTATATATAATTGCAATTTGTAGTCTTGCCATAGTGTACAATATCACTTGTATAAAAAATTTGGATATACAATTTAAAAATATCATAATTACTTTATTTTTAAGGAGGCTTGGGATCTTTGGGAGGGGGGGGGGGGCTGAAGCGTACCCAACATAGGCCTAGTGATGCCCTTGCTGACTGGTAGAATGTATGTAGCTCAGGTGTAGAAGTTTAGTGCCATATTCAACTGCGTTTGTGTCAAGTGTGTAAGGGCTTGTTTTCACTGACAGACAGGACACCCCCCTTTTTAGTGAATGGAACAGTGTCAACTTCTGCATTGTCAAAGCAGCACTCCTGCTTAGCTGGGTTTTTAACGTGGTGACTTACGTTGTCCTTGGAAAGCCACACCCAATGCTCTCTGGTGCATGAAGAGCTTGAGATAAGTGTTGAGGATTGGTTAAAGTCTTTTTCACTTACACATGAAATGTCTTCCACCAGTAAAGCTCAGGAAACATGTTTCAAGGTGTTGATGCGATGGTATAGGTGTCCTACTGCAATGGCCCACTCTACACCAGGAGTTTCGGACAAATGTTGGCGATGCCTTCGAGACAGAGGCGATATGATGCACATATGGTGGGTGCTCCGTGATACAGCCTTTGTGGAATAAGGTTTTCCAGATCTAGAACACTATGCATACCCTCTCTATTGTTAATAGCCCTGCTATTGTACTACTTTCTATGCTGTCAGGCCACTGGCTATCTACCCCCCCCCCCCAACCATCTTGGAATGGCTGGCTGAAATGGATTCAATTGAACACCTGGAACGCTTGGTGGCGGAGGATGATGATAGAATGGAGGATTTCAATAAGATTTGGGATCCATGGCACCACTTTAGGACCACCACGGCATTCCAATCGTTGCTGTTGGGATAGGAGATATCCCTAGTAATCCCTGGCAACCCCCCCCTCACCCTCCCATAAGGGTGACTCTGTCTTGTGAACCCTCCCACCCCTCTGGATCCCTCTGTTGCATTTTGTTTTTCCTTTTCTTCTGCTTCCCTATACCCTCTCATCTTTGTCAGTTTAGGCTTGATCTTCGCTATATTGTTTTCAGTTAAAGGAAGTTGGATCCGGAAGGGGCACGGTAATCTAACGCCCTACTAGGCACATTCTCTACAGGCATCGGGTGGTTATTAACAAAATGCAGTGTTGTACTTTTCCTTTTTTTTTTCTATTGGATTCACTACCCTGTGTAGTACATTATCTGAACAAAGATTGTAACTGGCAAGTTAACCAAGATACAGTATGTTATATGTTATCTATGTTTTCTTTGTATAAACAAAATTTATAAGAACATATTTAAACGAGATAAGTGTACACAGTAAAGCAGGGTACAGACGTGAAGATATGGACCAGATCATCACGCTGCTGCAGGGACCAGACGAGCCGTCTGTACCCTGCTTAAGAGAGAGTGTCAAATATAGGTTATCTATGAATCTCCACTAAATTCATTGTTCATATGTTATTGGCACATATAGGTTGCTTAGAAAAAAAAGTCAAGTTTTCAGCCATGTGTGCCATGTTTCAGGGATTGTCTGATTGTTGGGATCCCCGTTATAATGGCATAAGTGGACTATATACTGCCTTTTCACCAAAATATGTAGGGGGTAAGCTTTTACCATCTACTAAGTATTGGATTGATCTGAAACAGGGTTTCACTGGCTGCCAGGAGTATGGACTTGGCCCGTTGACAAAAAAAATGGAATTGCCAGCAGCTCTGTAATCAACTAAACTTGTTAAAGAATGAACTTTCATCTCCTCATCCTGTGTGTATTCGTATTCCCTGTCTCTTCAACAGATGTAATTGCTTTTAGTCTCTTAAAACCACATATAATTCCAGACCAAGAAATATTCCTTTGAATTACATCTGAAGCAGCAGAAGTATTAGTATCTTGGGCATGACAGTGATGTCCTAACAATCTATACATATTGATTTAGGTTGATAATAAACAATTTGATTAGCCTCTATCTATTGTGTGTCATTTCAATCACTGTCACAGGGCCAATAGAGTGGAAGGGAAGCTTTTGCAAACGCCTAGGCCGAGATTTCTCAAAATAAGAAACTCCGTCCTGATTAGAGGCCTAGATTCAGTGAATTGGACAAGACAGTTCAACTGCCAGGTTATTAACTCCCTCAGAAAATACTCTGCGTTTTTTCCCTCAAGGCCGAGCTGAATATTCTGATCTGGATCGATAAGCAATCTCCACTGTGTAGAAAATGCCAAGCAGAATCATTTGTCTCGATGTATCTTTCCTAAAACGGATAAAACACCTGCAAAAACACACCAAGATATATAAACATATATATCTACACATAGATACAGTATGTCTGTGACTGTCATATATATATATATATATATATATAGTTTTATCTACATGCACAAGTATCATCTGGGTCCCCTGTCCCTCTACATTTTAAATAATGACCCGCCACCTCTAGTTCAATAACAGAATCCATTTTATCACAGAAAATTTTCTCTAAGGTTTTATCTGCCAATACGTAACTGCAAGCTCTCAATCTGATAAACATTATATCAGTCATTGTATCCCGATGGCATATTTATGGGTGTAATGTGAACAGCGTTGTAATGACAAGTGTACAGATGTCACACTAACTGCGCCCTTGGCTAGAAGATATTTCAGAATGTCACTTTTTTTATTGAACATACCGTCTGTACAGTTTGTGGATATTAAGTTTTCAACGGTGAAGCACAGCAAATGTTTTATCACATTGGGTCACAAAGAAAATTGAAGACACAGGATGTTGGCAATGATACATTTTTCTTAGACATTTTAGCAGGATATAAATTGTGTTACACTGTGTACATTTATCAGAATTAACTTTTATTTGTGTAGGTAATTTCGCTTTGTACATGGAACTGTGTACAGGGAATTGTGAGAGACAATGCAAATCTAACTGAGACTTACAAAAGCAGTGGATTGCAGGACTATGGAACTAGAAGGAAATGTACAAAGTAACATTTATATAAATCAAATTACTGAAATATTATATAGAGTTTAGAGTGTGTTTGATTTCTGGAAACTCTGGGAGGGAATTCGTTTTACGAACCTGTGTTATATCATAAAATCGCTCATATACCAAGAATACTACATTGGTGATGGCAGGATGTTGCCAAGAGACTGGTTCACATGGAACAGTTCTTTAATCCCCTTAATAATGGGTGTAGAGTAGGGCTTTTTTGGGGCCTTATGCGAGATCTTGTCGGGGTTCCCTTTTTTGTATGCTATGATACTAAGGCGTAAGACCCTTTGAGGATCTGTGCCTCATTTTGTTACACTTTCAAGAAAAAACACGCTAGGTTCTTGAAACTGATATTAAAACAATAACATAAAAATTAAGTTGATCTAAGCAACATAAAACTAGGTAATTATAAAAGGTAATAAAATTATCTATGTCCATAGAGGCCAACAATGTAATTTTTAACAAAAACGTTTCTTTTAAATTTAACACCAAACGTCAGATAAAATGCTTTACCCTTCCACCTGTCACTAGAAATGAAATAACATAGTAATAATAATTAAAGATGGTCGAATTGTTTTCAAACAATTGATTATTTCAAGTTAATTGCAAAGCCCCTGAGCATGGCATCATCACCAAACTTTCTGGAGTTGTAGAGAAGGGTTGGGGGAATACTACAAAAAAAATTTATTGCTCTAACACAAATAAGTTTTGCATAAATTAAGTTCAAAGTCAAGTCAAAATTTCAAAAATCTAAATTTCGACTTTTGATTTGAACTTAATTTATGGAAAAACAACATGTGCTAAAGCAAAATGTTATTTTCCAAATGTTCCCTAGTCAAAACACTATACATAGAATGAATTCTGTATATTATATATGAAATTACCAGCCAGAGGTGTATCCAGCACTATACATAGAATGAAGTCTGTATAATATATGAAATTACCAGCCAGAGGTGTATCCAGCACTATACTGTACATAGAATGAAGTCTGTATACTATATGAAATTACCAGCCAGAGATGTATTTAGCAATATACAAAGAATGGAATCTGTATAATATTTAATGTTATATGTATATACCAGCCAAAGGTGTATCCAGCACTTTACACAGAAGGAAGTCATAATAATATATAAATGTAGGAGCCAGAGGTGCACTATACACAGAATAAAGTGATAATAATATATACCAGCCAGAGGTGTATCCACTTATATCTGTGTATATAACATAGCCAGCTGTGCAGTGCTGAAACACAGGGGCTGCAAGGCACTTTTTGGGCAGATGTCAGCTGTCAGCAAAGCGAGGAAAGCCGAGAAGAGCTCTCAGGAGCTGAATATAAATCTTAAATGACTTAAATGGTGGCCAGTTCATGCTGCGTCCATGCACTGATAATATGCATGCTTCTGTAGACAGGACAATGATGGTCGTACTCCCACAGAAAGATGTCAGGGCCGCAGCATGGAAAAGTGGTAAAACCACCACTGGGAGGGGTAAGTAACCGAGCTTGGGGACCCCTAGTTGTCGAAGGGACCCTATGTACATGCATAGTCTGCATAGCGCAAGAAACGGGCCTGGTGTCCAGGGATATTGAGGCTGAGCCCCCACAATGCGTACATATTACACACATAACCTTTAACATGCACATGCATAAATATGCACACCAAAATACATTTATAAACACTAACATTCACTAAACCTATGGCCATGCGATGCAATAATGCACACATATAAAACACTCATATAATATACTACTCTAAACTAAGCTGTCACACACAGCTACTAAAACCTTCACAAACCTGCAGTTGCTTACTTTGTTGCCTCTATTTCACCCCGAGCTGTCATCCAGTTAGAGTTTACATAAGCTATGGTGGTTATATGTGAAAATTGCGAAAATGTTAAATATCGCCCAAAAGTTCCTGTATTTCATTTTCATGAACATGGCTTAGATTATTCCCAAAATCTCAGAAAATTTTTATATTGTTAAATGGGTTATTATTCTAGGCTCAAATTGTCAGACTCTAATCACCTAATTAATCCAAAAGACCTGCAAATGGTTCCTGAGTCTTTAAATTGTCTCTCAGTCTGGTTCAGTAGGATTCACAATCATGGCAAAGACTGCTGACCTGACAGTTTTACCTTTTGAGGCTTTCCTTCCTATAAGGAAGGAAAGCCTCAAAAGGTAATTGCAAAAGAAGAAAAAAAAAGAAATAAGAAAAAGGGAGCACAAGCAGCAGGGATGACCTCAGTCTGGAGATCATTGTCAGGAAATGGCCATTCAAAAGTGCTGTGGACTTTGACAAGGAATTGATTGTCTGGAGTTATGTCATATTCCTCGTGTCAAGCCGCTCCTGAACAACAAATGTCAGAAGCGTCTTACCTGGCTAAAGGGAAAAAAAACTGGTCTGTTGCTCAGTGATCCAAAATCATCTTTTCTGACTAGAGCTAATTTTGCATCTCATTTAAAAAACAAGGGCCCAGAGTCTGAAAGAAGAATGGAGAGCCACACAATCCAAGATTCTTAAGGTCCAGTTATAGAAGATTGTAATATAACAAAGACACTGCTGGTGATGGTCACAGACTACTGGCATGCCACTAGTTTAGTTTCAAAACGTTGAAAATACTTTAAGACACTGTGAGAGACATAATACATAATACTGCTTGAGACTATAAAGCTCTTTTACATATCAATGTTCCCACTAATCATTGCTGAATCCTGAGGACTACATTGCAAATAGAAGGAGGTGTCCCTTTTGTGTGGCTCACTGTTGTTGTTTATGGAACTATGATAAGAGGAAGCAAACTGCTGCTTTTTCATGGGGTCCCTCCCCAGAGCTCAGACTCTGTTGGCATAGGGTCTGGTAGGCTCTGGAAAAGGGGTAACCCAAATAACATGGGGTCCCCCCAGAAGAAAAGAGCAAACCAGTCCCCTTTTAGCGAGCCTGGAAGAACAGAAAGGGGTTGCAAGCTTCATGGGACACGCATGCATTGATGGAGCTCCAGCGAAAAGACCCCCTTCATGGGACAACTGACCATTTGAGGGACGAGATGGATTACAGCAGTGGATAGGCACTTTGTAGGCAAATATGTGGAATGGTAGATACCTTTCAGTCTCGGCTCTTATTTCTATGAAATCTCTCCTGCTAAAGGAGGTCTTGCATGTTCTGGGGGGACGCCATTATGTTTTTCACCCTTTGATGGAAAAAAGGAAATTTTTTTGTGATTAACTTTTGATCCCTCTCTGGGGGGCTACAATTATGACCTGAAGGTTTGCATGTCTCTCTGCAAGGGAAGGGGGAGGCGTGCAGGCTGGCTCTCTCTCTCTGCTTCTGGCTTCTGACGGTCACAGGCTGGGGAGAAGCAGAGACCCGGAGGACCATGTGAAAACCAGGTCCCCATTGAACAGGAATCGATGTGCCCATGTGGTGATTCCTGTACGATTGACCCACGATCAATCACAATGTTGTGACTTCACCACGCTGTGATTGATAAGCGGTCGATTGCATGGGACTCTACCTGTGTATGCGCAGCTTAACTTTCAGAGATTTAGGTTACTAAAGGTATATGAAGGATTCTGGAATAGACTCTGTAAATATGTCACAGCAAATGGGGGCTAATGAGCCCTTCAAAATAAACACACAATAATTCACTGTGCAGTAGATTTTGTCTACAATCCTGTAGCAAGCAACCTTTAAAAAAAAACAAAAAAAACACCATACAATTAATCTCTAGAAATTACATCAGCCCAAGCAAAAAAAAGCCCTATTTTTCATTTTCATAGATCAAGTGATGTTAATGCCTAAAGAAATATATATATATATTCATTCAGAACACTGAAAATGCATTTCCGTTACAAAAAAGCCCTATAAATCTCCAGAATGGTAGGTGGCTATAAGAACAATTGATGTTATGGTAATTCTGGCTATTATACATGGATGTTATTGGGTAGAGAAGAGCCTTTAAACTTCTAGCATGCCCATTCTTTGTGGTTTGTTACAGTTTTATTGTAGTGAAATATGTTCATTTTAGAAGTGGAAAATTAACTTAAGTCAACAATATAATAACAACAGAATGCCATGCTTCAGAGAGCAATTTTCAAATGATATGCTACACAAATAAAGCTCCCAGACATTTTGTTTTATGTATTAGAGCGTCCCACAAATCTCATTGAAAACAGATTCGCTGACTGATATTTCTGCTTTTATGCAGCATTACAGTGGATTTATCTCCCAGCAGCTCATTGTAACTATTGATTGATTTTTAAATTACACTAAAGCAATCAGTAAATACCACCCAATCAACTCTTAAAAACATACCGGAGATTAGACAATTTAGGGTAATCAATGAAAATATTCTGTGATTTGTTTGTACTCAATTCTCACCATAAATTACAAGCATAACTTGCTAGCTACCAAGACATAAAACAAGAACGTGACAAGAAGTGAGGGGAAAAAAACCAGTAAAAATAGATAAAGACATTAACACAGCACAGTAGTGTTTCAGTTTAATGAAGCAAAATTGCTCTTGTGTTCTGAAGAAAATGACACAACATTGTTTATCTCTTTTGATTAATTACTTAATTACTGGAATTGTTCACCTGACCAAGCCATGATGGACTCTGACTGGAAATAAACCAATAATTAAAAGGAAGCTTTTTGAAAAAAGGTTTTCAAAGTATCTTAAGCAGTGCATAGTACCAGAACTGTGAGATACACGCATTTTTTTGGGCACTTCTAGCCATGGTATAAAAACACTCAAAATTATTTTTTTTCAAGGTGACTTCCAAAATGAATTCAAATAACTTTGTACATGGAATGTATGACTGGGTAGGGACACTGGAACTACATCACTGTCTATAAGGCAGGGTAGGCTCAGTTAGCATAGACCAGGGTGTGAGACTAAAGCTAGGCACACACAGGTAGATTCCCGTGAAATCGAGCCACGATCAATCACAGTGTGGTGACGTCACCACGCTGTGATTGATCAGGGATCAATTGAACGGAAATCAATGTGCACCACATGGGCACATTGATTCCCGTTCAATGGGGACCCTGGGGACCCGTTCTTCCCAGCTTGCAGCATGTGTGTATCACAACACGTTGCAAGCTGGGGTGAAAGGCAGCTAGCCGCACAGCTTCTGCTGCTGGCTCCGCCCCTTCACATTGACAGCTGGTCCAGGCTGCAGCAGTTCCTCCAATACTTTGTATGAAGGCTCCATGCAAATATATGGAGATTAAACAGGGTTTTCCAACATCAATAGAGCCCGCTCGAAGGAAGGCACACACGGGTAGATTTGTAAACAGATTAGGGTACAATTAAGCACCGTGACCGCGCACGTTGATTGATTGTACTCAAATCTTTTTACAGATCTACCTGTCTGTGCCTAGCTTAAGGCCCAGGGGCCAAATTTGGCCCATGGTGTGAATGTGTTTGACATTTAAAAAAGTACCATCCCAATTTTCACAAGTGGTAAGTGATTTTTTTTTTAACAAATACAGTACATAATGGAGTAAAAGAAGGTGTTTGCAATATACAATTAGACAAGAAAATGTTATTTTATTTCTATGTGTAAAGTATACAATATTCTTTTTCCCGCCCAAAATCAAATCAGATCTTGCCTCTGCTACTGTGCTACTGGTTAAGCTCCCTGGCATACACACGCTCAGCTGGCAACCAACTGAGCGGGACCAGGACACGAAGTTGGTGAAGTTATCAGAGACAGCCTTTGACTTCTTCCCCCGCTTCCTTTCAGGGCCATTTCTGCCGTTATCCCAGACCAGAAAAACTCAGCAACTTTTGAGGTAGCCCCCCCCCTCTCAGAAACTTTTCTTGTTGCCCCCACCCAAAAAAAATAAGGTACACATATAAACTGAGGATAGGAGAGAAAACAGAAAGAGGGGGGGGGGGTTAACAGGGAAAAGGAAGAAGGAGAAATTGAGTCACCCTACCACACCTCCAAAATGCCATGTCGGAAAAGTTCAAACAGTTGTGTTAGATTAGATTGAAAATAATATTCTATATACGACTACCACACCATTTGAAATTCTTTACTAAATCATCCTGGATTGATCAGTGCATTTTGTGCTAACATGTGAGAAGTAGCAGTGAAAATAGAGGTCAATAAGTGAAATATGGCCTTAGAACAGGCTTGCGATTTCAAGCATGGCGTTATAGTATTACTTGTTCCAGATTCAATGTTTAAGTAAAAAAATAAGTAAAATTGATGAAAAGGTTCATCAATAAATCTGATAAGAAGTATGAAGGAAAAATATCCTCAGTTTCAGATATTTTTCCAATGAATATCAAGGTTGGCTCGTAACTTTGTCCAAGTTTTTAATTCTGGCCCACTGTGTATTTGAGTTTCATTCTCAAAACAAAGGCTGCATCACACTGTTTTGAATTTGGGGTTGAATTTCTGAGGGTACAGAGGCCTGTGAGGATCAGATTGTACTTTGAAATGCATAATGTTATTGACGAATATGCCAGTTGTTTCATCAGAAGTGACGTAGCGATCTAGGGTCAGGCTCAGAGCCCAGGGGATGAAACAGTAACACACATTAAGGTAGGGTCAGTTCACAAGCAGCAGTAGCAGATAGGGAGCAAGCAGAAGCATAGTCAGGAACAAGCATAGAGTAGCCTGGTAGTCAGCAGCAAAGGGTTAGTACATGCGTAATTATTATGAAGGTACAAGAAGAAATACGCAACAAGATATTGGCAGGAACACAATAACCTGGCAATGAGACAGAGCAAGGGCATGGGTATTACAGGAAGTAAATGGGAGTAGCTAGAAATTGGGTATCTTGGTATAAGTTATCCCAACTCAGACATTTAGGTGGCTCAGCAGACAGAGCTGCAGCCAAACACAACAACAAGAAGGTTCAGATCCTGACAAGCAGTTGCCTTTTGTATGTCCATCGTTCTGTCTCTGAACTATTCCTTCTTTCTTACTTAAATTTTTTTTCCTATTTTTAATATTCAAGGTTTTTCTTTATCAAAGTATGATTGATATGATGTAAAAATTTAATGTTTTGAATTTTTGCATCAGATTTTAGACTTCTTGAAGCGAAAAGGAAATGGTCGCAACATTTTGACTAATTTATTTGAGTTAGTGGCAAATACCCTAAACATCACCAAAATTGCTTGAGATATAGAGAAGCGTTGTTGGAAAATTACAATAACAAATATTCTGCTCTAGTAGTGTTCTAGCACAAGTTGTTGTGGGATAAATTAAGTTCAAATTTAAGTGAAAATGTTGACTCCAAAACCTTGAATTGACTTTGAACTTAATTTGTGCAATATGTTTTAAAAAACAACCAACAACACAGGATTTAGTGATGATACCATGTTCGGTGGCTTTGAAATTAACTCATAAAGTAAGCTAGTCAAAATAAAAAAAGACCATCTCTAAAGTTGTAATGTCATACAAAAAAAATGTTGTATATAAAACTATAATTAGCATACTTCCATGGGTGTGTGTGTGTGGGGGGGGGGGGGGGGGGGGGGGG